>CM068831.1:75049004-75649004 GCA_028554795.2 Sinohyriopsis cumingii | reverse complement strand
CCTGCCACAAATTAATGTTTGGAACAGGCACACCCTCATTCGTCCTACCTACTCTACTGTGTTGATTCCTTTCCCCCTCTCTGTCTCTGTCTCTGTTTCTTTGTCATGATTCTTTTAATGGCTAATCTTTAATATTTTGAATCATCTTATGTCTGAAGGTTGATCGTGTGTAGAAAGGTGATACTATAATATTAGTTTTTCTTCATTAATAAAAGTCTAATATAGATTTTAAATTCTACCGAATGTGAATACAAGTTCGAAACTGATACGGAAAATGTGACATGGGAAACAACTCTTACAATTAGTGTAATTTTACTGGTAGAGTTATTTTTTTTATGTTCTGGCACGTTGTTTCCCTTTATCGATTAACATAGTTAAGATCCACTTGTTTGATATTGGGGCCTCATGCAGGCCTTACGGTACTAATTCCGTTCCCATAGTGAAGCTATGCAAACACCATGATATTAAAAGTTCTAGAACTTTAAATTTCTCAGCTGGCCTGCCTATCTGTCTATACATATATTCACCCA
Organism: Sinohyriopsis cumingii; assembly: GCA_028554795.2. Lineage (NCBI taxonomy): Eukaryota > Metazoa > Mollusca > Bivalvia > Unionida > Unionidae > Sinohyriopsis > Sinohyriopsis cumingii. The sequence continues at coordinate 75,648,474 of CM068831.1, read as the reverse complement.
CCTAATGGCCAGTAGGTCTGCCTGTCTAGCTATACAAGTATCCACCCACCTATAGGCCAGTTGGTCTGTTTATAGAAATATCCATCCACATACAGGCCAGTTGGTCAGACTATCAGCTTCTTTGTCTGATGACCTCCCAACATCCGACCAGTCTTTCTGCCCACCTGTATTTGTGCATGTTTTTCATCCATTGTTGAACATTGTACGTGAAAATCAAACACAAGAACATCGTAAATAAAATGAAATAGTCCTACAAAGTGATCCCATTACGATGATGTAATTACGGCGTAAACATTATGCATGTCCCACCGGAACATATCACATTTGACATGGCAGTATTGACAAATTTATACATGTCCACGCGTGAACGATACTATACAGCATGTATTCTGCATTTTAGTGTCCACTGTAGCATAGTTTGATAAGATTTCTTCTCTATTCAAGATGTGTTGTATTGTATTTATTATACCCATTCAAAAGTCAATAAATGATTAAATAAATATTATATTATTTTAGATACACAGTAGAGTTGACATTTTACGACTTTTAAATTGGGACTTGAAGCTTTGTCTGATACGTAAGTATCGAGATAAACTTGATGAAAAGACGACATTGACCTTGTTCGTTGTGTTTAAAGCATTGGACAGATGCTATGGTGCCAAGGAGACGCCAAATGAAAAATATAAAGAAAAGCCACGGAAATTGTCAGTTTTAATAGCAAATCTATCATAAATTAGCATAAAGTGTCAATGTGCACGAGTGTCTAATAGCACGCTAAACACCTGGCAAATTACCGTTGCGAAATTTTCTGTGTTCCTAGTATCCGAACATAATTTCTGTAATTTTCACATATGAAACTGATGATGCGCAGAAGAAACTATTTAAATAACAACAGAACAACGGAGCTGATAAATATAGATTTAGAGCATAATTTGTACCGATTTTGACGTATTTGAAAATTAACTTATCTCTTGGTTTTGAAGTTTTGCATTCGAACGTGTATCACAAAATGGCAGGGGTAAGGGCTCGCTGGCGATGCTGATAGGAATACGAGTGATACATACAGTGAAAATACAAAAAGATACAGTAAGGAAAAATGAAAGGATAAACCGACTATAACCATAAATTTTTCGATTGACAGTCTTCATTTCAAGGAGGTCCATGGTTGGTTGCCTTGCTTTGCCATTGTTTTCCTTTGCTGCCATTTCCTCGGTATGGCATAACCGATAATGTGGTTAAAATGCCGTTGTAAACCAACCAATATTTCTGCTTGGTAATAGGCAACGATCAAACCTGTAATCTCCAACAAGTAACCAGACCCGTCCATGCTGAGATTCTTAATATCAGCCACGGGCGGCTTCTGGATGCTTTGGAAGACATCGAAAGTAAAATGTATGGGTAGCTCTTTGAGACATTAAGGGGCACTGTACGACTTTTGTGAGCATGTGTACAACTTCAGGTGACTACGATCTTTTTGGGTTCGACACTTGGCTGGCTCTGTACGACTTCTGACTGGCTCGTTATGAAGTTGCGGAGAAGCACACCAAATTATATTTCTTTTTAAAATGTAAATCTTTATGTACCCTTTTTATATTCATCTATCAAATGTACTTTGGATTTCATATATTTGAACACCAAATAGGAGAACGAATGCAGAAGCAAATACATAACAAAGAAATGTATTCGCCGTATGTTACAAGTAAGAATGCTATTATTAGTATTGATGCTGTAGAATATAGGAAACAAATATTCAAGTTGTCAGTCAGAGCAAATTTCAATTGCAGAGCACACAAATACACCCACTCACACCCCCCCACACACCCACACTCCCCCCACACAAACACACACACACACAAACATGCACACACATGCACACGTGCGATTATCGGATGATATATCCATATCAATGTTATGTCATGTTCTAAACGTTAGACGATGTTGCATAGAGTCACAATGGCTAAGAAGATTAAAGATTTGCTCTATCAATATGGCCCTGGATATGTGCGGATGACATACGATGTTGGTTATGGAAAAGAAGTTGTTTTGGAGTTCACACAAATGATTAGAGAGACTGCATTTCATTGTTGGTCGGAACGTATTACTAATTCCTCAGAATGTTATTACTGTGCTCAGTATAAATCCCTACTACAATATGAGTAATACCTCTCATGTAATATACTTTTCAATTTAAGAAAACGTTTATTGCAACTAAGATGTTCCAGGCATAAACGAATGATTGAAACAGGAAGAAGGAAATACAAATTGATAGTGCATTGAGATTTTGTGAACTGTGCATTAGAAGAAATATTTATTTAATAAGTGATGAATTTCAATTTCTTTGCGTTTGCCCAGAATATGATATTATTAGAAGACGATCTCTAAAAAATGTATATTATGTATAACCAAGCGTTACAAAATTTGTGTGGCTTTTGGTTAAGATTGATGTAGTGACGCTGTATAATTTATCAGATTACCGGTACAGATCATTTGCTAGGAGAGAGGGCTCTTTATGTCCATCCGAATAAATGATGTGAATATATTACTATTCCGACCTAAGTGTAGTAATAAGTGTAGAAATAAATCAAGAATTTATATTTCCACATGCATTAAAGAAAATGCGGCGTTCCAGTTGTGTATATAAAACATAATTTTGTATTACGGGCCGGGGGCCTATATTTTTGAAATAAAGTGATTTGATTTGATACTGTTGAGTTTCAAATGAAAATAGGAAAAGCATAACTTATAAATTCCTTTCCAACAGTGAACTGTTGCAGGCAAATTGAACCTATCGAATAGGCAAATACTAGGATTTTGGCTTTCTACATTTTCTTCTAGATTTGATCAAAATGGCAAAGATAATACCAGTGAAAATATCTCTCTTTTTCAGCTTAGTTTAAGCTCTAGTTTAAGTTTCCAAATATTAAAATGAGGAAATAAAACTTGAAATCTGTGAATACATAACAGTGTTTATCCTGTGTAAATAATAATTAGTATTTATGCAGTTTTGAAGGACAAGAAGGTACATACATGTCAAATGCTATTAAAGAATATTGCATACACATTGAAAAGTGATATATGAAACCCGTAATTTTATATGCAAAATCAAAATTAATATTTTCCTTTTCATTTCTGTAGAATTTTTTAATAATTAAATATCCGAAATATATATCGTAGCACTGTCAGAGAGAGAGAGAGAGAGAGAGAGAGAGAGAGAGAGAGAGAGAGAGAGAGGGAGAATTCGGAGATTTTAATATTGAAAATTAATGATTGTTTAGAACCGTTCAATAGGTGTAAATTTGGACAAATTGGTCGATGCGCTGCCTCACTGACAGATTGCAATGATATAACATCCTATGTGTGTAAATTTGTCCTGTCAGCATAATAATGTCAACAAATTCAATCGGTAACTCGTGTAATACTTCTAGTATTTGGCCACATCTTATTATTCATAAATGAAGGTGATTGGGTACGACCTGTGACAAGAGTAGCAAATCTGAGAACAGATAGTGGTTTTTGTTTGACGACAAGTTGCCTCCCTTAATGGAACATTATGAGTGCGCTCCCTTCGTCAACGAGTGACGCATACTTCCGCCTTGTCAAATAAGACAGTATAATTTTCCAGGACATTTCGATATTTGTTGTAAATTTTGAGAGTTTCTTCTAAAGCTTGAATTTTGTATCAGTTTCATAAAAGTATCATCCAGATTCCACTACATTTTAGAGTTATATATGCTAAGGTTGCAAATTGTTTTCGGCTGGGAGTTGTGGCGTGCTCCTGTAATCCAGCTACTTGGAGGCCGGGGTCGTTGGACGGTTTGAGGGCGGGGGCTCTGCTCCTCGGTGCTCTATGTCGATCGGGTGTCCGCGCTAAGCTCGGCATCAATATGGGTCCCTCGGGGGAGCCTAGGGGGTCCAGGTTGTCTAAGGAGGGACGTACTGGCCCAGGGTGGAAACACAGCAGGCAAAAGTCCCCGTGTCGAGCAGTAGTGGGATCGCGCCTGTGAATAGGCATCGTTGGGTAGCCCGTCCAATATAGTCGGACACGATTCTTTTTCATTTTATTTATTTTGCTATAAAATTATTCATTTTCTTTCCATCTATAGCCATTGAGGTAATTTCTTTTACTTTCTTTTACATACTCGTTCTGATTATAACCCAGTTAATGATATTGTCTTTTATTTTTAGAATTAACTGTACGTAAAGATACATTATAATCATACATAATTTTTATTTTCACGATTCTTTTCTCTTCTATACTATTCGGTTTTTCTCTAAAACTTTGTAACCGCTAGTCACATCTTAAAGAGTCGGTATGTGTTCTACCAATAATAATAATAATAATAATAATAATAATTGTCATTATCATTATTATTATTGATCATTATTCCATTGAATAGTTGGTATTATGAAATTAATTTCCAAATGAAATATATGATGTAATTAATTAATAAATTTTAACAGGAAAACATTTGTGAATCTTTCAGAGTACAATATTTCATGATGAATATCAAAATTACAGTCTGCATATGCTCTTAAAAGTTTTAATGTTTTTAATATTTTTCTTATTCTTTTTAAAATTTGATTCTATGTATAATTTGTACCCTCGCAGGTCAAGGAAATAGAGACTCTAGTTATGAAAATCATTATGAAGATAATGAAATGATACTGGCGATTGCCATTTCTGAAATACGTACGTATGTTCTTTCTTATAAGATGAGTCTAAGTGCAAGTAACAGATCCTGATGTTCCATCATATAATGCGCTGGCAGATCAATATCTATGTTGTTTGTTCTATTGATCACTCCTGACAAACTGCATGGAACCAGATCTGAGGGCGCATTATGCATACATTCTACAGAAACTGATTTGGTGAAATTCAGTAACAGCTGGGACATTCATGAAGGTATTATTGATGAATTATTTTTGTTATGAAACACTGCAAGCTTTACTGTGCAGAACATAATGTATTATTATGTCAGCTATATGAGGGAATATATTCAGTTTTGGCGGATATCTTTGAGGGAGTAATGCACTTGACAAAAATAAGAGAAAACCTATTTTAAAAGTTATTCCCTTTATTTGGACAAGTATATATATATATTGAATGTATTACACGACAACCCCGCCCCCTTTCTCTCTCTCATCATTTCTCTCCAATGGAAATTTGCCTTTCTAGGATGTTTTTTTCTGCTGTTGTTATTTTGTTAAAAAGGACATGAAATTGATATTAGTAATCCAAACATAGTTCAATTTATTTGAATATGTCACTGTATTAAATTTTCTGTTGCCGTAGGTAGTTTGTGGGATGGTATCTTGACCCATGACTACCCATGTACAGTGTTTATTAAATAGGAGAAAAATAATACACTTAGTATTGTAATAATAGTATACCAGAAAAATTCATGGAGTTAATTGAAAACAACATAGATGATCTTATTTCCGTGAGATTTGCATAACAGAATGATACTCTAGTCAGTTCTTTTGTACCACCATCACATATTGGTTAAGATATTTGTTTTGTTCAGTTTCTCTAGTACTTCTCGCTGCATCTTGTATATCTTTTGTGTATGGATGCATGCCAAGTGCAAAGAAAGTTTATTCACAAAGTCACAGATTTATAAAGAATGTATGTTTTCGTAACGTTACGTTTACGAAGTGTGAAATCAGCACCTATCAGCAGCCCCTTCAGAGGTTGTGAGAGGCTCGGGACACGTTAAAATTGTGAGGTCCCAAGGCCCTGTTAATATTGCAGTTTGTAAATGATTCGAATGTACAAATAAGCCCATATAATTTACTATATACAGAATTAAAAGACAACTAAGTACACATTGAAGTATATTTAATATTATACTAATATATATAAAAAGCGAGGATCCTTAGGGGTTGAGACCCGGGCCATATCGTCTTCTTTGCCCTCCCACCCTGACTGGGCCCGCCTACGAGTCTTCGTCTGTGAGCAAAACATCCATTGTTTTATATTGCAAATCTATGGATACGTTGCATACTCTAAGTTTCTTATTGATTTCTATATGGTCATTTGACTAAGACCGTATAGAAATTGTGATTTACTTGTGATCCGTCACAGATAGACACTTTCGTTTAGGAAATCAAACTTTGTTGGAAAGCGGGAACATATACACAGACAGACAGACAGACAGACAGACACTCATGCACAGAGCAGCATTACTCCATTGTGATTGTAGGCAAGTGTGGCCTGTATTGTATGCGTCAGTGACTATGCTTAAGTTGTGTGTTTGATTCGAGTTACTTTGGCATGCATTATTGGTCACAAGCAGGTGCGCATCCAGGAAGACCGTGCGGGCGTGGGGGAGGGGAGTGGGATGAACATGTAGGCAAGGGAAGTTTTGGAATGGAATCCCTGTAGCACCTGCATTTTGAAAGTTTCCAGAGTATAATTTTAAGGATCTAAATCGCCGTTGCATTTGGTATGCATTTGGCAAACGATATGGTACCCAGGAGTCGCCTAATAAATATATAGTAAACAAAACCGACCAAAATTGTCATTTCTAATTTTGAATTTTGAGTGTGACCATCGTGAGTAACGATATATGTCATCGCGCACGAACTCCTGCCACAAATTAATGTTTGGAACAGGCACACCCTCATTCGTCCTACCTACTCTACTGTGTTGATTCCTTTCCCCCTCTCTGTCTCTGTCTCTGTTTCTTTGTCATGATTCTTTTAATGGCTAATCTTTAATATTTTGAATCATCTTATGTCTGAAGGTTGATCGTGTGTAGAAAGGTGATACTATAATATTAGTTTTTCTTCATTAATAAAAGTCTAATATAGATTTTAAATTCTACCGAATGTGAATACAAGTTCGAAACTGATACGGAAAATGTGACATGGGAAACAACTCTTACAATTAGTGTAATTTTACTGGTAGAGTTATTTTTTTTATGTTCTGGCACGTTGTTTCCCTTTATCGATTAACATAGTTAAGATCCACTTGTTTGATATTGGGGCCTCATGCAGGCCTTACGGTACTAATTCCGTTCCCATAGTGAAGCTATGCAAACACCATGATATTAAAAGTTCTAGAACTTTAAATTTCTCAGCTGGCCTGCCTATCTGTCTATACATATATTCACCCACCTAATGGCCAGTAGGTCTGCCTGTCTAGCTATACAAGTATCCACCCACCTATAGGCCAGTTGGTCTGTTTATAGAAATATCCATCCACATACAGGCCAGTTGGTCAGACTATCAGCTTCTTTGTCTGATGACCTCCCAACATCCGACCAGTCTTTCTGCCCACCTGTATTTGTGCATGTTTTTCATCCATTGTTGAACATTGTACGTGAAAATCAAACACAAGAACATCGTAAATAAAATGAAATAGTCCTACAAAGTGATCCCATTACGATGATGTAATTACGGCGTAAACATTATGCATGTCCCACCGGAACATATCACATTTGACATGGCAGTATTGACAAATTTATACATGTCCACGCGTGAACGATACTATACAGCATGTATTCTGCATTTTAGTGTCCACTGTAGCATAGTTTGATAAGATTTCTTCTCTATTCAAGATGTGTTGTATTGTATTTATTATACCCATTCAAAAGTCAATAAATGATTAAATAAATATTATATTATTTTAGATACACAGTAGAGTTGACATTTTACGACTTTTAAATTGGGACTTGAAGCTTTGTCTGATACGTAAGTATCGAGATAAACTTGATGAAAAGACGACATTGACCTTGTTCGTTGTGTTTAAAGCATTGGACAGATGCTATGGTGCCAAGGAGACGCCAAATGAAAAATATAAAGAAAAGCCACGGAAATTGTCAGTTTTAATAGCAAATCTATCATAAATTAGCATAAAGTGTCAATGTGCACGAGTGTCTAATAGCACGCTAAACACCTGGCAAATTACCGTTGCGAAATTTTCTGTGTTCCTAGTATCCGAACATAATTTCTGTAATTTTCACATATGAAACTGATGATGCGCAGAAGAAACTATTTAAATAACAACAGAACAATGGAGCTGATAAATATAGATTTAGAGCATAATTTGTACCGATTTTGACGTATTTGAAAATTAACTTATCTCTTGGTTTTGAAGTTTTGCATTCGAACGTGTATCACAAAATGGCAGGGGTAAGGGCTCGCTGGCGATGCTGATAGGAATACGAGTGATACATACAGTGAAAATACAAAAAGATACAGTAAGGAAAAATGAAAGGATAAACCGACTATAACCATAAATTTTTCGATTGACAGTCTTCATTTCAAGGAGGTCCATGGTTGGTTGCCTTGCTTTGCCATTGTTTTCCTTTGCTGCCATTTCCTCGGTATGGCATAACCGATAATGTGGTTAAAATGCCGTTGTAAACCAACCAATATTTCTGCTTGGTAATAGGCAACGATCAAACCTGTAATCTCCAACAAGTAACCAGACCCGTCCATGCTGAGATTCTTAATATCAGCCACGGGCGGCTTCTGGATGCTTTGGAAGACATCGAAGGTAAAATGTATGGGTAGCTCTTTGAGACATTAAGGGGCACTGTACGACTTTTGTGAGCATGTGTACAACTTCAGGTGACTACGATCTTTTTGGGTTCGACACATGGCTGGCTCTGTACGACTTCTGACTGGCTCGTTATGAAGTTGCGGAGAAGCACACCAAATTATATTTCTTTTTAAAATGTAAATCTTTATGTACCCTTTTTATATTCATCTATCAAATGTACTTTGGATTTCATATATTTGAACACCAAATAGGAGAACGAATGCAGAAGCAAATACATAACAAAGAAATGTATTCGCCGTATGTTACAAGTAAGAATGCTATTATTAGTATTGATGCTGTAGAATATAGGAAACAAATATTCAAGTTGTCAGTCAGAGCAAATTTCAATTGCAGAGCACACAAATACACCCACTCACACCCCCCCACACACCCACACTCCCCCCACACAAACACACACACACACAAACATGCACACACATGCACACGTGCGATTATCGGATGATATATCCATATCAATGTTATGTCATGTTCTAAACGTTAGACGATGTTGCATAGAGTCACAATGGCTAAGAAGATTAAAGATTTGCTCTATCAATATGGCCCTGGATATGTGCGGATGACATACGATGTTGGTTATGGAAAAGAAGTTGTTTTGGAGTTCACACAAATGATTAGAGAGACTGCATTTCAATGTTGGTCGGAACGTATTACTAATTCCTCAGAATGTTATTACTGTGCTCAGTATAAATCCCTACTACAATGTGAGAAATACCTCTCATGTAATATACTTTTCAATTTAAGAAAACGTTTATTGCAACTAAGATGTTCCAGGCATAAACGAATGATTGAAACAGGAAGAAGGGAATACAAATTGATAGTGCATTGAGATTTTGTGAACTGTGCATTAGAAGAAATATTTATTTAATAAGTGATGAATTTCAATTTGTTTGCGTTTGCCCAGAATATGATATTATTAGAAGACGATCTCTAAAAAATGTATATTATGTATAACCAAGCGTTACAAAATTTGTGTGGCTTTTGGTTAAGAATGATGTAATGCCGCTGTATAATTTATCACATTACCGGTAGAGATCATTTGCTAGGACAGAGGGCTCTTTATGTCCATCCGAATAAATGATGTAAATATATTACTATTCCGACCTAAGTGTAGTAATAAGTGTAGAAATAAATCAAGAATTTATATTTCCACATGCATTAAAGAAAATGCGGCGTTCCAGTTGTTTATATAAAACATAATTTTGTATTACGGGCCGGGGGCCTATATTTTTGAAATAAAGTGAATTGATTTGATACTGTTGAGTTTCAAATGAAAATAGGAAAAGCATAACTTATAAATTCCTTTCCAACAGTAAACTGTTGCAGGCAAATTGAACCTATCGAATAGGCAAATACTAGGATTTTGGCTTTCTACTTTTTCTTCTAGATTTGATCAAAATGGCAAAGATAATACCAGTGAAAATATCTCTCTTTTTCAGCTTAGTTTAAGCTCTAGTTTAAGTTTCCAAGTATTAAAATGAGGAAATAAAACTTGAAATCTGTGAATACATAACAGTGTTTATCCTGTGTAAATAATAATTAGTATTTATGCAGTTTTGAAGGACAAGAAGGTACATACATGTCAAATGCTATTAAAGAATATTGCATACACATTGAAAAGTGATATATGAAACCCGTAATTTTATATGCAAAATCAAAATTAATATTTTCCCTTTCATTTCTGTAGAATTTTTTAATAATTAAATATCCGAAATATATATCGTAGCACTGTCAGAGAGAGAGAGAGAGAGAGAGAGAGAGAGAGAGAGAGAGAGGGAGAATTCGGAGATTTTAATATTGAAAATTAATGATTGTTTAGAACCGTTCAATAGGTGTAAATTTGGACAAATTGGTCGATGCGCTGCCTCACTGACAGATTGCAATGATATAACATCCTATGTGTGTAAATTTGTCCTGTCAGCATAATAATGTCAACAAATTCAATCGGTAACTCGTGTAATACTTCTAGTATTTGGCCACATCTTATTATTCATAAATGAAGGTGATTGGGTACGACCTGTGACAAGAGTAGCAAATCTGAGAACAGATAGTGGTTTTTGTTTGACGACAAGTTGCCTCCCTTAATGGAACATTATGAGTGCGCTCCCTTCGTCAACGAGTGACGCGTACTTCCGCCTTGTCAAATAAGACAGTATAATTTTCCAGGACATTTCGATATTTGTTGTACATTTTGAGAGTTTCTTCTAAAGCTTGAATTTTGTATCAGTTTCATAAAAGTGTATCATCCAGATTCCACTACATTTTAGAGTTATATATGCTAAGGTTGCAAATTGTTTTCGGCTGGGAGTTGTGGCGTGCTCCTGTAATCCAGCTACTTGGAGGCCGGGGTCGTCGGACGGTTTGAGGGCGGGGGCTCTGCTCCTCGGTGCTCTATGTCGATCGGGTGTCCGCGCTAAGCTCGGCATCAATATGGGTCCCTCGGGGGAGCCTAGGGGGTCCAGGTTGTCTAAGGAGGGACGTACTGGCCCAGGGTGGAAACACAGCAGGCAAAAGTCCCCGTGTCGAGCAGTAGTGGGATCGCGCCTGTGAATAGGCATCGTTGGGTAGCCCGTCCAATATAGTCGGACACGATTCTTTTTCATTTTATTTATTTTGCTATAAAATTATTCATTTTCTTTCCATCTATAGCCATTGAGGTAATTTCTTTTACTTTCTTTTACATACTCGTTCTGATTATAACCCAGTTAATGATATTGTCTTTTATTTTTAGAATTAACTGTACGTAAAGATACATTATAATCATACATAATTTTTATTTTCACGATTCTTTTCTCTTCTAAACTATTCGGTTTTTCTCTAAAACTTTGTAACCGCTAGTCACATCTTAAAGAGTCGGTATGTGTTCTACCAATAATAATAATAATAATAATAATTGTCATTATCATTATTATTATTGATCATTATTCCATTGAATAGTTGGTATTATGAAATTAATTTCCAAATGAAATATATGATGTAATTAATTAATAAATTTTAACAGGAAAACATTTGTGAATCTTTCAGAGTACAATATTTCATGATGAATATCAAAATTACAGTCTGCATATGCTCTTAAAAGTTTTAATGTTTTTAATATTTTTCTTATTCTTTTTAAAATTTGATTCTATGTATAATTTGTACCCTCGCAGGTCAAGGAAATAGAGACTCTAGTTATGAAAATCATTATGAAGATAATGAAATGATACTGGCGATTGCCATTTCTGAAATACGTACGTATGTTCTTTCTTATAAGATGAGTCTAAGTGCAAGTAACAGATCCTGATGTTCCATCATATAATGCGCTGGCAGATCAATATCTATGTTGTTTGTTCTATTGATCACTCCTGACAAACTGCATGGAACCAGATCTGAGGGCGCATTATGCATACATTCTACAGAAACTGATTTGGTGAAATTCAGTAACAGCTGGGACATTCATGAAGGTATTATTGATGAATTATTTTTGTTATGAAACACTGCAAGCTTTACTGTGCAGAACATAATGTATTATTATGTCAGCTATATGAGGGAATATATTCAGTTTTGGCGGATATCTTTGAGGGAGTAATGCACTTGACAAAAATAAGAGAAAACCTATTTTAAAAGTTATTCCCTTTATTTGGACAAGTATATATATATATTGAATGTATTACACGACAACCCCGCCCCCTTTCTCTCTCTCATCATTTCTCTCCAATGGAAATTTGCCTTTCTAGGATGTTTTTTTTTGCTGTTGTTATTTTGTTAAAAAGGACATGAAATTGATATTAGTAATCCAAACATAGTTCAATTTATTTGAATATGTCACTGTATCAAATTTTCTGTTGCCGTAGGTAGTTTGTGGGATGGTATCTTGACCCATGACTACCCATGTACAGTGTTTATTAAATAGGAGAAAAATAATACACTTAGTATTGTAATAATATATACCAGAAAAATTCATGGAGTTAATTGAAAACAACACAGATGATCTTATTTCCGTGAGATTTGCATAACAGAATGATACTCTAGTCAGTTCTTTTGTACCACCATCACATATTGGTTAAGATATTTGTTTTGTTCAGTTTCTCTAGTACTTCTCGCTGCATCTTGTATATCTTTTGTGTATGGATGCATGCCAAGTGCAAAGAAAGCTTATTCACAAAGTCACGGATTTATAAAGAATGTATGTTTTCGTAACGTTACGTTTACGAAGTGTGAAATCAGCACCTATCAGCAGCCCCTTCAGAGGTTGTGAGAGGCTCGGGACACGTTAAAATTGTGAGGTCCCAAGGCCCTGTTAATATTGCAGTTTGTAAATGATTCGAATGTACAAATAAGCCCATATAATTTACTATATACAGAATTAAAAGACAACTAAGTACACATTGAAGTATATTTAATATTATACTAATATATATAAAAAGCAAGGATCCTTAGGGGTTGAGACCCGGGCCATATCGTCTTCTTTGCCCTCCCACCCTGACTGGGCCCGCCTACGAGTCTTCGTCTGTGAGCAAAACATCCATTGTTTTATATTGCAAATCTATGGATACGTTGCATACTCTAAGTTTCTTATTGATTTCTATATGGTCATTTGACTAAGACCGTATGGAAATTGTGATTTACTTGTGATCCGTCACAGATAGACACTTTCTTTTAGGAAATCAAACTTTGTTGGAAAGCGGGAACATATACACAGACAGACAGACAGACAGACAGACACTCATGCACAGAGCAGCATTACTCCATTGTGATTGTAGGCAAGTGTGGCCTGTATTGTATGCGTCATTGACTATGCTTAAGTTGTGTGTTTGATTCGAGTTACTTTGGCATGCATTATTGGTCACAAGCAGGTGCGCATCCAGGAAGACCGTGCGGGCGTGGGGGAGGGGAGTGGGATGAACATGTAGGCAAGGGAAGTTTTGGAATGGAATCCCTGTAGCACCTGCATTTTGAAAGTTTCCAGAGTATAATTTTAAGGATCTAAATCGCCGTTGCATTTGGTATGCATTTGGCAAACGATATGGTACCCAGGAGTCGCCTAATAAATATATAGTAAACAAAACCGACCAAAATTGTCATTTCTAATTTTGAATTTTGAGTGTGACCATCGTGAGTAACGATATATGTCATCGCGCACGAACTCCTGCCACAAATTAATGTTTGGAACAGGCACACCCTCATTCGTCCTACCTACTCTACTGTGTTGATTCCTTTCCCCCTCTCTGTCTCTGTCTCTGTTTCTTTGTCATGATTCTTTTAATGGCTAATCTTTAATATTTTGAATCATCTTATGTCTGAAGGTTGATCGTGTGTAGAAAGGTGATACTATAATATTAGTTTTTCTTCATTAATAAAAGTCTAATATAGATTTTAAATTCTACCGAATGTGAATACAAGTTCGAAACTGATACGGAAAATGTGACATGGGAAACAACTCTTACAATTAGTGTAATTTTACTGGTAGAGTTATTTTTTTTATGTTCTGGCACGTTGTTTCCCTTTATCGATTAACATAGTTAAGATCCACTTGTTTGACATTGGGGCCTCATGCAGGCCTTACGGTACTAATTCCGTTCCCATAGTGAAGCTATGCAAACACCATGATATTAAAAGTTCTAGAACTTTAAATTTCTCAGCTGGCCTGCCTATCTGTCTATACATATATTCACCCACCTAATGGCCAGTAGGTCTGCCTGTCTAGCTATACAAGTATCCACCCACCTATAGGCCAGTTGGTCTGTTTATAGAAATATCCATCCACATACAGGCCAGTTGGTCAGACTATCAGCTTCTTTGTCTGATGACCTCCCAACATCCGACCAGTCTTTCTGCCCACCTGTATTTGTGCATGTTTTTCATCCATTGTTGAACATTGTACGTGAAAATCAAACACAAGAACATCGTAAATAAAATGAAATAGTCCTACAAAGTGATCCCATTACGATGATGTAATTACGGCGTAAACATTATGCATGTCCCACCGGAACATATCACATTTGACATGGCAGTATTGACAAATTTATACATGTCCACGCGTGAACGATACTATACAGCATGTATTCTGCATTTTGGTGTCCACTGTAGCATAGTTTGATAAGATTTCTTCTCTATTCAAGATGTGTTGTATTGTATTTATTATACCCATTCAAAAGTCAATAAATGATTAAATAAATATTATATTATTTTAGATACACAGTAGAGTTGACATTTTACGACTTTTAAATTGGGACTTGAAGCTTTGTCTGATACGTAAGTATCGAGATAAACTTGATGAAAAGACGACATTGACCTTGTTCGTTGTGTTTAAAGCATTGGACAGATGCTATGGTGCCAAGGAGACGCCAAATGAAAAATATAAAGAAAAGCCACGGAAATTGTCAGTTTTAATAGCAAATCTATCATAAATTAGCATAAAGTGTCAATGTGCACGAGTGTCTAATAGCACGCTAAACACCTGGCAAATTACCGTTGCGAAATTTTCTGTGTTCCTAGTATCCGAACATAATTTCTGTAATTTTCACATATGAAACTGATGATGCGCAGAAGAAACTATTTAAATAACAACAGAACAATGGAGCTGATAAATATAGATTTAGAGCATAATTTGTATCGATTTTGACGTATTTGAAAATTAACTTATCTCTTGGTTTTGAAGTTTTGCATTCGAACGTGTATCGCAAAATGGCAGGGGTAAGGGCTCGCTGGCGATGCTGATAGGAATACGAGTGATACATACAGTGAAAATACAAAAAGATACAGTAAGGAAAAATGAAAGGATAAACCGACTATAACCATAAATTTTTCGATTGACAGTCTTCATTTCAAGGAGGTCCATGGTTGGTTGCCTTGCTTTGCCATTGTTTTCCTTTGCTGCCATTTCCTCGGTATGGCATAACCGATAATGTGGTTAAAATGCCGTTGTAAACCAACCAATATTTCTGCTTGGTAATAGGCAACGATCAAACCTGTAATCTCCAACAAGTAACCAGACCCGTCCATGCTGAGATTCTTAATATCAGCCACGGGCGGCATCTGGATGCTTTGGAAGACATCGAAGGTAAAATGTATGGGTAGCTCTTTGAGACATTAAGGGGCACTGTACGACTTTTGTGAGCATGTGTACAACTTCAGGTGACTACGATCTTTTTGGGTTCGACACTTGGCTGGCTCTGTACGACTTCTGACTGGCTCGTTATGAAGTTGCGGAGAAGCACACCAAATTATATTTCTTTTTAAAATGTAAATCTTTATGTACCCTTTTTATATTCATCTATCAAATGTACTTTGGATTTCATATATTTGAACACCAAATAGGAGAACGAATGCAGAAGCAAATACATAACAAAGAAATGTATTCGCCGTATGTTACAAGTAAGAATGCTATTATTAGTATTGATGCTGTACAATATGGGAAACAAATATTCAAGTTGTCAGTCAGAGCAAATTTCAATTGCAGAGCACACAAATACACCCACTCACACCCCCCCACACACCCACACTCCCCCCACACAAACACACACACACACAAACATGCACACACATGCACACGTGCGATTATCGGATGATATATCCATATCAATGTTATGTCATGTTCTAAACGTTAGACGATGTTGCATAGAGTCACAATGGCTAAGAAGATTAAAGATTTGCTCTATCAATATGGCCCTGGATATGTGCGGATGACATACGATGTTGGTTATGGAAAAGAAGTTGTTTTGGAGTTCACACAAATGATTAGAGAGACTGCATTTCAATGTTGGTCGGAACGTATTACTAATTCCTCAGAATGTTATTACTGTGCTCAGTATAAATCCCTACTACAATGTGAGAAATACCTCTCATGTAATATACTTTTCAATTTAAGAAAACGTTTATTGCAACTAAGATGTTCCAGGCATAAACGAATGATTGAAACAGGAAGAAGGGAATACAAATTGATAGTGCATTGAGATTTTGTGAACTGTGCATTAGAAGAAATATTTATTTAATAAGTGATGAATTTCAATTTGTTTGCGTTTGCCCAGAATATGATATTATTAGAAGACGATCTCTAAAAAATGTATATTATGTATAACCAAGCGTTACAAAATTTGTGTGGCTTTTGGTTAAGAATGATGTAATGCCGCTGTATAATTTATCACATTACCGGTAGAGATCATTTGCTAGGACAGAGGGCTCTTTATGTCCATCCGAATAAATGATGTAAATATATTACTATTCCGACCTAAGTGTAGTAATAAGTGTAGAAATAAATCAAGAATTTATATTTCCACATGCATTAAAGAAAATGCGGCGTTCCAGTTGTTTATATAAAACATAATTTTGTATTACGGGCCGGGGGCCTATATTTTTGAAATAAAGTGAATTGATTTGATACTGTTGAGTTTCAAATGAAAATAGGAAAAGCATAACTTATAAATTCCTTTCCAACAGTAAACTGTTGCAGGCAAATTGAACCTATCGAATAGGCAAATACTAGGATTTTGGCTTTCTACTTTTTCTTCTAGATTTGATCAAAATGGCAAAGATAATACCAGTGAAAATATCTCTCTTTTTCAGCTTAGTTTAAGCTCTAGTTTAAGTTTCCAAGTATTAAAATGAGGAAATAAAACTTGAAATCTGTGAATACATAACAGTGTTTATCCTGTGTAAATAATAATTAGTATTTATGCAGTTTTGAAGGACAAGAAGGTACAAACATGTCAAATGCTATTAAAGAATATTGCATACACATTGAAAAGTGATATATGAAACCCGTAATTTTATATGCAAAATCAAAATTAATATTTTCCCTTTCATTTCTGTAGAATTTTTTAATAATTAAATATCCGAAATATATATCGTAGCACTGTCAGAGAGAGAGAGAGAGAGAGAGAGAGAGAGAGAGAGAGAGAGAGAGAGAGAGAGGGAGGGAGAATTCGGAGATTTTAATATTGAAAATTAATGATTGTTTAGAACCGTTCAATAGGTGTAAATTTGGACAAATTGGTCGATGCGCTGCCTCACTGACAGATTGCAATGATATAACATCCTATGTGTGTAAATTTGTCCTGTCAGCATAATAATGTCAACAAATTCAATCGGTAACTCGTGTAATACTTCTAGTATTTGGCCACATCTTATTATTCATAAATGAAGGTGATTGGGTACGACCTGTGACAAGAGTAGCAAATCTGAGAACAGATAGTGGTTTTTGTTTGACGACAAGTTGCCTCCCTTAATGGAACATTATGAGTGCGCTCCCTTCGTCAACGAGTGACGCGTACTTCCGCCTTGTCAAATAAGACAGTATAATTTTCCAGGACATTTCGATATTTGTTGTACATTTTGAGAGTTTCTTCTAAAGCTTGAATTTTGTATCAGTTTCATAAAAGTGTATCATCCAGATTCCACTACATTTTAGAGTTATATATGCTAAGGTTGCAAATTGTTTTCGGCTGGGAGTTGTGGCGTGCTCCTGTAATCCAGCTACTTGGAGGCCGGGGTCGTTGGACGGTTTGAGGGCGGGGGCTCTGCTCCTCGGTGCTCTATGTCGATCGGGTGTCCGCGCTAAGCTCGGCATCAATATGGGTCCCTCGGGGGAGCCTAGGGGGTCCAGGTTGTCTAAGGAGGGACGTACTGGCCCAGGGTGGAAACACAGCAGGCAAAAGTCCCCGTGTCGAGCAGTAGTGGGATCGCGCCTGTGAATAGGCATCGTTGGGTAGCCCGTCCAATATAGTCGGACACGATTCTTTTTCATTTTATTTATTTTGCTATAAAATTATTCATTTTCTTTCCATCTATAGCCATTGAGGTAATTTCTTTTACTTTCTTTTACATACTCGTTCTGATTATAACCCAGTTAATGATATTGTCTTTTATTTTTAGAATTAACTGTACGTAAAGATACATTATAATCATACATAATTTTTATTTTCACGATTCTTTTCTCTTCTAAACTATTCGGTTTTTCTCTAAAACCTTGTAACCGCTAGTCACATCTTAAAGAGTCGGTATGTGTTCTACCAATAATAATAATAATAATAATTGTCATTATCATTAGTATTATTGATCATTATTCCATTGAATAGTTGGTATTATGAAATTAATTTCCAAATGAAATATATGATGTAATTAATTAATAAATTTTAACAGGAAAACATTTGTGAATCTTTCAGAGTACAATATTTCATGATGAATATCAAAATTACAGTCTGCATATGTTCTTAAAAGTTTTAATGTTTTTAATATTTTTCTTATTCTTTTTAAAATTTGATTCTATGTATAATTTGTACCCTCGCAGGTCAAGGAAATAGAGACTCTAGTTATGAAAATCATTATGAAGATAATGAAATGATACTGGCGATTGCCATTTCTGAAATACGTACGTATGTTCTTTCTTATAAGATGAGTCTAAGTGCAAGTAACAGATCCTGATGTTCCATCATATAATGCGCTGGCAGATCAATATCTATGTTGTTTGTTCTATTGATCACTCCTGACAAACTGCATGGAACCAGATCTGAGGGCGCATTATGCATACATTCTACAGAAACTGATTTGGTGAAATTCAGTAACAGCTGGGACATTCATGAAGGTATTATTGATGAATTATTTTTGTTATGAAACACTGCAAGCTTTACTGTGCAGAACATAATGTATTATTATGTCAGCTATATGAGGGAATATATTCAGTTTTGGCGGATATCTTTGAGGGAGTAATGCACTTGACAAAAATAATAGAAAACCTATTTTAAAAGTTATTCCCTTTATTTGGACAAGTATATATATATATTGAATGTATTACACGACAACCCCGCCCCCCTTTCTCTCTCTCATCATTTCTCTCCAATGGAAATTTGCCTTTCTAGGATGTTTTTTTTTGCTGTTGTTATTTTGTTAAAAAGGACATGAAATTGATATTAGTAATCCAAACATAGTTCAATTTATTTGAATATGTCACTGTATCAAATTTTCTGTTGCCGTAGGTAGTTTGTGGGATGGTTCCTTGACCCATTACTACCCATGTACAGTGTTTATTAAATAGGAGAAAAATAATTCACTTAGTATTGTAATGATATATACCAGAAAAATTGATGGAGTTAATTGAAAACAACACAGATGATCTTATTTCCGTGAGATTTGTATAACAGAATGATACTCTAGTAAGTTCTTTTGTACCACCATCACCTATTGGTTAAGATATTTG
The DNA here is from genome assembly GCA_028554795.2 of Sinohyriopsis cumingii. Classification (NCBI taxonomy): domain Eukaryota; kingdom Metazoa; phylum Mollusca; class Bivalvia; order Unionida; family Unionidae; genus Sinohyriopsis; species Sinohyriopsis cumingii. Next base: position 75,628,735 of record CM068831.1, on the reverse strand, counting down.
TTTTGTTCAGTTTCTCTAGTACTTCTCGCTGCATCTTGTATATCTTTTGTGTATGGATGCATGCCAAGTGCAAAGAAAGCCTATTCACAAAGTCACAGATTTATAAAGAATGTATGTTTTCGTAACGTTACGTTTACGAAGTGTGAAATCAGCACCTATCAGCAGCCCCTTCAGAGGTTGTGAGAGGCTCGGGACACGTTAAAATTGTGAGGTCCCAAGGCCCTGTTAATATTGCAGTTTGTAAATGATTCGAATGTACAAATAAGCCCATATAATTTACTATATACAGAATTAAAAGACAACTAAGTACACATTGAAGTATATTTAATATTATACTATTATATATAAAAAGCGAGGATCCTTAGGGGTTGAGACCCGGGCCATATCGTCTTCTTTGCCCTCCCACCCTGATTGGGCCCGCCTACGAGTCTTCGTCTGTGAGCAAAACATCCATTGTTTTATATTGCAAATCTATGGATACGTTGCATACTCTAAGTTTCTTATTGATTTCTATATGGTCATTTGACTAAGACCGTATAGAAATTGTGATTTACTTGTGATCCGTCACAGATAGACACTTTCGTTTAGGAAATCAAACTTTGTTGGAAAGCGGGAACATATACACAGACAGACAGACAGACAGACAGACAGACACTCATGCACAGAGCAGCATTACTCCATTGTGATTGTAGGCAAGTGTGGCCTGTATTGTATGCGTCAGTGACTATGCTTAAGTTGTGTGTTTGATTCGAGTTACTTTGGCATGCATTATTGGTCACAAGCAGGTGCGCATCCAGGAAGACCGTGCGGGCGTGGGGGAGGGGAGTGGGATGAACATGTAGGCAAGGGAAGTTTTGGAATGGAATCCCTGTAGCACCTGCATTTTGAAAGTTTCCAGAGTATAATTTTAAGGATCTAAATCGCCGTTGCATTTGGTATGCATTTGGCAAACGATATGGTACCCAGGAGTCGCCTAATAAATATATAGTAAACAAAACCGACCAAAATTGTCATTTCTAATTTTGAATTTTGAGTGTGACCATCGTGAGTAACGATATATGTCATCGCGCACGAACTCCTGCCACAAATTAATGTTTGGAACAGGCACACCCTCATTCGTCCTACCTACTCTACTGTACTGATTCCTTTCCCCCTCTCTGTCTCTGTCTCTGTTTCTTTGTCATGATTCTTTTAATGGCTAATCTTTAATATTTTGAATCATCTTATGTCTGAAGGTTGATCGTGTGTAGAAAGGTGATACTATAATATTAGTTTTTCTTCATTAATAAAAGTCTAATATAGATTTTAAATTCTACCGAATGTGAATACAAGTTCGAAACTGATACGGAAAATGTGACATGGGAAACAACTCTTACAATTAGTGTAATTTTACTGGTAGAGTTATCTTTTTTATGTTCTGGCACGTTGTTTCCCTTTATCGATTAACATAGTTAAGATCCACTTGTTTGATATTGGGGCCTCATGCAGGCCTTACGGTACTAATTCCGTTCCCATAGTGAAGCTATGCAAACACCATGATATTAAAAGTTCTTGAATTTAAAATTTCTCAGCTGGTCTGCCTATCTGTCTATTCATATATTCACCCACCTAATGGCCAGTAGGTCTGCCTGTCTAGCTATACAAGTATCCACCCACCTATAGGCCAGTTGGTCTGTTTATAGAAATATCCATCCACATACAGGCCAGTTGGTCAGACTATCAGCTTCTTTGTCTGATGACCTCCCAACATCCGACCAGTCTTTCTGCCCACCTGTATTTGTGCATGTTTTTCATCCATTGTTGAATATTGTACGTGAAAATCGAACACAAGAACATCGTAAATAAAATGAAATAGTCCTACAAAGTGATCCCATTACGATGATGTAATTACGGCGTAAACATTATGCATGTCCCACCGGAACATATCACATTTGACATGGCAGTATTGACAAATTTATACATGTCCACGCGTGAACGATACTATACAGCATGTATTCTGCATTTTAGGGTCCACTGTAGCATAGTTTGATAAGATTTCTTCTCTATTCAAGATGTGTTGTATTGTATTTATTATACTCATTCAAAAGCCAATAAATGATTAAATAAATATTTTGTTATTTTAGATCCATAGTAGAGTTGACATTTTAGGACTTTTAAATTGGGACTTGAAGCTTTGTCTGATATGTAAGTATCGAGATAAACTTGATGAAAAGACGACATTGACCTTGTTCGTTGTGTTTAAAGCATTGGACAGATGTTATGGTGCCAAGGAGACGCCAAATGAAAAATATAAAGAAAAGCCACGGAAATTGTCAGTTTTAATAGCAAATCTATCATAAATTAGCATAAAGTGTCAATGTGCACGAGTGTCTAATAGCACGCTAAACACCTGGCAAATTACCGTTGCGAAATTTTCTGTGTTCCTAGTATCCGAACATAATTTCTGTAATTTTCACATATGAAACTTATGATGCGCAGAAGAAACTATTTAAATAACAACAGAACAATGGAGCAGATTTAGAGCATAATTTGTACCGATTTTGACGTATTTGAAAATTAACTTATCTCTTGGTTTTGAAGTTTTGCATTCGAACGTGTATCACAAAATGGCAGGGGTATGGGCTCGCTGGCGATGCTGATAGGAATACGAGTGATACATACAGTGAAAATACAAAAAGATACAGTAAGGAAAAATGAAAGGATAAACCGACTATAACCATAAATTTTTCGATTGACAGTCTTCATTTCAAGGAGGTCCATGGTTGGTTGCCTTGCTTTGCCATTGTTTTCCTTTGCTGCCATTTCCTCGGTATGGCATAACCGATAATGTGGTTAAAATGCCGTTGTAAACCAACCAATATTTCTGCTTGGTAATAGGCAACGATCAAACCTGTAATCTCCAACAAGTAACCAGACCCGTCCATGCTGAGATTCTTAATATCAGCCACGGGCGGCTTCTATATGCTTTGGAAGACATCGAAGGTAAAATGTATGGGTAGCTCTTTGAGACATTAAGGGGCACTGTACGACTTTTGTGAGCATGTGTACAACTTCAGGTGACTACGATCTTTTTGGGTTCGACACATGGCTGGCTCTGTACGACTTCTGACTTTCTCGTTATGAAGTTGCGGAGAAGCACACCAAATTATATTTCTTTTTAAAATGTAAATCTTTATGTACCTTTTTTATATTCATCTATCAAATGTACTTTGGATTTCATATATTTGAACACCAAATAGGAGAACGAATGCAGAAGCAAATACATAACAAAGAAATGTATTCGCCGTATGTTACAAGTAAGAATGCTATTATCATTATTGATGCTGTAGAATATGGGAAACAAATATTCAAGTTGTCAGTCAGAGCAAATTTGAATTGTAGAGCACACAAATACACCCACTCACACCCCCCCACACACACACCCACACTCCCCCCACACAAACACACACACACACACACACACACACACACAAACATACACACACATACACACGTGCGATTATCGGATGATATATCCATATCAATGTTATGTCATGTTCTAAACGTTAGACGATGTTGCATAGAGTCACAATGGCTAAGAAGATTAAAGATTTGCTCTATCAATATGGCCCTGGATATGTGCGGATGACATACGATGTTGGTTATGGAAAAGAAGTTGTTTTGGAGTTCACACAAATGATTAGAGAGACTGCATTTCAATGTTGGTCGGAACGTATTACTAATTCCTCAGAATGTTATTACTGTGCTCAGTATAAATCCCTACTACAATGTGAGAAATACCTCTCATGTAATATACTTTTCAATTTAAGAAAACGTTTATTGCAACTAAGATGTTCCAGGCATAAACGAATAATTGAAACAGGAAGAAGGGAATACAAATTGATAGTGCATTGAGATTTTGTGAACTGTGCATTAGAAGAAATATTTATTTAATAAGTGATGAATTTCAATTTGTTTGCGTTTGCCCAGAATATGATATTATTAGAAGACGATCTCTAAAAAATGTATATTATGTATAACCAAGCGTTACAAAATTTGTGTGGCTTTTGGTTAAGAATGATGTAATGCCGCTGTATAATTTATCACATTACCGGTAGAGATCATTTGCTAGGACAGAGGGCTCTTTATGTCCATCCGAATAAATGATGTAAATATATTACTATTCCGACCTAAGTGTAGTAATAAGTGTAGAAATAAATCAAGAATTTATATTTCCACATGCATTAAAGAAAATGCGGCGTTCCAGTTGTGTATATAAAACATAATTTTGTATTACGGGCCGGGGGTCTATATTTTTGAAATAAAGTGAATTGATTTGATACTGTTGAGTTTCAAATGAAAATAGGAAAAGCATAACTTATAAATTCCTTTCCAACAGTAAACTGTTGCAGGCAAATTGAACCTATCGAATAGGCAAATACTAGGATTTTGGCTTTCTACTTTTTCTTCTAGATTTGATCAAAATGGCAAAGATAATACCAGTGAAAATATCTCTCTTTTTCAGCTTAGTTTAAGCTCTAGTTTAAGTTTCCAAGTATTAAAATGAGGAAATAAAAGTTGAAATCTGTGAATACATAACAGTGTTTATCCTGTGTAAATAATAATTAGTATTTATGCAGTTTTGAAGGACAAGAAGGTACATACATGTCAAATGCTATTAAAGAATATTGCATACACATTGAAAAGTGATATATGAAACCCGTAATTTTATATGCAAAATCAAAATTAATATTTTCCCTTTCATTTCTGTAGAATTTTGTAATAATTAAATATCCGAAATATATATCGTAGCACTGTCAAAGTGAGAGAGAGAGAGAGAGGGAGAGAGAGAGAGAGAGAGAGAGAGAGGGAGAATTCGGAGATTTTAATATTGAAAATTAATGATTGTTTAGAACCGTTCAATAGGTGTAAATTTGGACAAATTGGTCGATGCGCTGCCTCACTGACAGATTGCAATGATATAACATCCTATGTGTGTAAATTTGTCCTGTCAGCATAATAATGTCAACAAATTCAATCGGTAACTCGTGTAATACTTCTAGTATTTGGCCACATCTTATTATTCATAAATGAAGGTGATTGGGTACGACCTGTGACAAGAGTAGCAAATCTGAGAACAGATAGTGGTTTTTGTTTGACGACAAGTTGCCTCCCTTAATGGAACATTATGAGTGCGCTCCCTTCGTCAACGAGTGACGCGTACTTCCGCCTTGTCAAATAAGACAGTATAATTTTCCAGGACATTTCGATATTTGTTGTAAATTTTGAGAGTTTCTTCTAAAGCTTGAATTTTGTATCAGTTTCATAAAGGTGTATCATCCAGATTCCACTACATTTTAGAGTTATATATGTTAAGGTTGCAAATTGTTTTCGGCTGGGAGTTGTGGCGTGCTCCTGTAATCCAGCTATTTGGAGGCCGGGGTCGGTGGACGGTTTGAGGGCGGGGGCTCTGCTCCTCGGTGTTCTATGTCGATCGGGTGTCCGCGCTAAGCTCGGCATCAATATGGGTCCCTCGGGGGAGCCTAGGGGGTCCAGGTTGTCTAAGGAGGGACGTACTGGCCCAGGCTGGAAACACAGCAGGCAAAAGTCCCCGTGTCGAGCAGTAGTGGGATCGCGCCTGTGAATAGGCATCGTTGGGTAGCCCGTCCAATATAGTCGGACACGACTCTTTTCCATTTTATTTATTTTGCTATAAAATTATTCATTTTCTTTCCATCTATAGCCATTGAGGTAATTTCTTTTACTTTCTTTTACATTCTCGTTCTGATTATAACCCAGTTAATGATATTGTCTTTTATTTTTAGAATTAACTGTACGTAAAGATACATTATAATCATACATAATTTTTATTTTCACGATTCTTTTCTCTTCTAAACTATTCGGTTTTTCTCTAAAACTTTGTAACCGCTAGTCACATCTTAAAGAGTCGGTATGTGTTCTACCAATAATAATAATAATAATAATAATTGTCATTATCATTATTATTATTGATCATTATTCCATTGAATAGTTGGTATTATGAAATTAATTTCCAAATGAAATATATGATGTAATTAATTAATAAATTTTAACAGGAAAACATTTGTGAATCTTTCAGAGTACAATATTTCATGATGAATATCAAAATTACAGTCTGCATATGCTCTTAAAAGTTTTAATGTTTTTAATATTTTTCTTATTCTTTTTAAAATTTGATTCTATGTATAATTTGTACCCTCGCAGGTCAAGGAAATAGAGACTCTAGTTATGAAAATCATTATGAAGATAATGAAATGATACTGGCGATTGCCATTTCTGAAATACGTACGTATGTTCTTTCTTATAAGATGAGTCTAAGTGCAAGTAACAGATCCTGATGTTCCATCATATAATGCGCTGGCAGATCAATATCTATGTTGTTTGTTCTATTGATCACTCCTGACAAACTGCATGGAACCAGATCTGAGGGCGCATTATGCATACATTCTACAGAAACTGATTTGGTGAAATTCAGTAACAGCTGGGACATTCATGAAGGTATTATTGATGAATTATTTTTGTTATGAAACACTGCAAGCTTTACTGTGCAGAACATAATGTATTATTATGTCAGCTATATGAGGGAATATATTCAGTTTTGGCGGATATCTTTGAGGGAGTAATGCACTTGACAAAAATAATAGAAAACCTATTTTAAAAGTTATTCCCTTTATTTGGACAAGTATATATATATATTGAATGTATTACACGACAACCCCGCCCCCTTTCTCTCTCTCATCATTTCTCTCCAATGGAAATTTGCCTTTCTAGGATGTTTTTTTTTGCTGTTGTTATTTTGTTAAAAAGGACATGAAATTGATATTAGTAATCCAAACATAGTTCAATTTATTTGAATATGTCACTGTATCAAATTTTCTGTTGCCGTAGGTAGTTTGTGGGATGGTATCTTGACCCATGACTACCCATGTACAGTGTTTATTAAATAGGAGAAAAATAATACACTTAGTATTGTAATAATATATACCAGAAAAATTGATGGAGTTAATTGAAAACAACACAGATGATCTTATTTCCGTGAGATTTGCATAACAGAATGATACTCTAGTCAGTTCTTTTGTACCACCATCACATATTGGTTAAGATATTTGTTTTGTTCAGTTTCTCTAGTACTTCTCGCTGCATCTTGTATATCTTTTGTGTATGGATGCATGCCAAGTGCAAAGAAAGCTTATTCACAAAGTCACAGATTTATAAAGAATGTATGTTTTCGTAACGTTACGTTTACGAAGTGTGAAATCAGCACCTATCAGCAGCCCCTTCAGAGGTTGTGAGAGGCTCGGGACACGTTAAAATTGTGAGGTCCCAAGGCCCTGTTAATGTTGCAGTTTGTAAATGATTCGAATGTACAAATAAGCCCATATAATTTACTATATACAGAATTAAAAGACAACTAAGTACACATTGAAGTATATTTAATATTATACTAATATATATAAAAAGCGAGGATCCTTAGGGGTTGAGACCCGGGCCATATCGTCTTCTTTGCCCTCCCACCCTGACTGGGCCCGCCTACGAGTCTTCGTCTGTGAGCAAAACATCCATTGTTTTATATTGCAAATCTATGGATACGTTGCATACTCTAAGTTTCTTATTGATTTCTATATGGTCATTTGACTAAGACCGTATGGAAATTGTGATTTACTTGTGATCCGTCACAGATAGACACTTTCTTTTAGGAAATCAAACTTTGTTGGAAAGCGGGAACATATACACAGACAGACAGACAGACAGACAGACACTCATGCACAGAGCAGCATTACTCCATTGTGATTGTAGGCAAGTGTGGCCTGTATTGTATGCGTCATTGACTATGCTTAAGTTGTGTGTTTGATTCGAGTTACTTTGGCATGCATTATTGGTCACAAGCAGGTGCGCATCCAGGAAGACCGTGCGGGCGTGGGGGAGGGGAGTGGGATGAACATGTAGGCAAGGGAAGTTTTGGAATGGAATCCCTGTAGCACCTGCATTTTGAAAGTTTCCAGAGTATAATTTTAAGGATCTAAATCGCCGTTGCATTTGGTATGCATTTGGCAAACGATATGGTACCCAGGAGTCGCCTAATAAATATATAGTAAACAAAACCGACCAAAATTGTCATTTCTAATTTTGAATTTTGAGTGTGACCATCGTGAGTAACGATATATGTCATCGCGCACGAACTCCTGCCACAAATTAATGTTTGGAACAGGCACACCCTCATTCGTCCTACCTACTCTACTGTGTTGATTCCTTTCCCCCTCTCTGTCTCTGTCTCTGTTTCTTTGTCATGATTCTTTTAATGGCTAATCTTTAATATTTTGAATCATCTTATGTCTGAAGGTTGATCGTGTGTAGAAAGGTGATACTATAATATTAGTTTTTCTTCATTAATAAAAGTCTAATATAGATTTTAAATTCTACCGAATGTGAATACAAGTTCGAAACTGATACGGAAAATGTGACATGGGAAACAACTCTTACAATTAGTGTAATTTTACTGGTAGAGTTATTTTTTTTATGTTCTGGCACGTTGTTTCCCTTTATCGATTAACATAGTTAAGATCCACTTGTTTGACATTGGGGCCTCATGCAGGCCTTACGGTACTAATTCCGTTCCCATAGTGAAGCTATGCAAACACCATGATATTAAAAGTTCTAGAACTTTAAATTTCTCAGCTGGCCTGCCTATCTGTCTATACATATATTCACCCACCTAATGGCCAGTAGGTCTGCCTGTCTAGCTATACAAGTATCCACCCACCTATAGGCCAGTTGGTCTGTTTATAGAAATATCCATCCACATACAGGCCAGTTGGTCAGACTATCAGCTTCTTTGTCTGATGACCTCCCAACATCCGACCAGTCTTTCTGCCCACCTGTATTTGTGCATGTTTTTCATCCATTGTTGAACATTGTACGTGAAAATCAAACACAAGAACATCGTAAATAAAATGAAATAGTCCTACAAAGTGATCCCATTACGATGATGTAATTACGGCGTAAACATTATGCATGTCCCACCGGAACATATCACATTTGACATGGCAGTATTGACAAATTTATACATGTCCACGCGTGAACGATACTATACAGCATGTATTCTGCATTTTGGTGTCCACTGTAGCATAGTTTGATAAGATTTCTTCTCTATTCAAGATGTGTTGTATTGTATTTATTATACCCATTCAAAAGTCAATAAATGATTAAATAAATATTATATTATTTTAGATACACAGTAGAGTTGACATTTTACGACTTTTAAATTGGGACTTGAAGCTTTGTCTGATACGTAAGTATCGAGATAAACTTGATGAAAAGACGACATTGACCTTGTTCGTTGTGTTTAAAGCATTGGACAGATGCTATGGTGCCAAGGAGACGCCAAATGAAAAATATAAAGAAAAGCCACGGAAATTGTCAGTTTTAATAGCAAATCTATCATAAATTAGCATAAAGTGTCAATGTGCACGAGTGTCTAATAGCACGCTAAACACCTGGCAAATTACCGTTGGGAAATTTTCTGTGTTCCTAGTATCCGAACATAATTTCTGTAATTTTCACATATGAAACTGATGATGCGCAGAAGAAACTATTTAAATAACAACAGAACAATGGAGCTGATAAATATAGATTTAGAGCATAATTTGTATCGATTTTGACGTATTTGAAAATTAACTTATCTCTTGGTTTTGAAGTTTTGCATTCGAACGTGTATCGCAAAATGGCAGGGGTAAGGGCTCGCTGGCGATGCTGATAGGAATACGAGTGATACATACAGTGAAAATACAAAAAGATACAGTAAGGAAAAATGAAAGGATAAACCGACTATAACCATAAATTTTTCGATTGACAGTCTTCATTTCAAGGAGGTCCATGGTTGGTTGCCTTGCTTTGCCATTGTTTTCCTTTGCTGCCATTTCCTCGGTATGGCATAACCGATAATGTGGTTAAAATGCCGTTGTAAACCAACCAATATTTCTGCTTGGTAATAGGCAACGATCAAACCTGTAATCTCCAACAAGTAACCAGACCCGTCCATGCTGAGATTCTTAATATCAGCCACGGGCGGCATCTGGATGCTTTGGAAGACATCGAAGGTAAAATGTATGGGTAGCTCTTTGAGACATTAAGGGGCACTGTACGACTTTTGTGAGCATGTGTACAACTTCAGGTGACTACGATCTTTTTGGGTTCGACACTTGGCTGGCTCTGTACGACTTCTGACTGGCTCGTTATGAAGTTGCGGAGAAGCACACCAAATTATATTTCTTTTTAAAATGTAAATCTTTATGTACCCTTTTTATATTCATCTATCAAATGTACTTTGGATTTCATATATTTGAACACCAAATAGGAGAACGAATGCAGAAGCAAATACATAACAAAGAAATGTATTCGCCGTATGTTACAAGTAAGAATGCTATTATTAGTATTGATGCTGTACAATATGGGAAACAAATATTCAAGTTGTCAGTCAGAGCAAATTTCAATTGCAGAGCACACAAATACACCCACTCACACCCCCCCACACACCCACACTCCCCCCACACAAACACACACACACACAAACATGCACACACATGCACACGTGCGATTATCGGATGATATATCCATATCAATGTTATGTCATGTTCTAAACGTTAGACGATGTTGCATAGAGTCACAATGGCTAAGAAGATTAAAGATTTGCTCTATCAATATGGCCCTGGATATGTGCGGATGACATACGATGTTGGTTATGGAAAAGAAGTTGTTTTGGAGTTCACACAAATGATTAGAGAGACTGCATTTCAATGTTGGTCGGAACGTATTACTAATTCCTCAGAATGTTATTACTGTGCTCAGTATAAATCCCTACTACAATGTGAGAAATACCTCTCATGTAATATACTTTTCAATTTAAGAAAACGTTTATTGCAACTAAGATGTTCCAGGCATAAACGAATGATTGAAACAGGAAGAAGGGAATACAAATTGATAGTGCATTGAGATTTTGTGAACTGTGCATTAGAAGAAATATTTATTTAATAAGTGATGAATTTCAATTTGTTTGCGTTTGCCCAGAATATGATATTATTAGAAGACGATCTCTAAAAAATGTATATTATGTATAACCAAGCGTTACAAAATTTGTGTGGCTTTTGGTTAAGAATGATGTAATGCCGCTGTATAATTTATCACATTACCGGTAGAGATCATTTGCTAGGACAGAGGGCTCTTTATGTCCATCCGAATAAATGATGTAAATATATTACTATTCCGACCTAAGTGTAGTAATAAGTGTAGAAATAAATCAAGAATTTATATTTCCACATGCATTAAAGAAAATGCGGCGTTCCAGTTGTTTATATAAAACATAATTTTGTATTACGGGCCGGGGGCCTATATTTTTGAAATAAAGTGAATTGATTTGATACTGTTGAGTTTCAAATGAAAATAGGAAAAGCATAACTTATAAATTCCTTTCCAACAGTAAACTGTTGCAGGCAAATTGAACCTATCGAATAGGCAAATACTAGGATTTTGGCTTTCTACTTTTTCTTCTAGATTTGATCAAAATGGCAAAGATAATACCAGTGAAAATATCTCTCTTTTTCAGCTTAGTTTAAGCTCTAGTTTAAGTTTCCAAGTATTAAAATGAGGAAATAAAACTTGAAATCTGTGAATACATAACAGTGTTTATCCTGTGTAAATAATAATTAGTATTTATGCAGTTTTGAAGGACAAGAAGGTACAAACATGTCAAATGCTATTAAAGAATATTGCATACACATTGAAAAGTGATATATGAAACCCGTAATTTTATATGCAAAATCAAAATTAATATTTTCCCTTTCATTTCTGTAGAATTTTTTAATAATTAAATATCCGAAATATATATCGTAGCACTGTCAGAGAGAGAGAGAGAGAGAGAGAGAGAGAGAGAGAGAGAGAGAGAGAGAGAGAGGGAGGGAGAATTCGGAGATTTTAATATTGAAAATTAATGATTGTTTAGAACCGTTCAATAGGTGTAAATTTGGACAAATTGGTCGATGCGCTGCCTCACTGACAGATTGCAATGATATAACATCCTATGTGTGTAAATTTGTCCTGTCAGCATAATAATGTCAACAAATTCAATCGGTAACTCGTGTAATACTTCTAGTATTTGGCCACATCTTATTATTCATAAATGAAGGTGATTGGGTACGACCTGTGACAAGAGTAGCAAATCTGAGAACAGATAGTGGTTTTTGTTTGACGACAAGTTGCCTCCCTTAATGGAACATTATGAGTGCGCTCCCTTCGTCAACGAGTGACGCGTACTTCCGCCTTGTCAAATAAGACAGTATAATTTTCCAGGACATTTCGATATTTGTTGTACATTTTGAGAGTTTCTTCTAAAGCTTGAATTTTGTATCAGTTTCATAAAAGTGTATCATCCAGATTCCACTACATTTTAGAGTTATATATGCTAAGGTTGCAAATTGTTTTCGGCTGGGAGTTGTGGCGTGCTCCTGTAATCCAGCTACTTGGAGGCCGGGGTCGTTGGACGGTTTGAGGGCGGGGGCTCTGCTCCTCGGTGCTCTATGTCGATCGGGTGTCCGCGCTAAGCTCGGCATCAATATGGGTCCCTCGGGGGAGCCTAGGGGGTCCAGGTTGTCTAAGGAGGGACGTACTGGCCCAGGGTGGAAACACAGCAGGCAAAAGTCCCCGTGTCGAGCAGTAGTGGGATCGCGCCTGTGAATAGGCATCGTTGGGTAGCCCGTCCAATATAGTCGGACACGATTCTTTTTCATTTTATTTATTTTGCTATAAAATTATTCATTTTCTTTCCATCTATAGCCATTGAGGTAATTTCTTTTACTTTCTTTTACATACTCGTTCTGATTATAACCCAGTTAATGATATTGTCTTTTATTTTTAGAATTAACTGTACGTAAAGATACATTATAATCATACATAATTTTTATTTTCACGATTCTTTTCTCTTCTAAACTATTCGGTTTTTCTCTAAAACCTTGTAACCGCTAGTCACATCTTAAAGAGTCGGTATGTGTTCTACCAATAATAATAATAATAATAATTGTCATTATCATTAGTATTATTGATCATTATTCCATTGAATAGTTGGTATTATGAAATTAATTTCCAAATGAAATATATGATGTAATTAATTAATAAATTTTAACAGGAAAACATTTGTGAATCTTTCAGAGTACAATATTTCATGATGAATATCAAAATTACAGTCTGCATATGTTCTTAAAAGTTTTAATGTTTTTAATATTTTTCTTATTCTTTTTAAAATTTGATTCTATGTATAATTTGTACCCTCGCAGGTCAAGGAAATAGAGACTCTAGTTATGAAAATCATTATGAAGATAATGAAATGATACTGGCGATTGCCATTTCTGAAATACGTACGTATGTTCTTTCTTATAAGATGAGTCTAAGTGCAAGTAACAGATCCTGATGTTCCATCATATAATGCGCTGGCAGATCAATATCTATGTTGTTTGTTCTATTGATCACTCCTGACAAACTGCATGGAACCAGATCTGAGGGCGCATTATGCATACATTCTACAGAAACTGATTTGGTGAAATTCAGTAACAGCTGGGACATTCATGAAGGTATTATTGATGAATTATTTTTGTTATGAAACACTGCAAGCTTTACTGTGCAGAACATAATGTATTATTATGTCAGCTATATGAGGGAATATATTCAGTTTTGGCGGATATCTTTGAGGGAGTAATGCACTTGACAAAAATAATAGAAAACCTATTTTAAAAGTTATTCCCTTTATTTGGACAAGTATATATATATATTGAATGTATTACACGACAACCCCGCCCCCCTTTCTCTCTCTCATCATTTCTCTCCAATGGAAATTTGCCTTTCTAGGATGTTTTTTTTTGCTGTTGTTATTTTGTTAAAAAGGACATGAAATTGATATTAGTAATCCAAACATAGTTCAATTTATTTGAATATGTCACTGTATCAAATTTTCTGTTGCCGTAGGTAGTTTGTGGGATGGTTCCTTGACCCATTACTACCCATGTACAGTGTTTATTAAATAGGAGAAAAATAATTCACTTAGTATTGTAATGATATATACCAGAAAAATTGATGGAGTTAATTGAAAACAACACAGATGATCTTATTTCCGTGAGATTTGTATAACAGAATGATACTCTAGTAAGTTCTTTTGTACCACCATCACCTATTGGTTAAGATATTTGTTTTGTTCAGTTTCTCTAGTACTTCTCGCTGCATCTTGTATATCTTTTGTGTATGGATGCATGCCAAGTGCAAAGAAAGCCTATTCACAAAGTCACAGATTTATAAAGAATGTATGTTTTCGTAACGTTACGTTTACGAAGTGTGAAATCAGCACCTATCAGCAGCCCCTTCAGAGGTTGTGAGAGGCTCGGGACACGTTAAAATTGTGAGGTCCCAAGGCCCTGTTAATATTGCAGTTTGTAAATGATTCGAATGTACAAATAAGCCCATATAATTTACTATATACAGAATTAAAAGACAACTAAGTACACATTGAAGTATATTTAATATTATACTATTATATATAAAAAGCGAGGATCCTTAGGGGTTGAGACCCGGGCCATATCGTCTTCTTTGCCCTCCCACCCTGATTGGGCCCGCCTACGAGTCTTCGTCTGTGAGCAAAACATCCATTGTTTTATATTGCAAATCTATGGATACGTTGCATACTCTAAGTTTCTTATTGATTTCTATATGGTCATTTGACTAAGACCGTATAGAAATTGTGATTTACTTGTGATCCGTCACAGATAGACACTTTCGTTTAGGAAATCAAACTTTGTTGGAAAGCGGGAACATATACACAGACAGACAGACAGACAGACAGACAGACACTCATGCACAGAGCAGCATTACTCCATTGTGATTGTAGGCAAGTGTGGCCTGTATTGTATGCGTCAGTGACTATGCTTAAGTTGTGTGTTTGATTCGAGTTACTTTGGCATGCATTATTGGTCACAAGCAGGTGCGCATCCAGGAAGACCGTGCGGGCGTGGGGGAGGGGAGTGGGATGAACATGTAGGCAAGGGAAGTTTTGGAATGGAATCCCTGTAGCACCTGCATTTTGAAAGTTTCCAGAGTATAATTTTAAGGATCTAAATCGCCGTTGCATTTGGTATGCATTTGGCAAACGATATGGTACCCAGGAGTCGCCTAATAAATATATAGTAAACAAAACCGACCAAAATTGTCATTTCTAATTTTGAATTTTGAGTGTGACCATCGTGAGTAACGATATATGTCATCGCGCACGAACTCCTGCCACAAATTAATGTTTGGAACAGGCACACCCTCATTCGTCCTACCTACTCTACTGTACTGATTCCTTTCCCCCTCTCTGTCTCTGTCTCTGTTTCTTTGTCATGATTCTTTTAATGGCTAATCTTTAATATTTTGAATCATCTTATGTCTGAAGGTTGATCGTGTGTAGAAAGGTGATACTATAATATTAGTTTTTCTTCATTAATAAAAGTCTAATATAGATTTTAAATTCTACCGAATGTGAATACAAGTTCGAAACTGATACGGAAAATGTGACATGGGAAACAACTCTTACAATTAGTGTAATTTTACTGGTAGAGTTATTTTTTTTATGTTCTGGCACGTTGTTTCCCTTTATCGATTAACATAGTTAAGATCCACTTGTTTGATATTGGGGCCTCATGCAGGCCTTACGGTACTAATTCCGTTCCCATAGTGAAGCTATGCAAACACCATGATATTAAAAGTTCTTGAATTTAAAATTTCTCAGCTGGTCTGCCTATCTGTCTATTCATATATTCACCCACCTAATGGCCAGTAGGTCTGCCTGTCTAGCTATACAAGTATCCACCCACCTATAGGCCAGTTGGTCTGTTTATAGAAATATCCATCCACATACAGGCCAGTTGGTCAGACTATCAGCTTCTTTGTCTGATGACCTCCCAACATCCGACCAGTCTTTCTGCCCACCTGTATTTGTGCATGTTTTTCATCCATTGTTGAATATTGTACGTGAAAATCGAACACAAGAACATCGTAAATAAAATGAAATAGTCCTACAAAGTGATCCCATTACGATGATGTAATTACGGCGTAAACATTATGCATGTCCCACCGGAACATATCACATTTGACATGGCAGTATTGACAAATTTATACATGTCCACGCGTGAACGATACTATACAGCATGTATTCTGCATTTTAGGGTCCACTGTAGCATAGTTTGATAAGATTTCTTCTCTATTCAAGATGTGTTGTATTGTATTTATTATACTCATTCAAAAGCCAATAAATGATTAAATAAATATTTTGTTATTTTAGATCCATAGTAGAGTTGACATTTTAGGACTTTTAAATTGGGACTTGAAGCTTTGTCTGATATGTAAGTATCGAGATAAACTTGATGAAAAGACGACATTGACCTTGTTCGTTGTGTTTAAAGCATTGGACAGATGTTATGGTGCCAAGGAGACGCCAAATGAAAAATATAAAGAAAAGCCACGGAAATTGTCAGTTTTAATAGCAAATCTATCATAAATTAGCATAAAGTGTCAATGTGCACGAGTGTCTAATAGCACGCTAAACACCTGGCAAATTACCGTTGCGAAATTTTCTGTGTTCCTAGTATCCGAACATAATTTCTGTAATTTTCACATATGAAACTTATGATGCGCAGAAGAAACTATTTAAATAACAACAGAACAATGGAGCAGATTTAGAGCATAATTTGTACCGATTTTGACGTATTTGAAAATTAACTTATCTCTTGGTTTTGAAGTTTTGCATTCGAACGTGTATCACAAAATGGCAGGGGTATGGGCTCGCTGGCGATGCTGATAGGAATACGAGTGATACATACAGTGAAAATACAAAAAGATACAGTAAGGAAAAATGAAAGGATAAACCGACTATAACCATAAATTTTTCGATTGACAGTCTTCATTTCAAGGAGGTCCATGGTTGGTTGCCTTGCTTTGCCATTGTTTTCCTTTGCTGCCATTTCCTCGGTATGGCATAACCGATAATGTGGTTAAAATGCCGTTGTAAACCAACCAATATTTCTGCTTGGTAATAGGCAACGATCAAACCTGTAATCTCCAACAAGTAACCAGACCCGTCCATGCTGAGATTCTTAATATCAGCCACGGGCGGCTTCTATATGCTTTGGAAGACATCGAAGGTAAAATGTATGGGTAGCTCTTTGAGACATTAAGGGGCACTGTACGACTTTTGTGAGCATGTGTACAACTTCAGGTGACTACGATCTTTTTGGGTTCGACACATGGCTGGCTCTGTACGACTTCTGACTTTCTCGTTATGAAGTTGCGGAGAAGCACACCAAATTATATTTCTTTTTAAAATGTAAATCTTTATGTACCCTTTTTATATTCATCTATCAAATGTACTTTGGATTTCATATATTTGAACACCAAATAGGAGAACGAATGCAGAAGCAAATACATAACAAAGAAATGTATTCGCCGTATGTTACAAGTAAGAATGCTATTATCATTATTGATGCTGTAGAATATGGGAAACAAATATTCAAGTTGTCAGTCAGAGCAAATTTGAATTGTAGAGCACACAAATACACCCACTCACACCCCCCCCCACACACACCCACACTCCCCCCACACAAACACACACACACACACACACACACACACAAACATACACACACATACACACGTGCGATTATCGGATGATATATCCATATCAATGTTATGTCATGTTCTAAACGTTAGACGATGTTGCATAGAGTCACAATGGCTAAGAAGATTAAAGATTTGCTCTATCAATATGGCCCTGGATATGTGCGGATGACATACGATGTTGGTTATGGAAAAGAAGTTGTTTTGGAGTTCACACAAATGATTAGAGAGACTGCATTTCAATGTTGGTCGGAACGTATTACTAATTCCTCAGAATGTTATTACTGTGCTCAGTATAAATCCCTACTACAATGTGAGAAATACCTCTCATGTAATATACTTTTCAATTTAAGAAAACGTTTATTGCAACTAAGATGTTCCAGGCATAAACGAATAATTGAAACAGGAAGAAGGGAATACAAATTGATAGTGCATTGAGATTTTGTGAACTGTGCATTAGAAGAAATATTTATTTAATAAGTGATGAATTTCAATTTGTTTGCGTTTGCCCAGAATATGATATTATTAGAAGACGATCTCTAAAAAATGTATATTATGTATAACCAAGCGTTACAAAATTTGTGTGGCTTTTGGTTAAGAATGATGTAATGCCGCTGTATAATTTATCACATTACCGGTAGAGATCATTTGCTAGGACAGAGGGCTCTTTATGTCCATCCGAATAAATGATGTAAATATATTACTATTCCGACCTAAGTGTAGTAATAAGTGTAGAAATAAATCAAGAATTTATATTTCCACATGCATTAAAGAAAATGCGGCGTTCCAGTTGTGTATATAAAACATAATTTTGTATTACGGGCCGGGGGTCTATATTTTTGAAATAAAGTGAATTGATTTGATACTGTTGAGTTTCAAATGAAAATAGGAAAAGCATAACTTATAAATTCCTTTCCAACAGTAAACTGTTGCAGGCAAATTGAACCTATCGAATAGGCAAATACTAGGATTTTGGCTTTCTACTTTTTCTTCTAGATTTGATCAAAATGGCAAAGATAATACCAGTGAAAATATCTCTCTTTTTCAGCTTAGTTTAAGCTCTAGTTTAAGTTTCCAAGTATTAAAATGAGGAAATAAAAGTTGAAATCTGTGAATACATAACAGTGTTTATCCTGTGTAAATAATAATTAGTATTTATGCAGTTTTGAAGGACAAGAAGGTACATACATGTCAAATGCTATTAAAGAATATTGCATACACATTGAAAAGTGATATATGAAACCCGTAATTTTATATGCAAAATCAAAATTAATATTTTCCCTTTCATTTCTGTAGAATTTTGTAATAATTAAATATCCGAAATATATATCGTAGCACTGTCAAAGTGAGAGAGAGAGAGAGAGGGAGAGAGAGAGAGAGAGAGAGAGAGGGAGAATTCGGAGATTTTAATATTGAAAATTAATGATTGTTTAGAACCGTTCAATAGGTGTAAATTTGGACAAATTGGTCGATGCGCTGCCTCACTGACAGATTGCAATGATATAACATCCTATGTGTGTAAATTTGTCCTGTCAGCATAATAATGTCAACAAATTCAATCGGTAACTCGTGTAATACTTCTAGTATTTGGCCACATCTTATTATTCATAAATGAAGGTGATTGGGTACGACCTGTGACAAGAGTAGCAAATCTGAGAACAGATAGTGGTTTTTGTTTGACGACAAGTTGCCTCCCTTAATGGAACATTATGAGTGCGCTCCCTTCGTCAACGAGTGACGCGTACTTCCGCCTTGTCAAATAAGACAGTATAATTTTCCAGGACATTTCGATATTTGTTGTAAATTTTGAGAGTTTCTTCTAAAGCTTGAATTTTGTATCAGTTTCATAAAGGTGTATCATCCAGATTCCACTACATTTTAGAGTTATATATGTTAAGGTTGCAAATTGTTTTCGGCTGGGAGTTGTGGCGTGCTCCTGTAATCCAGCTATTTGGAGGCCGGGGTCGGTGGACGGTTTGAGGGCGGGGGCTCTGCTCCTCGGTGTTCTATGTCGATCGGGTGTCCGCGCTAAGCTCGGCATCAATATGGGTCCCTCGGGGGAGCCTAGGGGGTCCAGGTTGTCTAAGGAGGGACGTACTGGCCCAGGGTGGAAACACAGCAGGCAAAAGTCCCCGTGTCGAGCAGTAGTGGGATCGCGCCTGTGAATAGGCATCGTTGGGTAGCCCGTCCAATATAGTCGGACACGACTCTTTTTCATTTTATTTATTTTGCTATAAAATTATTCATTTTCTTTCCATCTATAGCCATTGAGGTAATTTCTTTTACTTTCTTTTACATACTCGTTCTGATTATAACCCAGTTAATGATATTGTCTTTTATTTTTAGAATTAACTGTACGTAAAGATACATTATAATCATACATAATTTTTATTTTCACGATTCTTTTCTCTTCTAAACTATTCGGTTTTTCTCTAAAACTTTGTAACCGCTAGTCACATCTTAAAGAGTCGGTATGTGTTCTACCAATAATAATAATAATAATAATAATTGTCATTATCATTATTATTATTGATCATTATTCCATTGAATAGTTGGTATTATGAAATTAATTTCCAAATGAAATATATGATGTAATTAATTAATAAATTTTAACAGGAAAACATTTGTGAATCTTTCAGAGTACAATATTTCATGATGAATATCAAAATTACAGTCTGCATATGCTCTTAAAAGTTTTAATGTTTTTAATATTTTTCTTATTCTTTTTAAAATTTGATTCTATGTATAATTTGTACCCTCGCAGGTCAAGGAAATAGAGACTCTAGTTATGAAAATCATTATGAAGATAATGAAATGATACTGGCGATTGCCATTTCTGAAATACGTACGTATGTTCTTTCTTATAAGATGAGTCTAAGTGCAAGTAACAGATCCTGATGTTCCATCATATAATGCGCTGGCAGATCAATATCTATGTTGTTTGTTCTATTGATCACTCCTGACAAACTGCATGGAACCAGATCTGAGGGCGCATTATGCATACATTCTACAGAAACTGATTTGGTGAAATTCAGTAACAGCTGGGACATTCATGAAGGTATTATTGATGAATTATTTTTGTTATGAAACACTGCAAGCTTTACTGTGCAGAACATAATGTATTATTATGTCAGCTATATGAGGGAATATATTCAGTTTTGGCGGATATCTTTGAGGGAGTAATGCACTTGACAAAAATAAGAGAAAACCTATTTTAAAAGTTATTCCCTTTATTTGGACAAGTATATATATATATTGAATGTATTACACGACAACCCCGCCCCCTTTCTCTCTCTCATCATTTCTCTCCAATGGAAATTTGCCTTTCTAGGATGTTTTTTTTTGCTGTTGTTATTTTGTTAAAAAGGACATGAAATTGATATTAGTAATCCAAACATAGTTCAATTTATTTGAATATGTCACTGTATCAAATTTTCTGTTGCCGTAGGTAGTTTGTGGGATGGTATCTTGACCCATGACTACCCATGTACAGTGTTTATTAAATAGGAGAAAAATAATACACTTAGTATTGTAATAATATATACCAGAAAAATTGATGGAGTTAATTGAAAACAACACAGATGATCTTATTTCCGTGAGATTTGCATAACAGAATGATACTCTAGTCAGTTCTTTTGTACCACCATCACATATTGGTTAAGATATTTGTTTTGTTCAGTTTCTCTAGTACTTCTCGCTGCATCTTGTATATCTTTTGTGTATGGATGCATGCCAAGTGCAAAGAAAGCTTATTCACAAAGTCACAGATTTATAAAGAATGTATGTTTTCGTAACGTTACGTTTACGAAGTGTGAAATCAGCACCTATCAGCAGCCCCTTCAGAGGTTGTGAGAGGCTCGGGACACGTTAAAATTGTGAGGTCCCAAGGCCCTGTTAATATTGCAGTTTGTAAATGATTCGAATGTACAAATAAGCCCATATAATTTACTATATACAGAATTAAAAGACAACTAAGTACACATTGAAGTATATTTAATATTATACTAATATATATAAAAAGCGAGGATCCTTAGGGGTTGAGACCCGGGCCATATCGTCTTCTTTGCCCTCCCACCCTGACTGGGCCCGCCTACGAGTCTTCGTCTGTGAGCAAAACATCCATTGTTTTATATTGCAAATCTATGGATACGTTGCATACTCTAAGTTTCTTATTGATTTCTATATGGTCATTTGACTAGGACCGTATGGAAATTGTGATTTACTTGTGATCCGTCACAGATAGACACTTTCTTTTAGGAAATCAAACTTTGTTGGAAAGCGGGAACATATACACAGACAGACAGACAGACAGACAGACACTCATGCACAGAGCAGCATTACTCCATTGTGATTGTAGGCAAGTGTGGCCTGTATTGTATGCGTCAGTGACTATGCTTAAGTTGTGTGTTTGATTCGAGTTACTTTGGCATGCATTATTGGTCACAAGCAGGTGCGCATCCAGGAAGACCGTGCGGGCGTGGGGGAGGGGAGTGGGATGAACATGTAGGCAAGGGAAGTTTTGGAATGGAATCCCTGTAGCACCTGCATTTTGAAAGTTTCCAGAGTATAATTTTAAGGATCTAAATCGCCGTTGCATTTGGTATGCATTTGGCAAACGATATGGTACCCAGGAGTCGCCTAATAAATATATAGTAAACAAAACCGACCAAAATTGTCATTTCTAATTTTGAATTTTGAGTGTGACCATCGTGAGTAACGATATATGTCATCGCGCACGAACTCCTGCCACAAATTAATGTTTGGAACAGGCACACCCTCATTCGTCCTACCTACTCTACTGTGTTGATTCCTTTCCCCCTCTCTGTCTCTGTCTCTGTTTCTTTGTCATGATTCTTTTAATGGCTAATCTTTAATATTTTGAATCATCTTATGTCTGAAGGTTGATCGTGTGTAGAAAGGTGATACTATAATATTAGTTTTTCTTCATTAATAAAAGTCTAATATAGATTTTAAATTCTACCGAATGTGAATACAAGTTCGAAACTGATACGGAAAATGTGACATGGGAAACAACTCTTACAATTAGTGTAATTTTACTGGTAGAGTTATTTTTTTTATGTTCTGGCACGTTGTTTCCCTTTATCGATTAACATAGTTAAGATCCACTTGTTTGACATTGGGGCCTCATGCAGGCCTTACGGTACTAATTCCGTTCCCATAGTGAAGCTATGCAAACACCATGATATTAAAAGTTCTAGAACTTTAAATTTCTCAGCTGGCCTGCCTATCTGTCTATACATATATTCACCCACCTAATGGCCAGTAGGTCTGCCTGTCTAGCTATACAAGTATCCACCCACCTATAGGCCAGTTGGTCTGTTTATAGAAATATCCATCCACATACAGGCCAGTTGGTCAGACTATCAGCTTCTTTGTCTGATGACCTCCCAACATCCGACCAGTCTTTCTGCCCACCTGTATTTGTGCATGTTTTTCATCCATTGTTGAACATTGTACGTGAAAATCAAACACAAGAACATCGTAAATAAAATGAAATAGTCCTACAAAGTGATCCCATTACGATGATGTAATTACGGCGTAAACATTATGCATGTCCCACCGGAACATATCACATTTGACATGGCAGTATTGACAAATTTATACATGTCCACGCGTGAACGATACTATACAGCATGTATTCTGCATTTTGGTGTCCACTGTAGCATAGTTTGATAAGATTTCTTCTCTATTCAAGATGTGTTGTATTGTATTTATTATACCCATTCAAAAGTCAATAAATGATTAAATAAATATTATATTATTTTAGATACACAGTAGAGTTGACATTTTACGACTTTTAAATTGGGACTTGAAGCTTTGTCTGATACGTAAGTATCGAGATAAACTTGATGAAAAGACGACATTGACCTTGTTCGTTGTGTTTAAAGCATTGGACAGATGCTATGGTGCCAAGGAGACGCCAAATGAAAAATATAAAGAAAAGCCACGGAAATTGTCAGTTTTAATAGCAAATCTATCATAAATTAGCATAAAGTGTCAATGTGCACGAGTGTCTAATAGCACGCTAAACACCTGGCAAATTACCGTTGCGAAATTTTCTGTGTTCCTAGTATCCGAACATAATTTCTGTAATTTTCACATATGAAACTGATGATGCGCAGAAGAAACTATTTAAATAACAACAGAACAATGGAGCTGATAAATATAGATTTAGAGCATAATTTGTATCGATTTTGACGTATTTGAAAATTAACTTATCTCTTGGTTTTGAAGTTTTGCATTCGAACGTGTATCGCAAAATGGCAGGGGTAAGGGCTCGCTGGCGATGCTGATAGGAATACGAGTGATACATACAGTGAAAATACAAAAAGATACAGTAAGGAAAAATGAAAGGATAAACCGACTATAACCATAAATTTTTCGATTGACAGTCTTCATTTCAAGGAGGTCCATGGTTGGTTGCCTTGCTTTGCCATTGTTTTCCTTTGCTGCCATTTCCTCGGTATGGCATAACCGATAATGTGGTTAAAATGCCGTTGTAAACCAACCAATATTTCTGCTTGGTAATAGGCAACGATCAAACCTGTAATCTCCAACAAGTAACCAGACCCGTCCATGCTGAGATTCTTAATATCAGCCACGGGCGGCATCTGGATGCTTTGGAAGACATCGAAGGTAAAATGTATGGGTAGCTCTTTGAGACATTAAGGGGCACTGTACGACTTTTGTGAGCATGTGTACAACTTCAGGTGACTACGATCTTTTTGGGTTCGACACTTGGCTGGCTCTGTACGACTTCTGACTGGCTCGTTATGAAGTTGCGGAGAAGCACACCAAATTATATTTCTTTTTAAAATGTAAATCTTTATGTACCCTTTTTATATTCATCTATCAAATGTACTTTGGATTTCATATATTTGAACACCAAATAGGAGAACGAATGCAGAAGCAAATACATAACAAAGAAATGTATTCGCCGTATGTTACAAGTAAGAATGCTATTATTAGTATTGATGCTGTACAATATGGGAAACAAATATTCAAGTTGTCAGTCAGAGCAAATTTCAATTGCAGAGCACACAAATACACCCACTCACACCCCCCCACACACCCACACTCCCCCCACACAAACACACACACACACAAACATGCACACACATGCACACGTGCGATTATCGGATGATATATCCATATCAATGTTATGTCATGTTCTAAACGTTAGACGATGTTGCATAGAGTCACAATGGCTAAGAAGATTAAAGATTTGCTCTATCAATATGGCCCTGGATATGTGCGGATGACATACGATGTTGGTTATGGAAAAGAAGTTGTTTTGGAGTTCACACAAATGATTAGAGAGACTGCATTTCAATGTTGGTCGGAACGTATTACTAATTCCTCAGAATGTTATTACTGTGCTCAGTATAAATCCCTACTACAATGTGAGAAATACCTCTCATGTAATATACTTTTCAATTTAAGAAAACGTTTATTGCAACTAAGATGTTCCAGGCATAAACGAATGATTGAAACAGGAAGAAGGGAATACAAATTGATAGTGCATTGAGATTTTGTGAACTGTGCATTAGAAGAAATATTTATTTAATAAGTGATGAATTTCAATTTGTTTGCGTTTGCCCAGAATATGATATTATTAGAAGACGATCTCTAAAAAATGTATATTATGTATAACCAAGCGTTACAAAATTTGTGTGGCTTTTGGTTAAGAATGATGTAATGCCGCTGTATAATTTATCACATTACCGGTAGAGATCATTTGCTAGGACAGAGGGCTCTTTATGTCCATCCGAATAAATGATGTAAATATATTACTATTCCGACCTAAGTGTAGTAATAAGTGTAGAAATAAATCAAGAATTTATATTTCCACATGCATTAAAGAAAATGCGGCGTTCCAGTTGTTTATATAAAACATAATTTTGTATTACGGGCCGGGGGCCTATATTTTTGAAATAAAGTGAATTGATTTGATACTGTTGAGTTTCAAATGAAAATAGGAAAAGCATAACTTATAAATTCCTTTCCAACAGTAAACTGTTGCAGGCAAATTGAACCTATCGAATAGGCAAATACTAGGATTTTGGCTTTCTACTTTTTCTTCTAGATTTGATCAAAATGGCAAAGATAATACCAGTGAAAATATCTCTCTTTTTCAGCTTAGTTTAAGCTCTAGTTTAAGTTTCCAAGTATTAAAATGAGGAAATAAAACTTGAAATCTGTGAATACATAACAGTGTTTATCCTGTGTAAATAATAATTAGTATTTATGCAGTTTTGAAGGACAAGAAGGTACAAACATGTCAAATGCTATTAAAGAATATTGCATACACATTGAAAAGTGATATATGAAACCCGTAATTTTATATGCAAAATCAAAATTAATATTTTCCCTTTCATTTCTGTAGAATTTTTTAATAATTAAATATCCGAAATATATATCGTAGCACTGTCAGAGAGAGAGAGAGAGAGAGAGAGAGAGAGAGAGGGAGGGAGAATTCGGAGATTTTAATATTGAAAATTAATGATTGTTTAGAACCGTTCAATAGGTGTAAATTTGGACAAATTGGTCGATGCGCTGCCTCACTGACAGATTGCAATGATATAACATCCTATGTGTGTAAATTTGTCCTGTCAGCATAATAATGTCAACAAATTCAATCGGTAACTCGTGTAATACTTCTAGTATTTGGCCACATCTTATTATTCATAAATGAAGGTGATTGGGTACGACCTGTGACAAGAGTAGCAAATCTGAGAACAGATAGTGGTTTTTGTTTGACGACAAGTTGCCTCCCTTAATGGAACATTATGAGTGCGCTCCCTTCGTCAACGAGTGACGCGTACTTCCGCCTTGTCAAATAAGACAGTATAATTTTCCAGGACATTTCGATATTTGTTGTACATTTTGAGAGTTTCTTCTAAAGCTTGAATTTTGTATCAGTTTCATAAAAGTGTATCATCCAGATTCCACTACATTTTAGAGTTATATATGCTAAGGTTGCAAATTGTTTTCGGCTGGGAGTTGTGGCGTGCTCCTGTAATCCAGCTACTTGGAGGCCGGGGTCGTTGGACGGTTTGAGGGCGGGGGCTCTGCTCCTCGGTGCTCTATGTCGATCGGGTGTCCGCGCTAAGCTCGGCATCAATATGGGTCCCTCGGGGGAGCCTAGGGGGTCCAGGTTGTCTAAGGAGGGACGTACTGGCCCAGGGTGGAAACACAGCAGGCAAAAGTCCCCGTGTCGAGCAGTAGTGGGATCGCGCCTGTGAATAGGCATCGTTGGGTAGCCCGTCCAATATAGTCGGACACGATTCTTTTTCATTTTATTTATTTTGCTATAAAATTATTCATTTTCTTTCCATCTATAGCCATTGAGGTAATTTCTTTTACTTTCTTTTACATACTCGTTCTGATTATAACCCAGTTAATGATATTGTCTTTTATTTTTAGAATTAACTGTACGTAAAGATACATTATAATCATACATAATTTTTATTTTCACGATTCTTTTCTCTTCTAAACTATTCGGTTTTTCTCTAAAACCTTGTAACCGCTAATCACATCTTAAAGAGTCGGTATGTGTTCTACCAATAATAATAATAATAATAATTGTCATTATCATTAGTATTATTGATCATTATTCCATTGAATAGTTGGTATTATGAAATTAATTTCCAAATGAAATATATGATGTAATTAATTAATAAATTTTAACAGGAAAACATTTGTGAATCTTTCAGAGTACAATATTTCATGATGAATATCAAAATTACAGTCTGCATATGTTCTTAAAAGTTTTAATGTTTTTAATATTTTTCTTATTCTTTTTAAAATTTGATTCTATGTATAATTTGTACCCTCGCAGGTCAAGGAAATAGAGACTCTAGTTATGAAAATCATTATGAAGATAATGAAATGATACTGGCGATTGCCATTTCTGAAATACGTACGTATGTTCTTTCTTATAAGATGAGTCTAAGTGCAAGTAACAGATCCTGATGTTCCATCATATAATGCGCTGGCAGATCAATATCTATGTTGTTTGTTCTATTGATCACTCCTGACAACTGCATGGAACCAGATCTGAGGGCGCATTATGCATACATTCTACAGAAACTGATTTGGTGAAATTCAGTAACAGCTGGGACATTCATGAAGGTATTATTGATGAATTATTTTTGTTATGAAACACTGCAAGCTTTACTGTGCAGAACATAATGTATTATTATGTCAGCTATATGAGGGAATATATTCAGTTTTGGCGGATATCTTTGAGGGAGTAATGCACTTGACAAAAATAATAGAAAACCTATTTTAAAAGTTATTCCCTTTATTTGGACAAGTATATATATATATTGAATGTATTACACGACAACCCCGCCCCCCTTTCTCTCTCTCATCATTTCTCTCCAATGGAAATTTGCCTTTCTAGGATGTTTTTTTTTGCTGTTGTTATTTTGTTAAAAAGGACATGAAATTGATATTAGTAATCCAAACATAGTTCAATTTATTTGAATATGTCACTGTATCAAATTTTCTGTTGCCGTAGGTAGTTTGTGGGATGGTTCCTTGACCCATTACTACCCATGTACAGTGTTTATTAAATAGGAGAAAAATAATTCACTTAGTATTGTAATGATATATACCAGAAAAATTGATGGAGTTAATTGAAAACAACACAGATGATCTTATTTCCGTGAGATTTGTATAACAGAATGATACTCTAGTAAGTTCTTTTGTACCACCATCACCTATTGGTTAAGATATTTGTTTTGTTCAGTTTCTCTAGTACTTCTCGCTGCATCTTGTATATCTTTTGTGTATGGATGCATGCCAAGTGCAAAGAAAGCCTATTCACAAAGTCACAGATTTATAAAGAATGTATGTTTTCGTAACGTTACGTTTACGAAGTGTGAAATCAGCACCTATCAGCAGCCCCTTCAGAGGTTGTGAGAGGCTCGGGACACGTTAAAATTGTGAGGTCCCAAGGCCCTGTTAATATTGCAGTTTGTAAATGATTCGAATGTACAAATAAGCCCATATAATTTACTATATACAGAATTAAAAGACAACTAAGTACACATTGAAGTATATTTAATATTATACTATTATATATAAAAAGCGAGGATCCTTAGGGGTTGAGACCCGGGCCATATCGTCTTCTTTGCCCTCCCACCCTGATTGGGCCCGCCTACGAGTCTTCGTCTGTGAGCAAAACATCCATTGTTTTATATTGCAAATCTATGGATACGTTGCATACTCTAAGTTTATTATTGATTTCTATATGGTCATTTGACTAAGACCGTATAGAAATTGTGATTTACTTGTGATCCGTCACAGATAGACACTTTCGTTTAGGAAATCAAACTTTGTTGGAAAGCGGGAACATATACACAGACAGACAGACAGACAGACAGACAGACACTCATGCACAGAGCAGCATTACTCCATTGTGATTGTAGGCAAGTGTGGCCTGTATTGTATGCGTCAGTGACTATGCTTAAGTTGTGTGTTTGATTCGAGTTACTTTGGCATGCATTATTGGTCACAAGCAGGTGCGCATCCAGGAAGACCGTGCGGGCGTGGGGGAGGGGAGTGGGATGAACATGTAGGCAAGGGAAGTTTTGGAATGGAATCCCTGTAGCACCTGCATTTTGAAAGTTTCCAGAGTATAATTTTAAGGATCTAAATCGCCGTTGCATTTGGTATGCATTTGGCAAACGATATGGTACCCAGGAGTCGCCTAATAAATATATAGTAAACAAAACCGACCAAAATTGTCATTTCTAATTTTGAATTTTGAGTGTGACCATCGTGAGTAACGATATATGTCATCGCGCACGAACTCCTGCCACAAATTAATGTTTGGAACAGGCACACCCTCATTCGTCCTACCTACTCTACTGTACTGATTCCTTTCCCCCTCTCTGTCTCTGTCTCTGTTTCTTTGTCATGATTCTTTTAATGGCTAATCTTTAATATTTTGAATCATCTTATGTCTGAAGGTTGATCGTGTGTAGAAAGGTGATACTATAATATTAGTTTTTCTTCATTAATAAAAGTCTAATATAGATTTTAAATTCTACCGAATGTGAATACAAGTTCGAAACTGATACGGAAAATGTGACATGGGAAACAACTCTTACAATTAGTGTAATTTTACTGGTAGAGTTATTTTTTTTATGTTCTGGCACGTTGTTTCCCTTTATCGATTAACATAGTTAAGATCCACTTGTTTGATATTGGGGCCTCATGCAGGCCTTACGGTACTAATTCCGTTCCCATAGTGAAGCTATGCAAACACCATGATATTAAAAGTTCTTGAATTTAAAATTTCTCAGCTGGTCTGCCTATCTGTCTATTCATATATTCACCCACCTAATGGCCAGTAGGTCTGCCTGTCTAGCTATACAAGTATCCACCCACCTATAGGCCAGTTGGTCTGTTTATAGAAATATCCATCCACATACAGGCCAGTTGGTCAGACTATCAGCTTCTTTGTCTGATGACCTCCCAACATCCGACCAGTCTTTCTGCCCACCTGTATTTGTGCATGTTTTTCATCCATTGTTGAATATTGTACGTGAAAATCGAACACAAGAACATCGTAAATAAAATGAAATAGTCCTACAAAGTGATCCCATTACGATGATGTAATTACGGCGTAAACATTATGCATGTCCCACCGGAACATATCACATTTGACATGGCAGTATTGACAAATTTATACATGTCCACGCGTGAACGATACTATACAGCATGTATTCTGCATTTTAGGGTCCACTGTAGCATAGTTTGATAAGATTTCTTCTCTATTCAAGATGTGTTGTATTGTATTTATTATACTCATTCAAAAGCCAATAAATGATTAAATAAATATTTTGTTATTTTAGATCCATAGTAGAGTTGACATTTTAGGACTTTTAAATTGGGACTTGAAGCTTTGTCTGATATGTAAGTATCGAGATAAACTTGATGAAAAGACGACATTGACCTTGTTCGTTGTGTTTAAAGCATTGGACAGATGTTATGGTGCCAAGGAGACGCCAAATGAAAAATATAAAGAAAAGCCACGGAAATTGTCAGTTTTAATAGCAAATCTATCATAAATTAGCATAAAGTGTCAATGTGCACGAGTGTCTAATAGCACGCTAAACACCTGGCAAATTACCGTTGCGAAATTTTCTGTGTTCCTAGTATCCGAACATAATTTCTGTAATTTTCACATATGAAACTTATGATGCGCAGAAGAAACTATTTAAATAACAACAGAACAATGGAGCAGATTTAGAGCATAATTTGTACCGATTTTGACGTATTTGAAAATTAACTTATCTCTTGGTTTTGAAGTTTTGCATTCGAACGTGTATCACAAAATGGCAGGGGTATGGGCTCGCTGGCGATGCTGATAGGAATACGAGTGATACATACAGTGAAAATACAAAAAGATACAGTAAGGAAAAATGAAAGGATAAACCGACTATAACCATAAATTTTTCGATTGACAGTCTTCATTTCAAGGAGGTCCATGGTTGGTTGCCTTGCTTTGCCATTGTTTTCCTTTGCTGCCATTTCCTCGGTATGGCATAACCGATAATGTGGTTAAAATGCCGTTGTAAACCAACCAATATTTCTGCTTGGTAATAGGCAACGATCAAACCTGTAATCTCCAACAAGTAACCAGACCCGTCCATGCTGAGATTCTTAATATCAGCCACGGGCGGCTTCTATATGCTTTGGAAGACATCGAAGGTAAAATGTATGGGTAGCTCTTTGAGACATTAAGGGGCACTGTACGACTTTTGTGAGCATGTGTACAACTTCAGGTGACTACGATCTTTTTGGGTTCGACACATGGCTGGCTCTGTACGACTTCTGACTTTCTCGTTATGAAGTTGCGGAGAAGCACACCAAATTATATTTCTTTTTAAAATGTAAATCTTTATGTACCCTTTTTATATTCATCTATCAAATGTACTTTGGATTTCATATATTTGAACACCAAATAGGAGAACGAATGCAGAAGCAAATACATAACAAAGAAATGTATTCGCCGTATGTTACAAGTAAGAATGCTATTATCATTATTGATGCTGTAGAATATGGGAAACAAATATTCAAGTTGTCAGTCAGAGCAAATTTGAATTGTAGAGCACACAAATACACCCACTCACACCCCCCCCCACACACACCCACACTCCCCCCACACAAACACACACACACACACACACACACACACAAACATACACACACATACACACGTGCGATTATCGGATGATATATCCATATCAATGTTATGTCATGTTCTAAACGTTAGACGATGTTGCATAGAGTCACAATGGCTAAGAAGATTAAAGATTTGCTCTATCAATATGGCCCTGGATATGTGCGGATGACATACGATGTTGGTTATGGAAAAGAAGTTGTTTTGGAGTTCACACAAATGATTAGAGAGACTGCATTTCAATGTTGGTCGGAACGTATTACTAATTCCTCAGAATGTTATTACTGTGCTCAGTATAAATCCCTACTACAATGTGAGAAATACCTCTCATGTAATATACTTTTCAATTTAAGAAAACGTTTATTGCAACTAAGATGTTCCAGGCATAAACGAATAATTGAAACAGGAAGAAGGGAATACAAATTGATAGTGCATTGAGATTTTGTGAACTGTGCATTAGAAGAAATATTTATTTAATAAGTGATGAATTTCAATTTGTTTGCGTTTGCCCAGAATATGATATTATTAGAAGACGATCTCTAAAAAATGTATATTATGTATAACCAAGCGTTACAAAATTTGTGTGGCTTTTGGTTAAGAATGATGTAATGCCGCTGTATAATTTATCACATTACCGGTAGAGATCATTTGCTAGGACAGAGGGCTCTTTATGTCCATCCGAATAAATGATGTAAATATATTACTATTCCGACCTAAGTGTAGTAATAAGTGTAGAAATAAATCAAGAATTTATATTTCCACATGCATTAAAGAAAATGCGGCGTTCCAGTTGTGTATATAAAACATAATTTTGTATTACGGGCCGGGGGTCTATATTTTTGAAATAAAGTGAATTGATTTGATACTGTTGAGTTTCAAATGAAAATAGGAAAAGCATAACTTATAAATTCCTTTCCAACAGTAAACTGTTGCAGGCAAATTGAACCTATCGAATAGGCAAATACTAGGATTTTGGCTTTCTACTTTTTCTTCTAGATTTGATCAAAATGGCAAAGATAATACCAGTGAAAATATCTCTCTTTTTCAGCTTAGTTTAAGCTCTAGTTTAAGTTTCCAAGTATTAAAATGAGGAAATAAAAGTTGAAATCTGTGAATACATAACAGTGTTTATCCTGTGTAAATAATAATTAGTATTTATGCAGTTTTGAAGGACAAGAAGGTACATACATGTCAAATGCTATTAAAGAATATTGCATACACATTGAAAAGTGATATATGAAACCCGTAATTTTATATGCAAAATCAAAATTAATATTTTCCCTTTCATTTCTGTAGAATTTTGTAATAATTAAATATCCGAAATATATATCGTAGCACTGTCAAAGTGAGAGAGAGAGAGAGAGGGAGAGAGAGAGAGAGAGAGAGAGAGGGAGAATTCGGAGATTTTAATATTGAAAATTAATGATTGTTTAGAACCGTTCAATAGGTGTAAATTTGGACAAATTGGTCGATGCGCTGCCTCACTGACAGATTGCAATGATATAACATCCTATGTGTGTAAATTTGTCCTGTCAGCATAATAATGTCAACAAATTCAATCGGTAACTCGTGTAATACTTCTAGTATTTGGCCACATCTTATTATTCATAAATGAAGGTGATTGGGTACGACCTGTGACAAGAGTAGCAAATCTGAGAACAGATAGTGGTTTTTGTTTGACGACAAGTTGCCTCCCTTAATGGAACATTATGAGTGCGCTCCCTTCGTCAACGAGTGACGCGTACTTCCGCCTTGTCAAATAAGACAGTATAATTTTCCAGGACATTTCGATATTTGTTGTACATTTTGAGAGTTTCTTCTAAAGCTTGAATTTTGTATCAGTTTCATAAAAGTGTATCATCCAGATTCCACTACATTTTAGAGTTATATATGCTAAGGTTGCAAATTGTTTTCGGCTGGGAGTTGTGGCGTGCTCCTGTAATCCAGCTACTTGGAGGCCGGGGTCGTTGGACGGTTTGAGGGCGGGGGCTCTGCTCCTCGGTGCTCTATGTCGATCGGGTGTCCGCGCTAAGCTCGGCATCAATATGGGTCCCTCGGGGGAGCCTAGGGGGTCCAGGTTGTCTAAGGAGGGACGTACTGGCCCAGGGTGGAAACACAGCAGGCAAAAGTCCCCGTGTCGAGCAGTAGTGGGATCGCGCCTGTGAATAGGCATCGTTGGGTAGCCCGTCCAATATAGTCGGACACGATTCTTTTTCATTTTATTTATTTTGCTATAAAATTATTCATTTTCTTTCCATCTATAGCCATTGAGGTAATTTCTTTTACTTTCTTTTACATACTCGTTCTGATTATAACCCAGTTAATGATATTGTCTTTTATTTTTAGAATTAACTGTACGTAAAGATACATTATAATCATACATAATTTTTATTTTCACGATTCTTTTCTCTTCTAAACTATTCGGTTTTTCTCTAAAACCTTGTAACCGCTAATCACATCTTAAAGAGTCGGTATGTGTTCTACCAATAATAATAATAATAATAATTGTCATTATCATTAGTATTATTGATCATTATTCCATTGAATAGTTGGTATTATGAAATTAATTTCCAAATGAAATATATGATGTAATTAATTAATAAATTTTAACAGGAAAACATTTGTGAATCTTTCAGAGTACAATATTTCATGATGAATATCAAAATTACAGTCTGCATATGTTCTTAAAAGTTTTAATGTTTTTAATATTTTTCTTATTCTTTTTAAAATTTGATTCTATGTATAATTTGTACCCTCGCAGGTCAAGGAAATAGAGACTCTAGTTATGAAAATCATTATGAAGATAATGAAATGATACTGGCGATTGCCATTTCTGAAATACGTACGTATGTTCTTTCTTATAAGATGAGTCTAAGTGCAAGTAACAGATCCTGATGTTCCATCATATAATGCGCTGGCAGATCAATATCTATGTTGTTTGTTCTATTGATCACTCCTGACAAACTGCATGGAACCAGATCTGAGGGCGCATTATGCATACATTCTACAGAAACTGATTTGGTGAAATTCAGTAACAGCTGGGACATTCATGAAGGTATTATTGATGAATTATTTTTGTTATGAAACACTGCAAGCTTTACTGTGCAGAACATAATGTATTATTATGTCAGCTATATGAGGGAATATATTCAGTTTTGGCGGATATCTTTGAGGGAGTAATGCACTTGACAAAAATAATAGAAAACCTATTTTAAAAGTTATTCCCTTTATTTGGACAAGTATATATATATATTGAATGTATTACACGACAACCCCGCCCCCCTTTCTCTCTCTCATCATTTCTCTCCAATGGAAATTTGCCTTTCTAGGATGTTTTTTTTTGCTGTTGTTATTTTGTTAAAAAGGACATGAAATTGATATTAGTAATCCAAACATAGTTCAATTTATTTGAATATGTCACTGTATCAAATTTTCTGTTGCCGTAGGTAGTTTGTGGGATGGTTCCTTGACCCATTACTACCCATGTACAGTGTTTATTAAATAGGAGAAAAATAATTCACTTAGTATTGTAATGATATATACCAGAAAAATTGATGGAGTTAATTGAAAACAACACAGATGATCTTATTTCCGTGAGATTTGTATAACAGAATGATACTCTAGTAAGTTCTTTTGTACCACCATCACCTATTGGTTAAGATATTTGTTTTGTTCAGTTTCTCTAGTACTTCTCGCTGCATCTTGTATATCTTTTGTGTATGGATGCATGCCAAGTGCAAAGAAAGCCTATTCACAAAGTCACAGATTTATAAAGAATGTATGTTTTCGTAACGTTACGTTTACGAAGTGTGAAATCAGCACCTATCAGCAGCCCCTTCAGAGGTTGTGAGAGGCTCGGGACACGTTAAAATTGTGAGGTCCCAAGGCCCTGTTAATATTGCAGTTTGTAAATGATTCGAATGTACAAATAAGCCCATATAATTTACTATATACAGAATTAAAAGACAACTAAGTACACATTGAAGTATATTTAATATTATACTATTATATATAAAAAGCGAGGATCCTTAGGGGTTGAGACCCGGGCCATATCGTCTTCTTTGCCCTCCCACCCTGATTGGGCCCGCCTACGAGTCTTCGTCTGTGAGCAAAACATCCATTGTTTTATATTGCAAATCTATGGATACGTTGCATACTCTAAGTTTCTTATTGATTTCTATATGGTCATTTGACTAAGACCGTATAGAAATTGTGATTTACTTGTGATCCGTCACAGATAGACACTTTCGTTTAGGAAATCAAACTTTGTTGGAAAGCGGGAACATATACACAGACAGACAGACAGACAGACAGACAGACACTCATGCACAGAGCAGCATTACTCCATTGTGATTGTAGGCAAGTGTGGCCTGTATTGTATGCGTCAGTGACTATGCTTAAGTTGTGTGTTTGATTCGAGTTACTTTGGCATGCATTATTGGTCACAAGCAGGTGCGCATCCAGGAAGACCGTGCGGGCGTGGGGGAGGGGAGTGGGATGAACATGTAGGCAAGGGAAGTTTTGGAATGGAATCCCTGTAGCACCTGCATTTTGAAAGTTTCCAGAGTATAATTTTAAGGATCTAAATCGCCGTTGCATTTGGTATGCATTTGGCAAACGATATGGTACCCAGGAGTCGCCTAATAAATATATAGTAAACAAAACCGACCAAAATTGTCATTTCTAATTTTGAATTTTGAGTGTGACCATCGTGAGTAACGATATATGTCATCGCGCACGAACTCCTGCCACAAATTAATGTTTGGAACAGGCACACCCTCATTCGTCCTACCTACTCTACTGTACTGATTCCTTTCCCCCTCTCTGTCTCTGTCTCTGTTTCTTTGTCATGATTCTTTTAATGGCTAATCTTTAATATTTTGAATCATCTTATGTCTGAAGGTTGATCGTGTGTAGAAAGGTGATACTATAATATTAGTTTTTCTTCATTAATAAAAGTCTAATATAGATTTTAAATTCTACCGAATGTGAATACAAGTTCGAAACTGATACGGAAAATGTGACATGGGAAACAACTCTTACAATTAGTGTAATTTTACTGGTAGAGTTATTTTTTTTATGTTCTGGCACGTTGTTTCCCTTTATCGATTAACATAGTTAAGATCCACTTGTTTGATATTGGGGCCTCATGCAGGCCTTACGGTACTAATTCCGTTCCCATAGTGAAGCTATGCAAACACCATGATATTAAAAGTTCTTGAATTTAAAATTTCTCAGCTGGTCTGCCTATCTGTCTATTCATATATTCACCCACCTAATGGCCAGTAGGTCTGCCTGTCTAGCTATACAAGTATCCACCCACCTATAGGCCAGTTGGTCTGTTTATAGAAATATCCATCCACATACAGGCCAGTTGGTCAGACTATCAGCTTCTTTGTCTGATGACCTCCCAACATCCGACCAGTCTTTCTGCCCACCTGTATTTGTGCATGTTTTTCATCCATTGTTGAATATTGTACGTGAAAATCGAACACAAGAACATCGTAAATAAAATGAAATAGTCCTACAAAGTGATCCCATTACGATGATGTAATTACGGCGTAAACATTATGCATGTCCCACCGGAACATATCACATTTGACATGGCAGTATTGACAAATTTATACATGTCCACGCGTGAACGATACTATACAGCATGTATTCTGCATTTTAGGGTCCACTGTAGCATAGTTTGATAAGATTTCTTCTCTATTCAAGATGTGTTGTATTGTATTTATTATACTCATTCAAAAGCCAATAAATGATTAAATAAATATTTTGTTATTTTAGATCCATAGTAGAGTTGACATTTTAGGACTTTTAAATTGGGACTTGAAGCTTTGTCTGATATGTAAGTATCGAGATAAACTTGATGAAAAGACGACATTGACCTTGTTCGTTGTGTTTAAAGCATTGGACAGATGTTATGGTGCCAAGGAGACGCCAAATGAAAAATATAAAGAAAAGCCACGGAAATTGTCAGTTTTAATAGCAAATCTATCATAAATTAGCATAAAGTGTCAATGTGCACGAGTGTCTAATAGCACGCTAAACACCTGGCAAATTACCGTTGCGAAATTTTCTGTGTTCCTAGTATCCGAACATAATTTCTGTAATTTTCACATATGAAACTTATGATGCGCAGAAGAAACTATTTAAATAACAACAGAACAATGGAGCAGATTTAGAGCATAATTTGTACCGATTTTGACGTATTTGAAAATTAACTTATCTCTTGGTTTTGAAGTTTTGCATTCGAACGTGTATCACAAAATGGCAGGGGTATGGGCTCGCTGGCGATGCTGATAGGAATACGAGTGATACATACAGTGAAAATACAAAAAGATACAGTAAGGAAAAATGAAAGGATAAACCGACTATAACCATAAATTTTTCGATTGACAGTCTTCATTTCAAGGAGGTCCATGGTTGGTTGCCTTGCTTTGCCATTGTTTTCCTTTGCTGCCATTTCCTCGGTATGGCATAACCGATAATGTGGTTAAAATGCCGTTGTAAACCAACCAATATTTCTGCTTGGTAATAGGCAACGATCAAACCTGTAATCTCCAACAAGTAACCAGACCCGTCCATGCTGAGATTCTTAATATCAGCCACGGGCGGCTTCTATATGCTTTGGAAGACATCGAAGGTAAAATGTATGGGTAGCTCTTTGAGACATTAAGGGGCACTGTACGACTTTTGTGAGCATGTGTACAACTTCAGGTGACTACGATCTTTTTGGGTTCGACACATGGCTGGCTCTGTACGACTTCTGACTTTCTCGTTATGAAGTTGCGGAGAAGCACACCAAATTATATTTCTTTTTAAAATGTAAATCTTTATGTACCCTTTTTATATTCATCTATCAAATGTACTTTGGATTTCATATATTTGAACACCAAATAGGAGAACGAATGCAGAAGCAAATACATAACAAAGAAATGTATTCGCCGTATGTTACAAGTAAGAATGCTATTATCATTATTGATGCTGTAGAATATGGGAAACAAATATTCAAGTTGTCAGTCAGAGCAAATTTGAATTGTAGAGCACACAAATACACCCACTCACACCCCCCCCCACACACACCCACACTCCCCCCACACAAACACACACACACACACACACACACACACAAACATACACACACATACACACGTGCGATTATCGGATGATATATCCATATCAATGTTATGTCATGTTCTAAACGTTAGACGATGTTGCATAGAGTCACAATGGCTAAGAAGATTAAAGATTTGCTCTATCAATATGGCCCTGGATATGTGCGGATGACATACGATGTTGGTTATGGAAAAGAAGTTGTTTTGGAGTTCACACAAATGATTAGAGAGACTGCATTTCAATGTTGGTCGGAACGTATTACTAATTCCTCAGAATGTTATTACTGTGCTCAGTATAAATCCCTACTACAATGTGAGAAATACCTCTCATGTAATATACTTTTCAATTTAAGAAAACGTTTATTGCAACTAAGATGTTCCAGGCATAAACGAATAATTGAAACAGGAAGAAGGGAATACAAATTGATAGTGCATTGAGATTTTGTGAACTGTGCATTAGAAGAAATATTTATTTAATAAGTGATGAATTTCAATTTGTTTGCGTTTGCCCAGAATATGATATTATTAGAAGACGATCTCTAAAAAATGTATATTATGTATAACCAAGCGTTACAAAATTTGTGTGGCTTTTGGTTAAGAATGATGTAATGCCGCTGTATAATTTATCACATTACCGGTAGAGATCATTTGCTAGGACAGAGGGCTCTTTATGTCCATCCGAATAAATGATGTAAATATATTACTATTCCGACCTAAGTGTAGTAATAAGTGTAGAAATAAATCAAGAATTTATATTTCCACATGCATTAAAGAAAATGCGGCGTTCCAGTTGTGTATATAAAACATAATTTTGTATTACGGGCCGGGGGTCTATATTTTTGAAATAAAGTGAATTGATTTGATACTGTTGAGTTTCAAATGAAAATAGGAAAAGCATAACTTATAAATTCCTTTCCAACAGTAAACTGTTGCAGGCAAATTGAACCTATCGAATAGGCAAATACTAGGATTTTGGCTTTCTACTTTTTCTTCTAGATTTGATCAAAATGGCAAAGATAATACCAGTGAAAATATCTCTCTTTTTCAGCTTAGTTTAAGCTCTAGTTTAAGTTTCCAAGTATTAAAATGAGGAAATAAAAGTTGAAATCTGTGAATACATAACAGTGTTTATCCTGTGTAAATAATAATTAGTATTTATGCAGTTTTGAAGGACAAGAAGGTACATACATGTCAAATGCTATTAAAGAATATTGCATACACATTGAAAAGTGATATATGAAACCCGTAATTTTATATGCAAAATCAAAATTAATATTTTCCCTTTCATTTCTGTAGAATTTTGTAATAATTAAATATCCGAAATATATATCGTAGCACTGTCAAAGTGAGAGAGAGAGAGAGAGGGAGAGAGAGAGAGAGAGAGAGAGAGGGAGAATTCGGAGATTTTAATATTGAAAATTAATGATTGTTTAGAACCGTTCAATAGGTGTAAATTTGGACAAATTGGTCGATGCGCTGCCTCACTGACAGATTGCAATGATATAACATCCTATGTGTGTAAATTTGTCCTGTCAGCATAATAATGTCAACAAATTCAATCGGTAACTCGTGTAATACTTCTAGTATTTGGCCACATCTTATTATTCATAAATGAAGGTGATTGGGTACGACCTGTGACAAGAGTAGCAAATCTGAGAACAGATAGTGGTTTTTGTTTGACGACAAGTTGCCTCCCTTAATGGAACATTATGAGTGCGCTCCCTTCGTCAACGAGTGACGCGTACTTCCGCCTTGTCAAATAAGACAGTATAATTTTCCAGGACATTTCGATATTTGTTGTAAATTTTGAGAGTTTCTTCTAAAGCTTGAATTTTGTATCAGTTTCATAAAGGTGTATCATCCAGATTCCACTACATTTTAGAGTTATATATGTTAAGGTTGCAAATTGTTTTCGGCTGGGAGTTGTGGCGTGCTCCTGTAATCCAGCTATTTGGAGGCCGGGGTCGGTGGACGGTTTGAGGGCGGGGGCTCTGCTCCTCGGTGTTCTATGTCGATCGGGTGTCCGCGCTAAGCTCGGCATCAATATGGGTCCCTCGGGGGAGCCTAGGGGGT
This sequence comes from Sinohyriopsis cumingii, assembly GCA_028554795.2. Classification (NCBI taxonomy): domain Eukaryota; kingdom Metazoa; phylum Mollusca; class Bivalvia; order Unionida; family Unionidae; genus Sinohyriopsis; species Sinohyriopsis cumingii. Next base: position 75,587,620 of record CM068831.1, on the reverse strand, counting down.
CCAGGTTGTCTAAGGAGGGACGTACTGGCCCAGGGTGGAAACACAGCAGGCAAAAGTCCCCGTGTCGAGCAGTAGTGGGATCGCGCCTGTGAATAGGCATCGTTGGGTAGCCCGTCCAATATAGTCGGACACGACTCTTTTTCATTTTATTTATTTTGCTATAAAATTATTCATTTTCTTTCCATCTATAGCCATTGAGATAATTTCTTTTACTTTCTTTTACGTACTCGTTCTGATTATAACCCAGTTAATGCTATAGTCTTTTATTTTTATAATTAACTGTACGAAAAGATAAATTATAATCATACATAATTTTTATTTTCACGATTCTCTTCTCTTCTGAGCTATTCAGTTTTTCTCTAAAACCTTGTAACCGCTAGCCACATCTTAAAGAGTCGGTATGTGTTCTACCAATAATAATAATAATAATAATAATTGTCATTATCATTATTATTATTATGGATCATTATTCCATTGAATAGTTGGTATTATGAAATTAATTTCCAAATGAAATATATGATGTAATTAATTAATAAATTTTAACAGGAAAACATTTGTGAATCTTTCAGAGTACAATATTTCATGACGAATATCAAAATTACAGTCTGCATATGTTCTTAAAAGTTTTATGTTTTTAATATTTTTCTTATTCTTTTTAAAATTTGATTCTATGTATAATTTGTACCCTCGCAGGTCAAGGAAATAGAGACTCTAGTTATGAAAATCATTATGAAGATAATGAAATGATACTGGCGATTGCCATTTCTGAAATACGTACGTATGTTCTTTCTTATAAGATGAGTCTAAGTGCAAGTAACAGATCCTGATGTTCCATCATATAATGCGCTGGCAGATCAATATCTATGTTGTTTGTTCTATTGATCACTCCTGACAAACTGCATGGAACCAGATCTGAGGGCGCATTATGCATACATTCTACAGAAACTGATTTGGTGAAATTCAGTAACAGCTGGGACATTCATGAAGGTATTATTGATGAATTATTTTTGTTATGAAACACTGCAAGCTTTACTGTGCAGAACATAATGTATTATTATGTCAGCTATATGAGGGAATATATTCAGTTTTGGCGGATATCTTTGAGGGAGTAATGCACTTGACAAAAATAAGAGAAAACCTATTTTAAAAGTTATTCCCTTTATTTGGACAAGTTTATATTGAATGTATTACACGACAACCCCGCCCCCTTTCTCTCTCTCATCATTTCTCTCCAATAGAAATTCGCCTTTCTAGGATGTTTTTTTGCTGTTGTTATTTTGTTAAAGAGGACATGAAATTGATATTAGTAATCCAAACATAGTTCAATTTATTTGAATATGTCACTGTATCAAATTTTCTGTTGCCGTAGGTAGTTTGTGGGATGGTTCCTTGACCCATTACTACCCATGTACAGTGTTTATTAAATAGGAGAAAAATAATACACTTACTATTGTAATAATATATACAAGAAAAATTGATGGAGTTAATTGAAAACAACACAGATGATCTTATTTCCGTTAGATTTGTATAACAGAATGATACTCTAGTCAGTTCTTTTGTACCACCATCACATATTGGTTAAGATATGTGTTTTGTTCAGTTTCTCTAGTACTTCTCGCTGCATCTTGTATATCTTTTGTGTATGGATGCATGCCAAGTGCAAAGAATGCTTATTCACAAAGTCACAGATTTATAAAGAATGTATGTTTTCGTAAAGTTACGTTTACGAAGTGTGAAATCAGCACCTATCAGCAGCCCCTTCAGAGGTTGTGAGAGGCTCGGGACACGTTAAAATTGTGAGGTCCCAAGGCCCTGTTAATATTGCAATTTGTAAATGATTCGAATGTACAAATAAACCCATATAATTTACTATATACAGAATTAAAAGACAACTAAGTACACATTGAAGTATATTTAATATTATACTATTATATATAAAAAGCGAGGATCCTTAGGGGTTGAGACCCGGGCCATATCGTCTTCTTTGCCCTCCCACCCTGATTGGGCCCGCCTAGGAGTCTTCGTCTGTGAGCAAAACATCCATTGTTTTATATTGCAAATCTATGGATACGTTGCATACTCTAAGTTTCTTACTGATTTCTGTATGGTCATTTGAATAACACCATATTGGAATTGTGATTTACTTGTTATCCGTGACAGATAGACACCGTCGCTTAAGAAATCAAAATTTGTTGGAAAGCGGAAACACACACACACACACACACACACACACACACACACAGAGGGGTATAGGTTGGTTAAGGAAGGACAGGGTGGAAACATAGCAGGCAAAAATCCCCATGTCGAGCAGTAGTGGGATCGCGCCTGTGAATAGTTATTGTGCGATATAGTCGGACACGATCTTGTTCTTTTCATCTGCTATAAAATGCTTCTTTTTCGATCCATCGATTGCCATAGCGGTAATTTCTTCTATATATTAGGGGACATACTCTTTCTTATCCTATTCCAGTTAATGATATTGTCCAGTATCTCATAAAGGTAGGTAATAATACATTTACTCTTGTGTCATAAGTAACAGTATGAAAACATACATAAGTATCAGAAGAAATAGCGAAACACACCAATAAAATCTGTTATGTACATGATTCCTTTCTCTTTTAAACTATTCGGTTATTTTCTAACAATTTTTAAATTAATTAAAGGAATTAATTTCAACAAGAAGATATGTTCTGAATCTGTCAGGGTACATAATGTATGAACATTTCAGTCTTCATATAATCTCAAATATTTAATTTTGTTGTTAAAATTTGACCCTGAAATTTTGATGTATATAAAATTTGGACCTTATCAGGTGAAGGAAAAAAGAATGTTGTTATGAAAATCATTATGAAAATAATGAAATGATACTGGCGATTACCATTTCTGAATACTTACTGTACGTACTTGCTTATATGTTGAGTCCAACTGCAACCCACAGATCTTGATCTTCCATCGTATAATGTACCGGTAGATCAGGATCTTTGATGTTTGTTTTTTTTCTTCTGATTACTCCTAAGAAACCGAATGGACGAAAGCTCTACCGTCGCATTATGAGACGACAGATCTGGGTCAGTGCAATTTGCAATTGGGCTAGATTTATAAGCTGACATATTTTGTTCTTGATTGTAACTGGAATGTATGTGTGTGTGATTTGGATTTTTAACGTAGCTTTAACAATTTTTGAGTCACATCGCTACGATGTCTGCATTAAGGAGCTTATTGTGATATCTAACACTGGGGTATCATGCCATAGAAATTTAGCTTCATGTCCCAACCAATTACATTATCCTGATACCATGCCGACCATTTCCAATTATAACCTCTTAATGCTGAGAGTGAAGCGAGGCAGCTGCTAGGACTAGTTTTTACAAGTCGTTGGTATGTATGGGTTCGAGACCGCGACCTCTCGCATCCGATGCGGACGTGTAACCATTTATGCAAGCTGAGCGATAACTGGAAGTTAGAATAATGATATGCGTTAATGTAAAATTATAATAGTTTAATGAAGTAGGCAAGGCAGTACAACTAAAAGAAAAATTTTGACGACACAGCTTCGGACAAAAGTGGATTTTAATTCCAAGATAGATAATAATACACTCTTATGACTCGGAAAACATTATTTGTGTGTGTGGTTCATATACATACAAGAAAAACTTAAATGGTTGCAGTTCTATCTTTTCCACAAAATTCTACTTTCAAAATGAGAGCTAGACAAGACAAGACATGTTCTGTTTGAAGAGAAACAGGATAGTCACTTTTTCATTTATTCTACGGCTATCATGATACACGGGTCCAAGTGGCGGAAAGATGAAATCATACAAATGGTTGACTTTAACTTCACAGCAGTAAATACACTATTTAGAATAAATAAGCAAGACAAACCTGCTGAATTTTAAATTTTATTTGTTCCTTTAACATTACAACTCATGTGTGTGTGTGTGATTGGATTTTTAACGTCGCTTTAACAATTTTTCAGCCATATCGCTACGATGTGTGCAGTGTGGCAGTTTATAGTGATGTCTAGCACTGGGGCATCATGCCGCATACATGTAGCATGATGTCCCACCCAGTCACATTATCCTGACACCAGGCCGACCAGTCCTAACACCAACCTCTTAATGCTGAGCGCCAAGCGAGGCAGCTGTTAGTAGCATTTTTATAAATCTTTGGTATGACTCGGCCGGGGATCGAACCCACGACTTCCCTCATCCGAGGCGGATAGGCTTTGAAATGTGGACTTTATAAAGATATTTCTCTTAGCCTGTTTCAGAAGTTATGGCCCAATTGCAGTTTGATTCTCTCCGTGATATAGGCAGTAGGAAAAACAGTTCCAGGATCTCTTCAGTCATGTCGGCTGGTTACCAATACTGTATCAAAACTTTTTTCATCTCTTGAATATACATGTAATCGTTGTCAGATTGTGTGTTCCTCAGTCATAGATAATTTTATATTCGTATTTTTATTCTTACAAAAGAACGTAATAAGGTTTGGTGTTATCTCTTTGATAAATTTGGGTGCATGTGTACATGCAGTTAAGTTCAATGTCTGATATTGATTTGGCGAATAATCTCTTAGGAGTGATGACTCGTGATTTGTTAACTCTTTTAAGCAATGAACAATTAATGAATTTCCATCTCGTATGAATTTTAACTGAGGATTCCGTGTAGATAAAGTGTACATCAAGCACTTTAATAATGCTGATAATTTAATTTATTAACACCATAAATATTCAGTGTGGTTCACCATTGGTAGTATTTATATCATCGCCATAGATAACCATTACAGTACTGTTATATGAAAAAAGCAATAACTGCATTTGATAAAAAAAAATAATAAATTTATTTTGTTTACCTCTAGAACTACCTTGCGACCGTGCCAGTTGTTTTCAGGTAAATGGTAATTATAATGTGCAGGTATTGAAAAGGTCGAAAACTAACCATGACCTCAATTTATAACTAGTCAATTTTCCATTGTTCTCATGGTGAATGATCACCATATATGCATTCATTTTATATATGATCATTTGTAACTTCTCTCCTTTAATTTGTGCCAGTGATGGCTTCAAAGAAAAATAATTCTTTTACAATTTTGTTTCTAAACAATTGAATGAATTGAAATCGAAAGATTAAAGCAGTAAATGTTTCTGACATTTTCTGAAGAAAAAAAATCTTTCTTTGTCGAAATTTGGGAAAAATCTGGATAAAAATGTCGGAAGTGCCCTTGATGAAGGTCGCATGTCTATGGCATTATAGGTATCCAGCTGCAGAAACTGAAATGTCAGAATTTAGAGACGTTTGGCTACATTTGCCTTATCAGATAGATTTCATGCACGTAGATATTGAAAACTTTGACCCATCCATATTTGACGAGTATCACAACTGAGTTACGAAGCAGTTTGTATGAACCAACACCAGTTCAGCTCCAAGCTGATCAGCAGGATGACCACAGACCAAACCGCTTCAAATCACTTAAAGAGGAAGATCTTTTAAACATCTCTGAGCAGGGTACTCAAAATCAACCAGTGGAAACAACTAAGCGGGGATACATCACTTTCCCAGACAGGTTCATTTATTCATTCAATAATCATAATAAAATATTATAATAAAAGTAAACAATATCCTGTTCATTAAAATAAGCCTAAATAATATTTCTTGATACATAATTTGCTTTTAGTTATGATTATTTTATATCATATTATGAAAAGGCAATATGTTGTTTATTTTGTCAAACATTTATGCCGTTTTATAAAAATATTAGACTCAAGTTGCACTGCAATGAATAAAATGTAATTCATCTATAAATTAATATTTGTGAGAATAAACAAATGGCATAAATCTGCCATATAAATACAGTTTTGGAACGAACAATGCAAGAATAAATTCGCCCATGAATGTAAACATTTAAAATATTTAAAATAAAATTGTTACTACGTAGCTGAAACCATACCAATTTCAAAATAGTGCAAAGGGACGAACATAGAGGTAGATCTGAAGTCAGCTGAATCTGCAGATTTGGCCCAAAATCTAGCCATATTTTATGTTGAAGCAGCCCCCTAGGTCACCGAAACATCATTAAAGATGCCTTGAAGCCCAAGCCGAAGAATATTATAAAAACTCTTTCAAAAATAGAGAGGGTTCAATTAATCACTTCATTAACGTTGAATGTGGTCGTTCAACCAATATTATTACAGTTCCCAAGATTAAAAAGCAAATGACATGTTAATGGAAAATTAAAGTTTTAACACCAAAAATGGATTATCAAGATCAACGCAACACAAACCTATTATCCCTCAATAAGACACGCATGCAATCAATGAGTACCTGATGCAAGATCCTTTTATCACACTTATTACACTAAAACACATGGCTTGGTTATACCTCTTTATCCTATATATTACTCTTGGATTAGAATTCTAAAGCCAGTGTACAACATCAGTTTCGAATTCAGGTTGGATGAAACTGGGAGTGAATATATCGTTTTGACCCACCAAACTATGCAAAATCAACAGGGGGACTTAAATGCTAAAAAGGAAAACTTTGACAAGAGAATGTATGCAACTGGAGGTCAAAATTGCCAGGTGAAGTCAGTAAAATACTACCTCACACGCAATAATCCAAAAGATAAATTGCTCTTTTGTCACACTGATAAGAATGCATTGGAAAATCTTCATGTAATGGCAGAGACAATACAGCAATCTCATGCCTCATATATACAGAATTGCAGATTTCTGCAAAATATACTGCCCACTATCTTCGTACCACAGTTTAGGATGCAGTGACCGATGCCAATCTTACTGCTAGGTATATTATGTCCCTCTCTAACCACGTCAATGATCTTTCATTAAAACTGTACACAAGCAGGGCCGGCGCTACCATATAGGCAAACTAGGCAGCCGCCTAGGGCGCTGATTTCAGGGGGGCGCATTTTTAAAATTTTTTTATTGTTGTTTATAAATTATGAAATTGATATTTTCCGGGGGGGAGGGCGCCAGAATCTAACCTTGCCTAGGGCGCCAGATAGTCTGGCCGGGTCTGGCGCCGGCCCTGTACACAAGGACCAATACTCAACATAAACGACCAATGAACAACATTCATTCCAATGTATGTTCAAATGTGTCATAGTCTGCTCCTGATTCATTCGTAGCACCGTCTCGTGCATATGCAAATGTTCAAATAAACGCTAAAGACCCAAGTAGTACTAAATGTTACTGCATGTACAAAAAATGCCATACGGGCACAATTACAAAATGCACTATCATTATACAATCCAACTGCCATTTCAATAACTGCACCTTTCAGTTTAATTCCAACGAGACAATTCTCTTGCCCCAACAAGTTAAGGAAATACTTGCTTTTCAAGTTATGTGCCCCATGTTAACTATCTATACCAGAATAATGATTTACAACACCGTGTATCACTTCTGGTTTTATTAAAATTTAATGACAATTTCCAATGAATAATTATAGACAGGTTAAGAAAATGCATAACAAATAGATATAGGAACAAATACTAAAGTAGTAAATTCATGAATGTGTCATGCTTTTTGTTACATTGTTATAGTGATATCTCATTGCTGTGCTGTAATTAGTATTGCAATATATCTAGAAAAATGTCTTAACAATAAGCGCCCATTTCACAAACATATTACATTGGCTTGTGTTTTGAATCTCTGTGTGAAACACTTAACTTCACCAAGAGCATTCCGCATCAACCATCTGTCTCCATTTGCATTTGTCATTTCGTGTGTCTGTCTATTTCCTACACAGATGTCGCACATTTGAAAAGAGGAATCAGGTTATAAACCACTACAAATTATACGCATCAAATAAGTGCTCATTATTTTAGAAGTGTGTGTGTGTGTGTATTTATGTGTGTTTTGAACAAGAAATTTGACCACTCAGGTGTTTTGAAGAACAAAATTTGATCACTCGCATGTTTGGAAGAATGCAATTTGATCACTCAGGTGTTTGGAAAGATGCAATTTGATCATTCAGATGTTTGGAAGAATGCAATTTGATCATTCAGGTGTTTGGAAGAAAGCATTTTGATCACTCAGGTGTTTGGAAGAATGCAATTTGATCACTCAGATGTTTGGAAGAATGCAATTTGATCACTCAGGTGTTTTTGGAAGAAATAAATTTGATCACTCGCGTGTCTGAACAGTGATGAATCTGCCAAATCTCTTTCAGTCGGTCTACGAAAGAAACAGTTCTTAGAGCCATCACATCGTGACTTTAACTATTGAGCTTACATTTTGAATACACGTGTCCATTAAGGTAAAATATACAAATCATGCTAGCATTGCTCATATCGTTATATTGGCTACCATCGGTTGAAGGACTTGTATGAGAATGACGTTAATATTACGATCATCCCATATGCTATAAATAGCTACGTACCAGAAACCCCAAACTACTATTAATAGACTGAATGAAGATTTCCTTAAATGATGCAAAAAAAAAAAAGAAATAATCGAAATGAATTCAAATTTCAAATATAAGAGTTTAATGTTGTTTTTTTCTGAGTTTATCGTGGTATAAACTGTCATATGCCGACTCACACAGCTTACGTAAACTCAGAAAAACAACACCAAACTCTAAATTGATTTTACTTTGGTTATTGAATGTTTTAATTTATAACGAAAGAAAAACTACACAGTTTGTCACTTGGTATCAAACATTTCGTATTTAAATACTATGTGACTATTTCGCAGCATGCACGCGCGACCTCGACCAGGACAGACAGAAGTTTAACATTCATCCTTGTAGGTAATGTGGGATTTAAAAAAAATAACATTTAGATTGGCATCGAAACAAATGTCGAATTATTATTTTATTTTGCACCCCAGTATATATATATATATATATATATATATATATATATATATATATATATATATATATATATATATATCAAAAGGATTTTTCTCTCGCTTGTCCTCCGATATTTTTTTATAACTACACTAATGTAATTTAAAAGGCTTGTTTATTTGAGGTAAGGAAAACTCCTTTTGATTTCGAGATAAAAAGGTCAAAGATCAAGGTCATTGTGACAAAATTAAAATAACGTATATATGTATGTATGTATGTGTGTGTGCGTGCGTAAGTATGTATGTATGTTGTTGTTGTGGGGTTTAACGCCATTTTTCAGCACACGATATTCAATGCATGGCGGCCAGTATTAATGGTGGAGGAAGAACCCGGGAAAACCCCGGGAAGAACCACCGATCCACGAGAAGCTACTGGCATGCTTTCTCACATATCCACATTGGCCGAATCCTGGACTCGAACCCACACAGACAGAGGTGAGATGGCAGTAATCCGTAACGGAAAGCGCTTTAGACCACTCGGCCACTCGGGGTCCCGTATGTATGTATGTATGTATGTATGTATGAAATTTTTACATTTTTTGTGAGCGATAGTAAGAAAATCACACATCTTCAACCCCTTTGTCACCTAAATCGCAAGTGATAGTAGAATGTGTAGACTAGTCGCTATAATGTGTACGACACCGAGTAACCATCAGATAATGATTTAAACATAAATGGAAGTTTTTTTTATAAATGTTTTGACGAGTTAATGCAGAAAGAAGAAAGTCTAATTTACCAAATTGTGCTATGCTAGCAAATAATAGTGGTCCCTGCCTACGGAAACGTACCCGAAAAAGTATAGGGAAGTATATGAAACGCATGGATAGGTACCTTCCTTGTATGGAAAAGTATATGAATGTATGGAAAAGGTATACGAAACGCATGTAAAATTATATGAATTATATGGAAAAGTATTTGAAACGTATGAAAACGAATATGAAAGGTTCGGAAAAGTATCATAAAAGACGTGATTGGATCAATAGTGAAAAAATAGTAATTAATATTAAAGGAGTAAAATGGTTGCATATTCCTTTCCTGACGTGATCAATATTAACATGGATTTCTCTCCGACAAGCTCTCAAGATAGCTAGTTTGAATTTTGTAAAGAAACTCGACACTCGACACATGTCAGGGTCAGATTCTGATGTCACTACACACCAAAAGCAATTAATAATGAAGTCGACACTATATTCAGTTTTGGAAAGACGGTTATTTTGGTCCAATCTGGCCTACTTGATGACAAACATGACGCTAACAGGATGGATTTTAATATATATATATATATATATATATATATATATATATATATATATATATATATATATATATATATATATATATATATATATATGTATATATAAGAAAATTCAAATCATTCCATTATTGAAATAAGTTTAGAAGCTCTCTGCGAGGAGGAATTCTGAGGTGCAATTATTGAAACTTCATCTCTGTTTCTAGTTGCATTCTGATTAGTCATAGGTAAGGTTACTTTTTCATCCTAACGTCTTCCTTTCTGTACTTTTGTCTTCATCATATTGTATGCATAAATTAAGTTTACAAAGAAGGTGGTCGCTGATTTTCGTATATCCGTACATTCAATTACATAGATGATCCACTGTCACCATTTAATGCTGGACCCATTTTTGTGGTAAGTTGTACTTTGCCAATGATGCTGTATATAACAGGTACAAAAAACCGGCTGTCTGAACTTACGGCGCATCTATGTGCCAACGTCATCTCTTGGATCTTGCATTTGCATAAATTATGTAACGAGCAAAGAAGATAGCCGCTTAGTTTTTGAAGGTTCAACATTAGTTCTCTTTGAATATTGCATAGGAATTATAGGCAACATCAATAAATGTCATGTACTAGCACCGGAAGAGGAAGAAAACACAATAGATGATAAGAAGTTATCTACCTGTGTACTACGAGCACGTATTATGTTTGGAAAAATTAGTTCCACGTTAAAGGTTAACTTAGTGTAAATTCATTACTTCCAATCAATATGGAAAGAGACAATATACACTTAACACTTAACTTGACTAGTTTCCTTATTTGCTCACGTTGGTGATCAGGATGGACATTTTTGTTCTTCCAAATAATAAATGTTAGTGTATCCACGTTTCTCTTAAAAATGTTTTGAATACCACTAGCCATTTATTTGAATTGAATAATACGTAATTATGCTCTTTTGTTGCAAAATTATTTTACGTTCTAAATTCTGAGGATGAAAGAAACGCACGTATTCCATATTTTTAGAATTGATTAAGTGATTATTTTTTTGTGTCCGAAAGAAGATAATGTATAAAAGGGTGATAATGTTATAATCGCCTTTACTTTATTAACCAAAGTGATGTCGATTTTTCTGCCTCAGTATCAAGAATAAAATGCAATTTTAGTAGAACTATCATAGACAAAACTGTTCCTTGGTATTATTATTTCTGACATTGCTTGTCGTCATTAACAGTACTTCTGGAAAATACGCTGTGGTACAGGTGTATCATCAACAATTCTGGTACATCCGTGTTCTTCAGCGATCCCTATATTTTTTTCCTGTCTATACAAATTCTGTCTATTCTGATCCATCTTTTGTAAATTTGATGGAAGATCCACTGCACAGTGTACCTGGTGGTTAAGTTACCCGGTGAACTCTTCACCCCTAATGTTTTCGGGTCATATATCAAGAGGTTATTCTGCACTGATCTGCACATCATACCTTTTTATTATACGAGTATAAATTTAGTTTAAAATTTATATTGGACGAGATGCCGATGCGGCATGAGTACAAGGTAAATCCATGGTCTACAGATGACTATGTCAAGATCATTTTAATTATTAAGCTAATTAACCTTATCCTTATATCAACTTCAATTTTTATTTGCAATGCAAAAAAATGCATATATTTTATTTTATTCTTAATTAGTCACAGAACAATTTTGTCATTCTACTTTTGAACAAAACGTTTACTTGTTTGATGCAATCGCCAGTTTAAGAGAAATATTATATTCGAGATATTTTTTAATTTAATTTAATTTGATTTGATTTGATTTAATTTAATTTAATTTAATTTAATTTGATTTAATTTAATTTAATTTAATTTAATTTAATTTAATTTAATTTAGTTTAATTTAATTTAATTTAATGTTTAAATTCGACATATATTTTAGGCGGATTCAGACTAGGATAAAATGCCTCCGTCTCAGTTACGTAGTTCATATATAAATACAGAGGTTTTGTTTGGCTGTACCTTCTATCCTGAACTATTAGTGACTGGAAGTGAAATATTAATGACATGAATTGAGTGATTAATGACAGGCAATGAACTAATATTGACATGAAATGAAGTATTAATGCCAGGAACTGAATTTTACCATATAATAATTAAGACAGACACGTTCTTTATTTTGCGATGCATTTCATGAGAGTTCTGGAAGTAGTGTGGAGCAAATGCACATGTAAAGAACATGATAACATGATAAACACAATGTTCTTGACTCAGACTGAGATAAATATGTTTATTTCTATTGATAATGATCCTAATATTAAACACATACTCATAGGGAAAATATTACCTATATATTAGTTGTTTGCAGAATGAAAAATAATTATTGATTTTGGTTAGGAACAAAATGAACTTGAATCTGGATAAGGTCAGCTGCAAAATATAACTTTACATAACCCATTGCATATCATGAAATAGGAAGCAACCTAAACAATGCAAGATGAATATATATTTACAATAATGACTATATATATATATATATATATATATATATATATATATATATATATATATATATATATATATATATATATATTCATCTTATCGCCTACACGCACAAGCCTCCACGTCCTGTCTGCTAAGTGCACATCCTTCCAAATAAGATGGGATTGAGTGGTAGGTATACGTATTTTTTTTGGCAATGACTCATTCAATAACGTTCTCTTTGTATTGTCACTCCCGATTCCGCTGACATAAATCATGTCATATAGAAGTTAATAAAGTAAATTATATACATACACCAGAGAGAGAGCAGAGTGCTATCCCTGGATCATACACGACGATGCGTAAAATTGATAAGAAATTACATATGGAGAAACTATTTGTTGTATATCGTAAGTATTCTAAAAGACCCCCCCCCCCCGTAATACACGGTCTTATTGGTGCGTATATATATGTTACGGTATGTCTAAATAATTAAACAGTAATGAGTGAGTAATCCAACGTCCATTAGAAAAATCAAAACCAGCTTATTTTATAAACAGTTTCATTCAAACAGTGATGTACGGTATTCCACCTGCCTGGAAAATGCACCGCCCCCTCTGTTAAAATAACTTTTACGAGACTGTTGATCTCATAAACTCTTAGTAATGCTCTTTCCCATGACCAGAGAGAGAGAGAGAGAGAGAGAGAGAGAGAGAGAGAAAGGAAGAAGAAAAAGTTCAAACTCTCTTGAAAGAGGTGTCACTTTGACGGCGTAGATATGGCTACATCTTGGGGAATATGCAAGCGGAGTTACTTCGGGATCGACTGTAACGACACAAGCCTCTTTGAGATTCCGACGAATGGTCTCATTTTATTGAAATATTCCACATATAAAATTACATTCCAATATCAATCTTCATAAACTTAAATTACGGTTATAAAAGATACATACAAAACTCGATATTCCTTCACTTACCAACATCATACATTGGTATAATTTCTGCCTTTTAGAATAAAATAGATAATTAAAATCGAAAAAATTCACGATAGCTAAAGAATCTAAAATTCAATATTTCAGACTAATACCGCAATCGTCTAGTATAAATATATTTTACTGAATTTAATGTAAAATCTCAACATATTGAACTCTATTATTTAAAGAGTATTTTATTTCTAAATTAACTATTACTGAGTATGAAGTTGGTGGCGATCGTTGTTGTTTTTACTATTATCAATAATATAATTACATGTAAATATAAGTTCTTTAAACAATTGCACTTTCCAATATATGATATTAAAGAAAAGTAAAGAGATATTAAAATAGTCCAATGTTGCAACGTACCGATCTTAGATTAACATCTTAACACTAAAAATCCCTATACTATATAATAGAAAATTGTACATAGACGACAATCTTACCTGAAACGACACAAACCTCTTTGAGATTCCGTGGAATGGACGGATTCGTCCACAAATCCCCAGGTTTTTTATACACAGTTCCTTAGGACGCAGCCAAAAATGATCATACGTCTAGTTTTTGTGTTACGCCAGAATCTCGAAGTGATGCTTCATCGTTTCTTACAGACTATCGTTTGGGTCTATGTACGTCATTTTATAGATAATTTTACCACATCATTGCGCGGAGCTTATAGCTTAGTTAGTCAGGAATTTTAGGTATCCGCTAATTCAGCAACTTACACAACGAGTGTAGCGAGTGTAGTTTTTGCTGACTTAAGATACAAAGGAAATATATAGTGCAAGAGAGTTTTGCCTTTTGCTCATAAGGTCTCAATCTTTATTAAATAGCATATAATTGTAATACCGAAATAAAGGAATTTCATCTCAAGATATTTGAGCAAAAAATTACTTTCAATATAATTTGATCAAAAATTACTTTTAATATAATTTAGAGAAAATTTCAATCTTATTACTTTTACTACAAAAATTATGTTCTAATATAAATACGCATATATATATATATATATATATATATATATATATATATATATATATATATATATATATATATATATATATATATATATATATATAGTTACGAATTTGCATCTTTAACTTACCCTAAAAAGAGAATTTTAAATTGATCTTACAATTCAAGAAATAATTTATTTCAGTAGAATATAAAGTGAAAATGTCAAAGGCATTTTGAATCAAATCTCAAATAGTCATTATAATTCTATCACAAGTCCGAAACTATAGTGTTCCGAATGAATTTAACTGGTGTTCTGAATATGTTGTAATCTTAAATGTGTTGATTTGCCTATGGTCATAAATGTGACTATGTGCCAATATTCTTGTTTTATCACAATGATAATTTTCAGACTGTCCTTGAATGAAGTTACAATAATTCGAAATAGTGATTTAGTCCTAAAATCAATGAGTACTTTGTAATTCCAAAGAATAAATGAAACAAATAAATCCTCTAAAAAATTGAACATAATTAAACATTTGTTCCGCTACACGCTACAGATGTTAAGGTAGAAATTAATAATTCTGTTGATCACTACCTTTAGGTAAAAACTAAGACACAATTTAAACAAAACCAGGATGAGTGTCAATTTCCAATCAAATTTGTCAACAAGATGACATATAGAAACTTCCAAGGTCCTAAGGCCATGTAAACATGTTTACAAAATTTCCACGATCTTGAAGTACAAATCCACAATCATGGACAATGTTAGGTATGTAATATTGTTTACAAAATGATACGTACAACCTACAATCATGAACCAAAAATTAAACACAATTTAGATATTCATAATAGATTGTTCTTTTCAGCATTAACTCATGTTTCTATTGAAGTAGACGGATAAATGTCGATTGCGCTGTATGCACATTTGATTGAGTCGTTTTGATGACAGAGTAATAATAATAATAATAATAATAATAATAACAATAATACAGCGTTCACTGCGGAATATCTGTTAGTAACGCCACATAAAAATGTCAGATTTATGTAAAGTTCCTAATAAAATGTGATATTTTAAATCATAATATCTTGCTTTTTTGACATGAAAATTATCAGACTCTTTGCCTAATACAATTTGGCAGCCGGCTCAGTCAAGTTAGAATCTTTAACCAAGTGTACCGCAGAAATAACTGTCCATTGACTGTTAGGAATTAACTTGGACAGCATCCGTTGTACCCTGATATTCGATAAAAAACACTCAGTGTTTTAAGAAACATCAACATTGCAAACGTTTGAGATGTTGCTGAACATATTCTGCAAATAGTCTGGATATGTAGAAAAAGGGTTGGCATGTGATACAGCAACGCATTCGCCACTTAGGTTGTATTATATGGATAAAAGATCAAACGTATATCAGTGGCTGCCATTATCTGCTGTTCGGACCACCTAGATCACTTATGAAACGAGGTTTGACCGAAAAGTTTCGAATGTATCGAATTATTTCTTTGATTTGCAATTCTGGTCCGGTCTTAGGCAAGGCGAGCAAGGCGGATTCGTTCCAATTGATAAAAAATTAGGCATAATACAGTTATTCCACCTGTCTTGTGCCGCTGCCACCATGACACCCGGGGCCTCGCAAACTATCAAGCCAGGCTTTTCGCATTTTCTTTGTCAGTCATATGGTCAATTCAATGTTACAAATAGCCGAGGTGGTCCGAATAGATTGCGGTTTCTTTTCTGGCGAAAGAAATTTCCGGCGAACAAAGGGAATTATTTTTGTGTAAAATACTGCGCCAACTTACAACCAAGACACATGTTTGTTTCGCCTAAATAACAGGAGTGGTCTAAATGTACACTAACAGTGATGTTGATTTTCTGCACATGCTGCTCGGGACAAATGGAAGAAGCTGACGATTCCAAACAGAATGCATAGTGTATAAATAAATAAATAAATAAATAAATAAATGAATAAATAAATGTTCTTTACTAAAGCGTACAACTGTATGGTTTCAAATTTATACTTTTCAAGATGCGAATATTTATTGTACAAACAAGCACATGGATTCATAGTCCGACACGTTGGCCATTAAAGAGTATGACGTTACGGTTATTTACTGTGACGTCTGACGTCTGACATCGATACTTAGGCAGTATTGATAAACTTTACGCCTCATTTCTAAAAAAAATGCATGTATATTAAAAGTTTATATTCCTGCTTTATGCATAAATCACATATATTTCTTTGACATTGTTTTTCTTCTTTTGTGACCCGGTCGATCAGGAGTGATCTTAACAGACACATGTATTGTGGATCTGGGACTGCATCAATCCAAGCGGAAAGTGTAGCAATCGAATATATTTTACCGTTTGGAGCGATATCACATAGTCAAAACAAGCAAAATATTCCATGACAATATAACGTCCGAACTGTCGGACAAATACACTATAATTCAAATGGTTTAAAAAAATTATACATACACATACACATAGTTAAGGAAGGTAATATGCACTTAACGAAAGTCAATATAAAAACTGATAAAAGAATCGAGATACAGAACTTTTGTATTGCATATCTATGCAAGCTGATCTTAAGCCTACATCATTTCGAATTGCCAGATGTATTGTAGCAAATAAATAAAGCTTCACATGTACGAATTTAAAATAGAACAATTTCGATTATTAAGGAAAATACTCAGCAATGTATGATCAGTCCATGTAGACTAAACTGTGACCAAGAGGTGCATAAATGGGAAGAAGGAGCGACCATGTTGGTGATAGAGTTCCTAATCAGCTTGTCCTTCTCACGTAAAGCTTTTGGTCTGGACATGTATTTTATATGATAAGGATATAAATGTTTCCTTCAGTGGAAAATCGGTGTCTTTTCTTTCACATTTTAGACCGCTCCGGTGGCCTAAGTGGTTAGAGCCTCGGATGCGGGAGGCTCAAACCCCGGTGGTGTTAGGACTTGTAAGCATTGTGTCAGGATAACGTGACTGGGTGGAACATGATACCACATGTCTGCGGCATGATGCTCCAGTGTTATTCATCAATATAAACAATATAAGCTGCTACACTGCATACATCGTAGCGATTTGACTAAATATGTTAAAGCTACGTTAAAAGTCGATCCCCACAAAAATATTCACAATGTACTTGCCACTGCACGTTATGGTGAATTACTTAGACACGGAAGAGACTAAAGTATATTTTAAAAGCTCTTGAGTTAGTATACGAGTATAGATCTTGTACATCGTCTGAGTCATATAATATAATATTCTCTGCGAAATTTTAAGCAGTGATTTACACATTATATTCAGAATTAAATCCATTTAAAAAAAACGATAATGAAATAAATATTTCATACAGTTTACGAAATATGAACCGTGCCGACGTGAATATACCAACCAATCGCACAGTTTATTGGAAATTAAAAAACTATTCTTTAATTGAATGCCGTCACTGTTGTACCAATGACGTCGGTTTCCAACGAATGTTAGTGTATTGCCAATATGTATATATATATATATATATATATATATATATATATATATATATATATATATATATATATATATATATATATATATATATATATATATATATATATATATATATAAAGGCAGGCATGTGGATCAACGGCACATCAGCATAATGATGGCTATGCAGAGCCGAGTATTTTTTAGACATAAATAATGCAAACAAAGCAAAGATCAATGCGGAAACGGGTAAAACGGGTAAAATACTTAAAATACAAAATCATTTTTCTACAAACTGCATTTTTATCGCGTCTTACAACATACACGAGGGCATCTCGAGCTTATTCTGCAAAGGGAGGTTGGTGTTGGGGCGGGTCATAAAATAGTAGGAAGTAATATTTTAATACAAAGTGTCACCAGCAGAAATAAAAGTGGAAAAAAGTTAGCTGAACAAACATTTTATATCGTAGTCGAAAATGTTGGCTTCTTTGAAGCAGACTGTTGATATTTAAACCTGTGAACTCTGGGTAGCTTGCAACTTTAAAATTCGACGAGTTGGAGTGGTCGTCGTGTCGAGACACACGAACTATAAATTAGAAGTTGTAACCCGCCAAAATCCCGTAATTTGGTGGTTGAAATATTGATGGGGTATTCAAGTTCTATGGTTTTTCTACTCCACCGGCCAGTAATGTCAAAAACAAATGACGAGGAGAACCACACGTTAGTATATTATATATAAGTTGGACGATATGACATACAGGACCACAACGATAATATGACACACATCCATATCAACCTGATGATATAGCATTACTATATCTTCAACAAACTTAACATTAAAAGTACCAAGATGGCCGAATCGATGACTATTTATAGTTGAAGGAGCGTGTTGACAATGATATCTTCAACACCGTACGTCAGAGTGAATCCGGACTCGCATGCGTGTTCCGCGCAGAGAGGTCCACGCTCGACATGATCTTCACCATCAGGCAAATGCAGGAGAAGTGCAGAGAACAACACAGACCCTTTTCCTAGCCTTTATATACCTCACCAATAAGTTCGATCTGGTCAGCAGAGATGGAATCTTCACAGCCTTGGCGAAGATTGGATGCCCTCCAAAGCTGCTAAGCATGATCCAGTCCTTCCACGACGATATGAAAGGCACAGTAGAGTACGATGGCTTAACGTCCGACCCCTTCGACATCTGCAGCGGAGTGAAGCAAGGCTGCGTCCTTGTCCCCACGCTCTTCGGCATCTTCTTCGCTGTCCTGCTCAAGTACGCCTTAGGGACGTCCAGAGAACGGATCTACCTGCACACGCGATCAGAAACAGACTGTTCAACCTGACGCGACTGAAGGAAAAGTGCAAAGTGCGAGAAATAACCATCAAGGACATGCTCTTCGCAGACGATGTTGCTCTAGCCACCTGCACAGAAGCTGAGCTACAGCGCCTAGTGGACCGCTTTGCTAAAGGATGCGATGAGTTTGGGTTGAGCATCAGCCAAAGAAAACCAACGTGATGGCACAGGACGCGGATCCACCAAGCATCATAATCAACAACTACGAACTTGAGGTAGTCAGTCAGTTGACGTACCTCGGCTCCTCCGTCACCAACAACCTCTCGCTCGATTGTGAACTCACCAAGCGGATTGGAAAGGCATCAACAACTCTCTCTAGGTTGTTGCCGAGAGTGTGGAACAACAGCATGCTGACCTTGAACACTAGGATCTCCGTGTACAGTGCCTGTGTGCTAAGCACTCTCCTGTACGCCAGTGAAACCTGGACCCTGTACGCCTCACATGAGAACAGACTGAACGCCTTTCACATGCGATGGCTCCGACGCATATCAGGGATCACATGGAGCGATTGAGTGAAAAACAACGAGGCGCTTGAACATGCCAAGATTCCCAGCATTGTCACACTCCTCCGCTACCTCGCATCAGATGGCCGGGCCATGTACGTCAGATGGATGACGGACCAATCCCCATAGACCTTCCTTATTCGAAACTTGCCTCTGGCAAAAGGTCAATCGGACGGCCAGATCTCCGCTTCAAGGATGTCTGCAAGCGCGATATGAAAGTCCTCGACATCGATGTCAACACCTGGGAAGAGCTTGCTCTAGACTGGTCTAGTTGGTGACATGCTCTCATCACTGGTCTGAAAGCCGGCGAGGACAACCTACGCTTGCTAGCCGATAAAACGCCGCGGAAGAAGAAGCAACTCCAACCCACACCAGACTCAAACTTCAAGTTCAGCAAGTACAGCGAGGATTGCCACTCCCTTGTTGGACTCCATAGCCACAGTAGACGCTGCACAACCAACAACCGGGACATCTCTCATGGGCGTACTTCCATCGTCTCTCGAGACTAACGGATGTCAGCATATCTTCATCCTTGTGCTTTGTTTCTGCAAGTAATGAATCCCTGGCGTTTTCCTCCTTCGTATTTGGTAAAATCTCACCTTCTGCACTAAAGCCAGTGTAGATAAAAGATCGCACAAATTCAGCACTAACTGAGTGTGATGCAGTTTTTAAAATGACATTTTACCACCTAATTTACATCGTTGAGGCATTGGAGTTATCATTACAAAGGGAGGTAGCTCACTGAAAGGCGTATGGTCTACCCGCAGGTATCAATCAGAACATCATCGGTCTTAGCAGAGACTGAAAGAAAATCCCGTTTGCTATATATTATAGAATATGTCCCAAGACTACAAATCATACCTAAGTTCCGACACTTAGAAGAGACTTTAAAAAATTCCCCAAATGTTTAAAACTTAAAATGAAAATTATAAATTAGGTTTAAAAAGTATAAAATAACTAACATTTAAGATTAAAAACAAATGCAAAGTTAAAACCAATAATTGTAAACAAGCAAAATAACAGAAATAAAAAGCAAAAAAAAAAAAAAAAAAAATAAAATAAATAAAAAATTAATGATTTTTATTTATAAAATGAAATAAATTTGATAACAATTTAACAAAGAGACAAAAATATTTAAAAAACCCCCCAAAAACAACAAAGCAATCAAAAATATCAAAAACAGTTTTCTTATTTTTTAATCTGAATTTTATTATTTTTTTGGTTTATAAATGCATTGTGTTCATTGTTCTTTTCATTTAAAAGCTTTATGTTCACAATTCTTTATGAGATCGTAAATTTAATTTTTATATTTTTTTTCTTTTCCTTAGTTTTCATCATGTATTTTTGTGTTTTGTTTAATTTATTATATTGTTTAATACAATATATGTTATAAAAATTTCCAAAATTATAATCCATCCTATGTATATATATATATATATATATATATATATATATATATATATATATATATATATATATATATAAAGTATTATCTTACATACTGCTATGCTCATAATTGAACATATGTGGATGACCTATCAGGCATTAAAGCGAATTTTCAGATTTTTATGCATGCTTGTAAACTATTTCAAGTGGTTCACAAAAATATTGTCAGCACGAATAAGCGAAAGTCACCTGATGTATAGGAGTGTAATTTAGAAGGAATACTTGTATTTATCTGTAATGACTTTTGCGTTGTCATTATTATTATTATTATTAATATTACTATCAAAATAAAATAATGTACCCCTTATTAAATTATATCTACTTTTGTGCAGCAGCCTACAATACGAAGAAAGTTTATAATAATAATAATAATAATAATAATAATAATAATAATTCTTTTTCTTCTTTTTCTTCTTCTTCTTCTTCTTCTTATTATTATTATTTTTTACATATTTTTATTTATTCAGAATTTTACACAGAACTGGTTCCATTTCCTTTCAATTACAGTTTGTATGCTTCCTACCTAGAACTTTTGGATATTTTATCTTCTTGCGTTTTTCTATCTTGAATCATTAACTCTGATTCTACATCGTTTTGCATAATCATGTTTCGAAACATTTTTCAGCACGTTAAAACATACTAAATGTTGCCATCAAATGTGTGTACTTATTATTACAAAGAATATTTCTGCGCGTGCAACTAGCATCAGTATAATCTTGACTAGCATTTTAACCAAGTCAAATGTATCTAAAAATTGTATCTGTTTCTCTGTCTCTGTCTGTCTGTCTGTCTCTCTCATCCAGCCGTGCACTATGAACACGTGCATAGTTACTTCAGTAAAAGAAACATGAATCAGATAACTGTACTGCACAGAATTTGTTTTTTTTCTCTCTTCTATTTTATCCTCATTTGTCTCGGGTCATCATTTTGGTCTCCATCCATAGCGTATTCGCACATTTGCACCATGTACTGAGAAGGTCGCTGATATATGAGCTTATTTCGTGGTGGACGTAGGGTCATACAAGCATTAGCAACAGCAGCACTGACTTTGACGGGGTGCAGAAATAATGGTAGCAGCAGCAGATGAATTAGTAATGTTAGTAGTTGCAGCAGTAGGAGGAAAAGGAACGATGCGGGGTTCTGGTGTTAGTGCAGGCGGTGGTAGAGAGTATATGTATGATAACCAGTTTACGCTAACAACAATATGGACTCCACCATTTCATTTTTGGGGGTGGGTAGATGCGCAAGGCCTATGCTCTTTTAAAAAAACAAAATGTCAAGCTCTCAGAGCTTGAAAAAAATTTAATTTTTTTTAAAAATATAAATTATAGCAACCCCACCACCCATTTTATTTGAAAAAATTAATTAACTTGCGAAACAAAAATGACAAAATATGCTGTATCGAAAGAAAAGCACAGCACCTCCCCCCGCAGTGATGTAATTACTAACTACATGTAATGTATTATATGAAAGTGAATTTTAGTGCTAATTTTGTATAAGAGTTTTTATAGCCCTTCTGTTCCAACATGGCCAGTGAAAGAAGAAGCTAATTATTAGAAGGCATAAGTGTTAAGCGAAAAACAGAGCTTCGTAATAAATTATTAGAAAAACACTGAGGATACTTGACCCATCTAACAAGTAGGTTAATTGTGTTTTGTGGACCACTTGAGTATTCTAGAGGAGGAAGTCAATGCAAGTGATACAAATTATGGAGACACATGATCATTTAAAAGGAGTGCGCATTTATATCTTTGTTATACTGTTAATAAGTGCGATGATGATGATGATGATGATGACCACGACGACGGCGATGATTCTAATTGCCGTGATGATTATGATAATGGTGTTGTTGTTGATGATGATGATGAACGTGGGTCATCACAGCTAAAGGAAACACGGTACTAATGATGCAGAAAAATGGGAACCAGCCTGGAAATGAACATAAAATATAGTATATATGGGTTTGGCTGACCAGGATTGGTTTCTAATGTAAGTTATGTTTTAGGAAAAAGACTCTTTTGAGAGATTATCCTAGTTGTAAGTGATTTTTGTAAGAGACCTTGTTTTATTGATGGAATTTCAATTTCAGTAACTTAAACAGTCTTGAGTTTGAAACACTCATTACTAAAATTAGCACCTGCCTCTTTGGTGCGGAATTGAAAGCACATGTTTCAAACACGTGCAGGTCCAGAAAATGCCGCGGCTCATATCCTTTCCTCAACACAGAAGCTGACATCCAGGTTTTATCTATACTGATAAATATAGGTTTAATCGTGAGCACTCAAAAAATTTAAGTTATTGAATTTTTAATATCAAGGTGTTTGCATAGGTTTACTATGGGAACTGAATTAGTACCGTGAGTCCTATAGAAGAATAGAAGAGTGATTTTTTTTCTGCAATTTGTTTCTTAAAAATAGTTTTACATACATTGATACTACGTGCATCGCACATTTGTACCTCGTTCTACGTGAAATAGCAGCTGACCCAATAGCTCTGTATAATGTATCGCTCTACTCCAGATTTTAGCTGATCTAATAGCCTTGAATGAATCACTCGTTCTACACGATCATCGATGATCCCATAGCCTTGAATGAATTGCTCGAACTGCACAGGTCATGGCTGATCCAATAGCCTAGAATGATCTTTCGCTCTACATGAGGTCATAGCTGATTCCATAGACTTGAATGAATCATTAGCTATATATGAGATCATAGCTGATCTAATAGCCTTGAACGAATCATTCGCTATATATGAGGTAATGGCTGATCCAATGGCATTGAATCAATTACTCGTTATACACAAGATCATAGCTGATCCATTAACCTTGAATGAATCATTCGCTCTACACAGATCATGGCTGTTCCAATATTTTTGAATGAATCTCTCGCTCTACACAAATCATGGCTGATCACATAGCCTTGAATGAATCATTCGCTCTACACCATATCGCAGCCGATCACATAGCCTTAAATCAATAACTCAAAATGACTGATATCAATGATATCAATAAAGATGAGATAATACTTTTTCTTGAAGCGAATGGAAGAATGGATGCGCGTATGTCCTTCAATAAAATAATCAGCCCATCCATTAATACACACACACACACACACACACACACAGAGTAATGCGCCGATTATAAGAATTATTCACACGTACAGTATACTGGAGAACCCACTTGGACATATCGACATAATGGAATCTTATTTAAATTTTCATGTTTGCCCTTTTGAGTTGGTCTCGTATAACGAGATATAAAGAAATAGCTACGTATTTATGGACTTAATTTCTGTATTTCTGTGCTGTTATGAAGAAAATGGTAAAATCTGACTGTAGAATAGCGAAATGTTTTCTTATTCACAATATTTAGACAATCTTGCCATGGGGATATAAAAATATGAATAAATAATAGATAGAGGCGGAGACAATATGACATTTTGTGAGAAATGAATCGATTATTAAAGAATAGTATGTTGCCATAAGTATGTAATTTCTTCTATAAACTTCAGAAAATATTTGAACTTCTTAACTTAAATGAAAATAAATAAATTTTCTTAGGAAATGTTTGTCCATCTCAATGTCTACCCATCTGTATGTCTGTAGCTATGCATATTGACTAAGAGAATGAACATTTTAATAGCTTAAGTTCCATATCTTTGCAGTTTAAACATCTCTCCCCGCGTTCCAACAATAATCTTGTTTTCTGAAGAAATTATTGTTTTAGAATAGGACAATTTGATTACTTTTTTCCAGATTAAATAAGATATTGGTAAACTGTTTTTAAGTGTGACATTAAACATTATCCGTTGACACAAGTTATCTTTTTTTTGTACATACAGGCGCATATGGCTGGCTCCACTATAATAACTCACATTTATATTTATGTGTACGATGTAAACTGTATTTGTGTAGAATGTCATTTATATGTGCGTATCTTGCATAATCGTGAGAATCAAATGATTATAAAACTTTGTAAGCATCCGCGAGAATAACAGCTAAAGGGAAGCAGCCAATCATATCTGTTCCACTTCTGCGCAGTGATTTAGCTCTCAGATCAATTCAGATAGCTGTCTGTGTTGCCGTGTCCAAGTCAAAAGGGGTGCAACCTACCATTTTTAGTTTTTCGCATCAGCGGTTTGTTCTATCCATCTAATGTACCCATTAACAACTATATATCACCCATTTAAGCTCCATCCCGTATGTCCTATTCTCTATTTCTATTACGTCTAACATTGTTTGTTTCTGTAAGTCTTTCTCTCACTTTCTGCTTGCAACACAGCTTGTATTTCTACCGATAATTTCCCATTTGCTAATCCTTCCATTTCCTTTATTTTTTCACCATCCATTATTTCCATTTCTGATTGCTGCTCATTTTTGTTTTTGTCAAATTCATTTCTGCCTCTTTACGAGTGTCTTTCTCATTCCAAAATATCTTTATCTACATCGCTTTCCCATCTATCTCGGTTCGCTCTCCCCAGCTCCTTGTATCCCATTTCTGCGAGTTCTTCGTTATGACTCATTACTCTACTCAATGATCACAAACGTGAAACACTTTTCTCCTCATCGAATGAAAACGAATATTAATATAAAGTACTAAAGTAAAGCAGCCGTATTAAGTGAAATTATTTACTGAAAAACTGCAGAACAAGAACTAATGGGATATTACACCAGTTTTGTATACATGCCACTCCGAACATTGATTAGTACATTGAATTTTAGTGTGGAATAGAAACTAAGCGAAATGACTAACCAACAAAAGGTAATTATAATATTTTAATATATTTACAGTTGACCTAAGACATTATTCCGCTTTGATTTACAGTTGACCTAAGACATTATTCCGCTTTGATTTAGATTAATATCTACCATATAATCCTTTTCTCTCTCTCCTCCTCCCTCGCTCTGTCTGTCTGTCTGTCTGTCTATTTCCCTTCTCTCCCTCTCTCTCTCTCTCTCTCTCTCTCTCTCTCTCTCTCTCTCTCTCACACACACACACACACACACACACAGAGTAGAGAATCGTTTCAACAAATGATTAACCAATAACACTCAAAAAAGACAATGCAGCCGTTTCCGTCCTCTCTACGTCAATACTCTTCATGAAAATCCGGAACCTAATTAAACGTCTGCAACGAAAAGGAAGCACGCGCATGGGCGTGTGTAAAGTTATAAACAAACATCTTTAAATTAAGGATCGTGTTATTATACACGTATTTCTCGTGATATATTCATCCTGCTACATACATTGCTTGAAATGATGATGGAAATGTGTTCCTTAAGAAGGATTATTCTTTTTCTGACAATACTGCATTGTCTCCAGGGCATTTGTAAGTTTATTTTTTATTTATTTACATTGTAAGTTTACAGAATCTTAATTGCATTTTATTAATTGCTTTTTATTATTGATTTATTGTAATCTACACACATTTTTCAACTTGGTTAACTCCTCACTAATATCGTTAATCCGACGAGAACTTTTGCCATCGAAAACAGATGGTTGTACCTAATTTTAGAAAAGTTTAAATGCCATTTGTCTTTACCTGTAACGAAGTATAAAAGAGGAAAAACGCAGTCGGATAAACGAGTGTTCAATAAGTTGAGGCAATCAAGTAAGTATTTATACTTGATTTACACACTGTAACTTGTACAGAAGCCATATATTCATCCCTATTTACATTAAAAGAAACCGGTTTGTAAAGTTTGGAATATCGATCAAAATACCGTTAGTCGGAACAGGCATAAATAACAGATTCCTTTTAATATAGATAACTCTAGGTTATCTACGAACGACACAAAAAGATGTCGGGGAACACTCTGCTACTGTAGGCGTTCGAGTCCACGTCCTCATATATACAGATATATTATGTGGAAATATGTATCTTGTCACATGCTCTTTTCGTCTCAGTCATTTCTGTTGTTCGAGTTCTGAACTGAACTCTGAGAAGATTTTATAAGATGTATCCATGGGGAGGGAACAGTTTACCTAATTTTCAAATGACATGAATTTATTATACTTTGTTTGTTCTCGAAAAGCTTTTATATAAATACCTATGTATTTTGCACTTTTGTTCAGTAATTTCTTGCAGAGAGTCATGAACGTGGCAAAAAGTGTGTATCACTACGATTACTACCGTTATAAAATGTAGGCCACTTGATTGATTTTGTTTTGGCTCATTTCACTGGTATTGTTCAAGCCAAAATGGTGACACTAGCGAGGAAATGTCTGTGTGAATATCGCCCACTTGAAGCAAAAGAATGCCAGTTTAATCTATATTCCGTTTTTCGCACATTATGGTAAAGATTTGAGGTTAAGCGTTTCTCTTTAATGAGACAATGTTCATTAAATTCACGAATCTTTATGACAGGATAAATATCTGTAAAAATGTCACCGTAAAACAATACAAGATTAGCTTTGGGTTACTGTTCACATTTCTCGTAGGCTTCTCTCAAGCAGCTTCCATAACACAGGGTATGCAAAATTGTTTGAATTTGTTAACACGACGTGTGCTTGGGCTCAGTACATTTTTAGCCCTTTGCCTATTTAACACTACTTCTCAGGGTGCATTAGTAGAGTAAGACTGACTGGTCATACTGCATAAAAAGACACGGTAACAGTCTACGCAAATGTGTCGTGCGTTTGAATGGAGTGACAGTAGGCACGAGTTTGTATCAACCTTTGCTTCGGAAAACAACATGACGCCAGGGACTGTAACGTAAATACGATTTATGTAAATTATAAACAGTGAAACAGTGAAATATCCGGGATATAATTTGCGCGTACATAAATTTACATAAAATAAGAGATGTCGCTATGGCCCATCGATTTGTAGGTCAATATAAAATATCTTCCAGCATGCGCAACAAGTCATAGTCATGTAAAGTTTTGCAAAGACAACGGTTTTTCTGTTTTATTTGTTTGTCTTGTCTATGTTTTGTATTTTCCTTTGTTAAAATCTCGTTAAGAGTCGAAAGCATTTATGCTAGTTAGATACTAGTTTTGCACTGTTCGTATTCAGTTTATTATTATTATATATATTGAAAATATATCAAATTGTGATCCGCCCATGGTGTGATAATACGAAAAGGAACTGTGTGCTGTCAGTTCTATTCCAGTAGATCAGTGATGAATTTCCACTCATTCATCATTAATGACGTATGAAACTAACGCTAAAAAGTAATAATAATCCCCGTTTGCTAAATTAATTTAACATGGCACACAAATTCGTCGCAGTCCTTTCTGTGTCCATTTCCCCATCCCGTCTCATGCATAAGGGACAAAATACGCAAACAATCACGGAGTGATAGAAAAAGATTTGGGTTGGATGAAAGCATTGAAAATGAATTTGCACCAAGTAACTTACAAGAAATACGGCTTTTCGGGAGGGTGTGTGTACACTTGCCTTGGGATCTACAGTGTTTATATAATTAATAATACGAACTTGCAATAGCCTGTCTTGGTTATGGGGCAAACGTAATTTAATCTATTTAATGCTTTATTGTTGCTGTTTCTTAAACATATGATACGATTCTAAAAATTTATTATTATTAATTAAATATAAAAAAATGTCCTAAGGCTGCCCCAATTCCCCTCTCTTTCTCTATCTCTCTTTTCATCATCTTAGCAAGATACCGACGAAATTTCATGAAAAGACAAGCAGAGATGATTTTCGCTTGTGTCATACCAGGATGTCTCTAGATATGTGAAGAATTATGGTAAATGTTAAATGAAACCAACGAGAGAGAGAGAGAGAGAGAGAGAAAGAGAAAGAGAGAGAGAAACAATTTTATGGTATGGTAGTAAAGTTAATTAAAGCAAAATAATGACTTATATCACCTAAAAACATATTAAAGTATTTTAATTACCTCTTGTTGGTTAGTCATTTCTATTTGTGTCTATTCCACACTAACTTCCATGCACTTGTATGTGAATGAGCGTTCGGCGTTCAAGAATGTAACGATGTGTTTACAGTGCTCTACTTTCTTCATTAAAACCATCTTTCATATATAAATTATTAGTCTGTCTTACACTGATTTAATAAATGTTAATAAAAATAGAAACTAAAAAAGAAAACAACCAACTTTTCAATGTCCAAAGGTGATTGCGAATAGTGAATTCGATTTGTAACCATAAACCTAAGACTTCCTATTCGATTTGTAACCATTTCTAACCAGACAGACTCATTCTGCACAGAAAACTATGAACAAACTTTTACGATTACATTCCTAGCCCTTTTCAAACATTCTGTATTGTTACCATTTCTAACGAGATCGATTCATACTGTGGAACCACGTCCCCCAAAATTCCCACGAAACAATGTTTAAACAATACACTTTTCCCTTAAGCTTTTCAACAAAGAGGCCTAACGTTAGTTTCTCATCAGAGGTAATAATCTTTCTGCCCTGTTTAATATATAGAGTGGCCATTCGTCCAGCTTTATTATGGAAGTCCAGTTTTCAAGTGGCTCATCCCCTACTTAGCGCTATCAATTTTGCGTGTTTATAAAAGAGTGTCCGGTAATCAGTAGTTCCGCCAGTGGCCACCCTTTCAACATAGGTGGCCCTCTTTTGGAACAAGTGGCGTGCTATACTATAGATTGGGGCTGATGTTGCAATGCCCACTTGCACAAGCTTTGAAAAAGTGAATATATGGGATGCGTAAAAAAAGGGAAAGATAACTACTTTTGCTGAGTGCGATTGTTTTACTGGACTGGATACTTGTATACCAACATATGGTGATCATATAATAGTGATTAAGATAACACAGTGCAATAAAAATCGATAAGATTTCTTTATTCAAACGCATGTGGCCATTCGTTTTGAAAGCAGCGCTAGTAACATCATTACTCCGGTGGGTGCGGGTTTTTTTTTGGTAGTGAAGTTCTGACGATTTGCATGCACTAACTCAGATTTGCACATCAAGTGAAGAAAAATTAAATACGCTTTTGGGGAAGTCACAGATGAAGCCAAGAGGTGTACGAAAACGCCTCCACGTTGACATCAGAAGTCGTGGGTTCTACTCCCACGTTTATTTAAATTTTAACTACATTCACTATGATTCCAGGAAGACTCCTTCAGAGGCAGAGAGAGGCTCGGGCCACTTCGAGAGTTTGAGGCCTTTAGACGATGAGAATATTTAAGAGATCTAGAAAATAACTGGTAAAAACCGAGGCCCTTATGAGTTGAAGCTTGGGTCATATCACCTCTTGTCCTCCCCATTGTGCCTGATTCTGGATACAGTAAGCTAAAGTGGTGTATATCAATGTACGCTGCATACTGTCTACAGCTAGGATGTTGACATGTTTAGTCTTTGGGACGTGGAAAACTTGAAAACCTCATGGATGAATGTCTACGTACCTTTGTATGTGTAGAAACCAGAGATCAACCGAGAACTGTAAATCTGTAGAATACGCGTTTTGCGGCTGAACTATCAAGACCTCCGGTAGCAGTAATTACGAGTAGTTACTCTTCCTCCATTCCTGGTATCATTTTGTTTTTCCACTTACCTCAATCATTTCATACTTAAGCACCATTAAAACTTCCTTCTTGGTCCTCGTAGCGACAAACAAATACGGACTTCCTTATGCCTGCTTAGAGAGGTCGGGAGTAGTGTCACATTAAAATCGCTTCAGATGATCGACAGTCCATTGAGTAAAGTAAATTGAAGCACGTGTCTTTAGTTCTGGTGAGCCAATTACTCCAATGATCTTGGTCGTTAAGCAACGGTCAGTTATTCTCATCGATGCACTTAGAGCGTAGTACGAGAGAATAACTGTGTCTTTTAAACTTAGATAAGTGAGCGAACAATTAACGGAGAAATGATTGACGTGTTTGGCTTATTTAGATGAAATAGAGGAGTTACCCCACACATTGCTAAATAAAACAAAACAACTTGAGCAAAATTATTATTTACCTTCTCGCTCTTACAGACTGCTGTAGCGCTGAATACGGATGTTCATTCCTAACTCCGTATCGCACACCTTAAATAGAATTATGTCCGTGTTTTAACTGACGTCCGCGCGTCAATGGTTTTTACATGCACAAAATCTAGCCTTTATAAATTCAGAGATATTCATCCATTATGACTAGAAAACGCCAGAAATGTAAAGATGGGTTATATAATAAATTCGAAACTGTTTTTTTCCGAGTTGGGAAAGAACTCGAGTACTGTGACGTGTCTAGTGTCTCTATGCAATATTAAACTTGTTCTTTCCGCTGACTCCGAAAAATTACTTATTTATATTTGTCTGTAGAATGAAGTGGACAAGACTGAGCCAATCGATGTCTCCAATTTCATCCACAATTGAGATTTTAAAATGTCTTACATCACACACACACACACACACACACACACACACACACACACATATATATATATATATATATATATATATATATATATATATATATATATATATATATATATATATATATATATATCACATAGTCTGTACACTTTACCCTATAGCATATTGTGTAGTGTCATATTTTTGTCATGTGAATATGTTAAAATATCACTTTTTGCGATTCATTTTGTACTAAGCCCATGAAATTCTTGCTCATTATTCTCTTTACTGATTGGCTGCAATTGTGGGTAAAGTTGCCTTACCCCGCCTTCTGGAACATTGCTTTTTTATTTCTATCAATGTTTTAGCGGACATTTTCTCGAATCTATTGCCAAAGGTAATTGGAGGATAAAAGAGTCATTTCTATCTAAATATGGTCCATTTACCCCAGATGGGTTCGTTACACAATGTAAATATCTTCATGTGCTGAGAAATGGCGTTAAGCTCTAACAACAACAAGAATAAAGAAAACCAAGGGAATTGGTTAATTGATAGCGGGCGTATGAAAGAGCGGTGGGCGGTATATCTGTAGCATGGAATAACCCCTAGATACAAGACTGGTTTAAATGTTAACTTACAGGATTATATAAGCTCATTTATGTCTTAGCGACCCGAGTATTCGGCGTATATATCTATCTTATAAAAATAGATTTAGCCTGAAAATAACGTCACATAAACAACTCTGTTCACAAGCTAGGATAATAATCAAAACAAAATAAGTCTAAGCCTACCAAAACTAGTTGACAGGCTAACAAACTTAAACTTAGGCAATAAATAAGAACAGATGTCTTTGACATGTCTTAGCGACCCGAGTATTCGCCAAAGATATCTGTCTTAATCAAAATAGATTTTGCCTGAAAATAAAATAACATCACATAAATAAAACAAAATAGGAACAATTATCATAACTAGTAGACAGGCTAATAAACTTAAAAGTAGGGAATAAATAAGATCCGATTTCATTGACATGTCTTAGCCACCCGAGTATTCGGCAAAGATATATGTCTTAATCAAAAAGACTTAGCCTGAAAATAAAATAACAACATAACAGCATATTAATAGCTTCATCCAAAAAACTAGGAAAATAAATCAAACATAAAGATAGAATAGCAAGTACTTAGCCCAACCATAAACTCACACATATAGAAACAAATGAACTGCAATAACCCTTAATCTATTTTTTTTCTTCTTGTATTTGTTTTTCTTTCTTTAAACAAAAAGTTTAATTAATTATTTTTCTAGGGCACCACAATCACACAACATGAAATTAAGGACACTAACAACTTTTCCTACACCAAGGTGACCGCAGATAATATCTAGTACAAACGCAACTGCACTAAGGCACAGCCTCTCCTCGAGGCACTAAAAACAATTCGAACACCTAGATAAGACCCCATAAACTAGAATATATAAGGTGGCTAAAAAGCCCAAGACCATCAGGCCCCGCTGTACAAGGCGGCAAAGTCCATCAAGATAGAAAAATTTACTATAACCCCAAAATTAATACATATAAAGTAGTCCAAACCCCAAGAACCATCAGGCCAGGCTGCACAATGCGGCAACCCACTACATAGCGAAACTAATTAGGACCTAAACTTAAGAATGTTTGAGGTGATCCAAACCCCAAGGACCATCAGGCCCAGCTGCTCAAAGCGGCGCACCATTAAGCATAGGAAAGTTTAAATAACCATACACAAAAGGGTGAACCCAGACCAAGAACCACCCCACCCAAATCAGACTCAATATATAAAGTTTAAATAACGATATAGACTATCACTAAGCTGTTACTGGTGTAGTACTGTCTTTAAAAATGACGGCACAGAATATATCTCTAAAAATCCGTCAATACGACAATTCATTAACCTTTTTGCAAGGGAGTCACAAAATTTATACCCTGGATAAACCAAGGTGCCTTTCTGGTGAGCAGGTTCCTCCCTGACCGAACCTCCCTCTCGCCACTGCCGGACATTAAATAATTAAAGGTGCATAACGCATATTAAATACATGAATGGAGAGGCACTTTTTCCTCTCTTCATGAACAATTAATTAACCCTCCACCGATGTGACGTCATAGTGGCGACCAATCGTTAGTGGCGTCACATACTGCTTGGTTGACACCTAGCGCAGCTAATGCAGAATGAATTGCTACCTATAACTCGAGTGTGTGCTGGGTCTATCCCCATTCAGGTCACTAGGGTCTATGAAGCCAGTCATATTGACCCAAGACCTGACCGTTCAGTTAAATATCGTCTTTTCTGCCCAGTACTGCCTGGGGGATGAGGCTCTAATTCCTTCCTCCGGGATCAGTTGAATAGTCCGCTTATGGACATTAACCAGATGTATATGCCCGTATGGGCGAAAACGTCTATAATTTAAATGATGATGATGACAGAAGAATGTGGACATAAACCGGTCTCCAAATTGAGAGAACGTAATCGAACAACAGCATCGAACAATATCTCTTATTACGAGATGCAATTTTGACCCGAACTAAACTTTGTCCTTCTGTTAAGTCTACTATTCCCAATTGAATAATGCAAATATCCGGTCAGAGACATGTTACTGTAATCATGGAATAACTGAATCCAGAATCATCCCTTCATATGAATATTAAACAATTTGAATTCCTGGGAGTGAAACGGACACACTTTTACTGTTCAACATTTCTTTAACCGAACTAAAATCATGTGACATCACACTGAACTTGCATAGACATTCCGTTCTGAAAATTATGTTGTTTGAGTAAACTATTCTAGTAATTTGGAAGAACAGCTGCTCTTTGAATTAGCAAACAAATATAAATGTTATTGGTTATAGAACTGTGGAAAAAAGTCCAGGGACTATTTTTATGTGCAACAAATGAAAGTTTGATCGTCTGAGTCAGAATGAGAAATTATTTCTGCTTCCTTCTTTCCTAACTGTTTATGTATATATTTTTTAGCGCAGAATTGTGATTGTGACAAATAATTTTTCGCTTGAATTGCCAATGATAAGGCCATGACCTATCGATATCAATGGAGGTGTGGGTGGGTGGGTGGATTTTTCTATTGTAGACAAGTAAAGACCAGCTATATTGGACCAGTATGGTTTCTCTGTACAGTTAGAAAACACTTCTGAAACGGGGACTGGTGTAAGTTGAACTTTTGCACTTTCGATAAGCACAGTGGAGAGAATGTTGACATGCTTTTTACTTTAATGTACTGTGACTGCACTTAGCTGATATGCAACAGAGCAGAGAGCGGATCGAAATGGCTATTCCAATGTACTCAGACATGAAATTCAAATGGCAAATCCAATGTACTCAGACATGAAATTGAAATGGCTACTCCAATGTACTCAGAATAAACTTGAAATGGCTACTCCAATGTACTCAGACATGAAATTGAAATGGCTACTCCAGTGTGCTCAGACATGAAATCGAAATGGCTACTCCAGTGTACTCAGACATGAAATTGAAATGGCTACTCCAATGTACTCAGACATGAAATTGAAATGACACAGAGTAAACTAACTTTCAGCAATTATTAAAATAGGGAAATTGAATTGTTAATAGAGTAGACAAGACTAACGTATGAAAGTGAAATAAATAAGTTACAAAATATGGAAAGAAATTAAAAAGTCATTGGCTAGATTTTTCTTTCTTTTATCAATTTACCTCTTGAAGTCAATGAATCGGATCTAGCTGTCTTTTGAGAGGTGCACATGTTCAAGTAAGGTAAGATGTTTACTCTATGAATCATGCACAAAAATAAAGTGAATTAATAGTAATTTGTTTTCTTTTTAAATACTGCATACCTTATCAAAGCTCTGTGTTTAAATTATTTGGGTAACTGGTGGGGAAAACCCCGGACATTCTTTTTCTTTAATATTCGATCCCTGTTAAAAATACACGCAGAATGGCGTCTTTTCTTTGCGGGTCTCCTCAAGAAGCTGCATTAAAGTTGAAACCTGCTCTACACATTTGAATGCAAACGCTTATGGTGCAGCACGCGTTTCTCTTGTTCATATAACTATTGTATCACAACGCATGTCTAGTCAGTTTATTGTATGGCGCATCGTCAGTTTGGCTTGCTTGTTTAAACCTCATCACATACCTGACGTCATATATGACGTCCCTATTTCTCTATCGCTTTAACTTTTCTAATTAAATTAGCTATTTGCGTTTTAAGCACATTTCTAAGCTTCCACACTATTTTATGTGTCAGTCAAACAGACACGCTTTATAAATACTAGAATATATAGTGAAAATCGTGTCCTATTCATGCATTTCTAACAAATGGCGCCATTTTATTTATAACCGACACTTTAAATAAGGCTTTTAGTAAAACAAAATCCACTAATGTGCGTGGCTGTTAAGGAGTCAAATTCTATTTTGGGATCATCATTCTTGTCCAGACACTCGGAAATATCACGTGTCTGACGTTAAAATCTGACCCGGGGATGGAAGATGGTTTATGTTATGCCGATGCACATAAAGGATTCTTTTAATTCTTGTCAATGTTGGCAAGAATTAATGTTTTACTTATTACTTTGGAGGCATCAGGAATTAAATACAACCATGATATTCATCTTGAATGTTTCTAACAATAATATTGCATTACCTTTGAGGAAGCTTTGAGGATGTCATGTTTTGGAAGTTGTTAGAGACTTATATTTACAAAAATGAAACATTTATTCTTTATCTGCTGTTGGTTTAGGATACCTTTTAAGATATTACTGGTCATATCATGCCGAGGAAATAGGATCTAGTGCCTTTCCCAAAAGACACAAATGGAGTCCAACCATTGGATTTCGAAGCGTACAATTTTCGGCCTGACGATTTAGTTCTTATTCTCCTTTTTCTATCTTTAATGCGGGCTAAAATGCTAATACGTTCAGAAGTATTATAAAGTAGGTAATATAATATCTCAAGTTTTTGAGGAAGCTTTGTGAAATGCAGTGAAACTTGGGCTTGGACGATATGTTTGTACTATTTGTTTTGCAGATGCTGAATGTGAGATACCAGATGCATCTCTCAATATAAAAAACACGATCAGGACTCCAACAGGAAATGTATATATCATTGGGTGTACAAACAGTAGCTTGGTGATGACTGTTGGAAAAGTCAAAACGTTTCGCATGCACAATACGAATAGTGAGATATTTACCTGCGATGACCAAACTTTCACTACATCTGTAATGGGCCAAATGTTCAGCATTATGGAGGCGAAATGCATCAGTAAGTATTAGTCTAGCAAAATAGTGGTCATACAACAATGCAAACAGATAAATAGTTTTGTGGACTATCATTGCATATAAACTCCAGACTATAAGATCATTAACTAAAATGATTAGAAACATGAACTACTGGTTCATATATTTAGCTCAGAGCTTATAAACAGAAAAGCAACGGAATCGTACATATAGGTGAGAGTTTTTCCAAACAAAATTCCGGTGGGTTTGTGCATATAGTTGAGTGTTAAATTCGTGTACCTCCGCTTCTTTTCATAGTCTTGGTTAAATCCTATTTTCGAGAATGAGTGCATGGTCGCATCGGTTAGGGCACTGGCTACTGAGAGGTAGCTGATAGTTGCCGGTACTCGAGGCACGGGATGGATTCCTGGTTGGACCAGACCTCAGCGTTATATATATATATATATATATATATATATATATATATATATATATATATATATATATATATATATATATATATATATATATATATATCACAGGATGAATTACTAAATATAATTAACTGAATCACATGACGACTGTCACAATGCACGATCTCTGATAAAATTGGTGTAAAACTTTTTTTGTACCATTCAAGTTTGTTATTACTGCTGGCGCTATGTAACGAGAGCGCTATGCAAATAAACATCAAGGTGGCATTGCTAAGCAAACAGTCTTCACGATCCCGTTTGATTTATTTCTTGACCTTGGAACAGTGAAGCGGGAACGAATATTGTAAATAGTTTGATACAAATGTTTATAAATGGATTAGAGTGAACGGTCTATCGCTAATATTACAAAATGGCAGCCTTACGAAGCGCCAGAATGTAATAGTGTCTAATAAAAGTAAAACGAGTTGCGTTAGCATAGCGACAAGTTCAGTAATTCACTGAGGGGTGCGTTGTAGCGCTGTGAGTAGAAAATTAAAGTAAACTCATTAATTTTTCGAATTAGATGAATCATGCACCACAACATTGGAGTGATTATATATGCCGATCTATTTTTTAGTCACGAACTCTAAAACGCACGACATGTGTCATTTCACTTACTTTTCCTCTCTCTCACTAGTAACTTCAAAGATCCTAGACGCCAGTGAACTATTCAACAAAATTAGTATATAAATATGTATATTTATATTTCCTTTTCTCTCACTCGTTCACTCACTCTCACGTTGTATGATCGTAAGCTAAGTAATAGGCAAGAGCGAAAACCAATATGTTTTGTTAACTTCAAAGAGAAAATTCTAAATGAACTTATATTATTACGAATTAAATGACAAATAATCCACCAGTCCCAAAGAATATGCATGTAGTCTTGAATGTACGAATGTACCAGTGTACCAGTAACCTGAAGTGTGATGATGTACTAAGAGTAATTGCGCTTAATTACAATAATATAATCCAAGATGTCCTTGTTTGAATTCAATATAATTCCAAATTACTGTTTCTATCCAAGAATATTATTTAAGATCACTTTGTATTTCCAGTTAATATTAATTTGCATAAATAATTTTGCCCGAACAAAAACCTGAACACAGCGATACAAAATTATTTCCGCTTCAGATGTTATCACAGGAATAATAATTTCTCAAGTAAACGAGATTACATAAAAACAACGACACAGTTTAAAAAAACCAGGATATTACCATGCTCATTTCTGGAAAATTCCAAGCTGTCAACAGTCTGTTACTAAAATAATAGACAAGAATGTGGTTCATATCAGGTACCACAGGTTATTCCATGGGAAATATCAATTCCTAGACCCACCCTAAATACTTTTGTTAATAATGATCCTAATATTTAACCCACACTCATATTAACTATGTGTCATGGTTTTGCCAATATAAAAAGAAAATTAGTGTTTCTTATCAGGAACAGTAAACTTGATTTTGAACAAGTTGAAATCCATAATACAATTATAGATAATCATGGAGAAAAACTAAAAAATACGATGAAAATAAATATATAACACCTCACCACATAAAAAGATGTATACACTAAAGCATTCTTTTAACTATCAGTCAAATATACGTGTGATTAAAAATTATACAAGATGAAGACTTATGAATGACACATAATATACATGAAACAATAAAATAATCTGTTTCACGTGAAAGTGTATCTGCAACTAGATTATGTTTTCATCTGATGTGCCTGATGTAAATATTGCATTCTGCAACATAAACTCCACCTTCAAAATCTAAATTTTTTGTTTTTCATCTTAAGGAGGTTGTGATCACTGAATACAATACTCGTTGAAGGAGATTAACTAATATACACTTCATAGTGTTGAAAAGCCATTATTAAAGCCATACTTTCGAGAGTGGAATAATTTATCTGGTGCTTGCTTATTATTTAAAATATATAAATATAGTACAATGATTTACACCACTGTTATCGTCTAGAATGAATACTCTACTAGCCCCAATTCACTTGCCTTGACAAACATTTTAAATGATTTACTGAAATTTGGAGCTGAAAGAACTGGTGAACTCTTTAGTACTGCCATTAACTTATCAAAAGCATCCTGACATTTTTTAGACCAAAGTAACTTGGGCTTTCTACTTAACAACTTGGTCAGAGTTCAGCAATTATGAAAACAAAAAATGGACCAAAATTTCCAACAATATCCAACCATATCGCAAATATACACCAGCTGTTTTTTATTAATATGAACAGGGAGTTCTGGGATAGCATTTATAGGTTGAACTGGACCGTGTCAACAACGTGTCGTAGAAATGTAACACAAGAACGGCAGAACTCACTTTTACTTAAATTAACGGTCAAATTTGCATTACCAAGTCTATGAAAGAACTCTCGAATTTTCTTGAGTTGATCTTTCCATGTGTCGTTGAAGATGATGACGTCATCGATGTAAGTCTCATAGTTGTCAATTGAATTCGCCAGAATCCTTTTAAAGATCAAAAATGGTGACATAAATTGTATTTTGAAATTTGTCAAAGCAGTCATCGATAATTCGCAATGGAAATGGATCGGTTTAAGTCTAACGATTCACTTTTTATAATAACTGCACATGCAGAAAGTATTTTTTGGCTTCGGTATAAGAATATACGGTAAGCTCTAGTCCCTTTTACTTGCTTCCAGGAAATCATTCTCCATCAAATACTGAATTTCTTTTTTGTTTCAAACATTTCTGCCTGAGAAGATTCATCTTGCATATACGCTGTTTCACAAGTGTGGAGTCTATAATTTCGACGTCATATCAAAACAAGTGTTTTAGTTCACTATTTTCTTGTGGCTGTAGATGTGAAAGTGTTCTGGTCCAGATTGTTCATACTGTCTGTATTGCGAAAACTGGTTACGCCAAAGTCATTACAATGAGACGAATTCCCATCGCGTAAATCCACACTGCGTGGAATAGGTACAACTGTATTGACAGCATGATTAACCGGGCTATTTCTATCAACATACTCCTTTGCCATATTTAGTTTTTTTTCTTTCGCCGCTCATGCGTATTAATGATATAATTTTAATCACTTTCTTTTCAATTGTGTCAGGGTCACTTTACTTACCATGAAGAGCATATAGAGGTAAAACCAAGAGACCCAGAACTCTATCACCATGTTAAAAACACTTTTCCCTATATTTTTGTCATAACTTGTTTTCATGTTTGACTGAGTACAGTACAGATCAGTTCTTGCAACTTCACAAGTCTATGACAATTTATATTTAAAATTAGAAAGCTAGTCAAGAAAATTAATTATTGAATCTTCAATTGAAATAAGCTTCTCGTTTAATAACTTCAGTGGTTCACGAACAGTATGCCCAAATGCTAGCTCGAAAGGAATAAATCCTAAAGATTATTTTAAGTCTCCCCAACAGTAAACAACAGTAAATGAACACCTTTGTCTCAGTCGTTTCCGGTATGAAAACACTTCATCGAACCATATGTTTTTAGAGTTTGATTTAATTTTTCTAAAGCCCATTGTCTTTCAGGGCGATATGCAGAATACTAAAAATTTTAAATGCTTAATTCAGACATCACTTGCTGCTGAAAACTTCCAGATGTAAAATGTGACCCCTGATCAGACTGGACAGATCTGAGAAGGCCAAACTGTATAAAAGTTTCACCAAGTCTTTTTACCATGGTTTTAGTTTTAATTCTTCCTCCAGGGAATTATCCCTTGGAATCTTGTGATCGCAAACATTATGGTCAACAAGTATTGGTTGCATGACTTGTTTATAAGCAAGGGACCGATACAGTCTACCAGTATTCTGCTAAATGGTTAATCAAATGCAGGAATAGGTTGCATATGAACCTTAGATATCTTCTAATTTGGTCTTCCAGCCATTTGACATGTGTGACAGGATTCACAATATTTGATGGCCTCAGTCACTAGTTTGTATTGTGTCAAAATTTGCTTAGATATACTTCAGAGATCACAAAAATAATGACGTCATGCAAAATGTTCGAAACATAGATATATATGAATAAAGAGTCAATAATATTAAATCCTGCAACATATATATGAGTTTTTAGTATAAAGGAAGCACATTTATTTTGTAAAAAGAATTATATTCCAAATTCATACTGAAAAATTGCAACTTCCGGAAAGGACACCGTCTTTACTACATTATGTGTCACCGCAGGCAAAGTTACATGCGACAAACCTACTAAAGCTGGAGTTGACATCACGGACACAGAGAAGCAGTTGATGTATGTTGGGAAGAGAGGCGATGAAAAATTTACTGATTTCGGTTATTACACGGCTGGGGATCGGATTGATTTGAAGTGTGCACATGGTTATGGTCAACCGAAGAGTAGTTGTGACGAGGATCCAAACGCCTACGATTATGACTCGTATGAAGCAAAAGAGAAACTGCCGACCGAAGGAACATTCACCTGCAAAGATGACGGAAAATGGAACAGCGAGCCAGTTATAGACTGTAGAAGTAAGTCATCTCTCTCTCTCACACACATACACACACATATGTAAATCTTTAGTCCATTGCAATAACATAGTTATAATAGTAATTGAACGTTCATTTACCTGTCATCTGCACATTATACATATTATGGCTAAAGGTTTGGAGCCTTCACAAGGTGACAATGATATATATATATATATATATATATATATATATATATATATATATATATATATATATATATATATATATATATATATATTCCAGCTAAATATGTATTTCATTAGATAAAAAACCCAGGTAAATATATTTAAATATATAAAAGACCAAGGTAAGTATACGTAATAATATCAAAGCTAGTTCACGTAGGAACATCCATCTTCTGTCTTGTTTTATACTACAAACACTTCACTATTAACACTATTTCTGTAGATTTTCGGATCATATTGGTCGTTGAGAAAGTTCATTCACTGACCTGGCTGTTTATTATAGAAGTCCGTTTTAATCTGTGACATATATTATGTTTTCCTTTCCTTAACGAAAATTAAATAATCGCTTCGTAATTTATGTATACCTTGTTTTGAAGAAATACTATTATACCTAAGTGTTATTCGACAA
This sequence comes from Sinohyriopsis cumingii, assembly GCA_028554795.2. Classification (NCBI taxonomy): domain Eukaryota; kingdom Metazoa; phylum Mollusca; class Bivalvia; order Unionida; family Unionidae; genus Sinohyriopsis; species Sinohyriopsis cumingii. The sequence continues at coordinate 75,545,272 of CM068831.1, read as the reverse complement.
ATAAATGTTTGATCGTTTAGCTGAGACTCACTTACTACAAATCGGAAATTGAAAGCAAAATAGCACGTCATATTCAAACGGCTAAGGTTTCCCATTAAGATCTTTATAATACGAGTATGCTTCTCACTTGTATTGTAATTACGGCGAGTTGTTGTCTCTCTGACTGTGGTGCGTCGGTCACGTAGTCAAAGATATTTGGTTCAAAATCGGCGTGTCCTTGGGAAATGACCTTATTTGATATTATCATTGGCATGATTTAGCGAGTATTTTGTTAATTATACCATTAATTAAAGGCTATTTGAGGTTATATTGGGGTGTATTTAAACGACATAGACATTCAAGAGAGTTTTAGACATTCAAGAGAGACACAAGCTTTATATATATATATATATATATATATATATATATATATATATATATATATATATATATATATATATATACACACACACACACACACACACACGGAGAAAAGTGTTGACCCTTTAGTTGTATATTGTGGTTTCGGCGACAGACTGACCTACCTGCAATCTGACTAGCTGGTTTATTTACTTTGTAATGAGTGAGAAGCAAATGGATCATCTGATTTATGTACTGACTGACTGACAAAATAACTGAATGTACGACCCACTTACTGACCGATCGACTGATGCACTAGCATACTGATTGCCTGATTGATTTATCCTGTTTCACACATTTTATCTCTCTCACTTTTGCATATTTGCAGAAATAGTGTGCAAGTGGACAGGCAAGCATAAAATTGATAACGGTACATTAGAGGGATTAAAAAAAGATGGTGAATATTTGTTTGATGACAACATTCATGCATCTTGCTATGTAGGATTCAAACCTACAGAGATTGCTCTGTGCCAGTCCAATGGATGTTTCAGCAAAACGTCTGTCTCATGTGAAGGTACGTGCCCATTAAAGCTAGCTCATCTTGCTTAAATTGGACTATTTGCATATATTTTAATTGCAATTTGACATGCAGAAATCAGCATTAGGCGACCAACCTGTCATTACATCATATAAAGTTAAAGGTTTTGTTTACATAAACATTCATTAATGTGCGCAGCAGTAAAGATTTAGTGTCAATAAAATATGTACAATTAAATTTACTTTTCCCTACTTGGATCGAGCGTGCTTTGTTGTGCCGGACGCAGTAGGAGAAATAACTTAAAACAACTAGAGTATGTTCATTTACCTGTACATATATGAACATATTTTATTACCTAAAAGAGAACACTTTTAATGTACAGTGAATCATACGTGTACAAAACTGAGACATAATGTACATTACCCTCGCTTGATGTGAACATAATAAATATCCAGTTTCTTTATTTCCATTCATTTTGGTTAATGGTGCCCGATTTAAGGTATACCAGTCATGCAATGTATTCATCTATCTAGGTATAGTACCTATGGATGTACAGACTGTGTCAATGGTGCCCGATTTAATGTATATCAGTCATGGGAATGTATTTTTCTGTCTTGGTATTGTAGACATGGATGTACAGACTGTGTCAATGGTGCCCGATTTAAGGTATATCAGTCATGGGAATGTATTTTTCTGTCTGGGTATTGTAGATATGGATGTACAGACTGTGTCAATGGTGCCTGATTTGTGGTATATCAGTCATGGGAATGTATTTGCCTGTCTAGGTACTGTAGCTATGAATGTACAGAATTTGTCAATAACCCGCCTCTTTTGCAACGAAGTAGTGGACATAACTACAAATCCAATTGTTTAGTTACAGAAGTATTTTGAAGGTAGAGCAGCTACCCGAGGAAAATCACGGAGGGTAATGAAAAACACTAGAAAAAAGAAAGAATAATACATATATCACAGATAACATGTTAAATGGCGCGCACCTCCACCCCCATATATATATATATATATATATATATATATATATATATATATATATATATATATATATATATATATATATATATATATATATATATATATATATATATATTCGATTAATGAAACTTCTTAGAACGTGCATCCTCACCTGAAATTAATTTTATTATTATTATCGCAATTACTTTGCAATTTTCACAATTTATTTTTTCATATCTTATATATATAACCTCCTAAACAGAAATCCACTGCCCCCGACTGGAGCATTACAACAACTTTGAGAACGGGAATATAGTTTATTCGAACCAAGCCATAACAGTGAACAGTACCGCAACATTCTACTGTGACCCTGGTTATGAAAGATTTGGTCCAGCTGTGCGCACGTGTCAAATAGATGGTTCATGGTCGGATGACGACTGTGTAACGTGCCAACGCTTGGAATATGCAAGTAAGTTTAGCACCAACTTTTGAATTGATCCATAACACATCGTAGAGATTTGTGGATAGTCATCTGTCCAGTAGACGTTACTTCAGTCATCTTCATCTGAAGGCTTCGCTGAGTTCGTGAACTCTGGGATCATATTATTTTCACAAGTTGAATGAAATAACGAGTAAAGAACACTAAGATGAGGAAATTATGATAACATTTTTCTTTGCTCTCAAGGACAACATAAGTCTGATTTTTGTAACAGACATGCCACTTATTTTCTTTCTTGTTGAAAGGAGTCGCGGTGGCTGAGTGGTTAGCGTGAAGGACTCACGATCGAAAGGGTATGGGTTCGAATCCTATCACTGAACCAGCCTGGATCACTTACCATGATACATCCTTGGGCAAGGTACTTTACTCCAATTGTCTCGGCACTAAATAATCTAGTTGTGTTGATCTGCCGTAAAGCAAACCATCAAACAAGCGTGAAAGTTTCTTTTTCTGACACATAAAAAACAAGACCGGATTAACCCATGGATTAACAAGGTCACAACCTTAGGTCCTCATATTTTGTACTGCCTTCTTTAGGCCATCCATTCCAACATGTAAAACGTACTTAGGCCCCTCCCTCCTGTTGGCTGTAGACCCATCATAACCACAACCTTAACCCGTCCCAGATAAAGCGGATCTCTGTGTACGGTTGTATAAGTTGACAGAGTCGAAAATTGTGACGATAACATGTTGCCATTTTACTGTTTCTGCACGTTAATGCATCAAATATTCAAATATGTACCATATTTCTGACCAAAGCAGTGTTTGCTTTCGTGGAAAACGTGTTCTCTATTCGTTGTAGCTATCTCTTTGTTATATTGTTGAACCTTGATTCGACTCATTCGAACAATTGTAATTAACTATTCAATTAACATTGTTCATTTTCTGGAAGCTGCAAGTTTTCAAAGCACACATTTGACATGTACGATATTTGTTTGCTACCGCAACTTGCTGAATTTTATATTGAAAACATGGATATTTTTAAGCTGCACATTTTGCACGAAGACATTACTTCTTTTTACTTCTTTCAGACACATTTACCATAAACAAGTCTATCATATATTAAAATATTTTGCTATGACTTAGATTTGACGCTAACTTCAATCTCAGTTCGACAGAAATACAATTATTGGACACTTAATGATTTATTCCATTGGGTATTTCTTATGAAAGCCAGATATGTCAAATTAGTCATGAACATTTTTTGAGCATGTCATTTCTCTCAACAGCTAGGTATCCATCGATTTCTTAAAGCGGTAACTGTATATCGATTTACAGTGCATTGTAGTGATATGCGAAGCTTTTACGATTCCTCTTAGTTGACCTGAAACATAATGTAATATATAATCACCATCCCTCTCTTAGTATCGATAAATATTATTATCATCCTTCTATCGGGATCAATTAAGATAATAACCGTTACTTTATTGGTGTAGATTGAGCTCAGGTTTCCAAGAATGGTCCACTGTACCTGTGTTAAGTTTGATACCATCATAACATCCGCAGATTCATAAAGTTTTATCCATGGTGAACTTATTTATTATTTGTTGATGGGAAGCCAGCAGTTTATGTTCTCTACAGTTAACAAATTGCTTTCTTTCATGTTAGTCCGTTAATTAGTTGACTTTCTAAGTGACATAATTATGTATGTATGTATGTATGTATGTATGTATGTATGTATGTATGTATGGTATGTATGTATGTGTGTGTGTGTGCTTATTAATAATTCGTTTTTATTTTCAGACGAGCCGCCAACATTGAAAACCTCTTGCCCCGCACCTTGTGTTCCGTATGGCGCAATAAAAGAAGGGTCCAGCTACGAAATAGGAGATATTGTGCTCTTTCAATGTCATGAAGATTTTCATTACCTTGATACTGTCCATACAATTGCTAGGGTTTGCTTGGAAAATGCTATGTGGAATGGGACGGATATACGTTGTACCGGTAAGTTCATAATTCCAAAGAGAACAGCATCGCACGGTATAAATTTTACAATGCAATTGTTTGATCTATAAACTATATCACGTGCATGAACGTGTTTTATATCAAGCTGAAACCAACGGACTGTATACCACATGTTTAATAATAGATTGGGTGTATGTTTAATAATCACAACATCTTTTGAATGTTTTGCTCACATCTCCATTGCAGGTCATAAATGGACTGGGATCACAGTTATATTTCCTATATAGTTTCGACATTTGTTTGTCAGTACTGAACTTTCCGACCGCTCCGGTTGCCTAATGATTAGAGCGTCCGCCCCGGATGCGGAAGCTCGTATGTTCGAATCCCGGCCGAGTCATACCAAAGACTTCTAAAAATGGTACTAACAGCTGCCTCGCTAGGCGCTCAGCATTATGAGGTTAGTGTTAGGACTGTTCGACCTGTCAGGACAATGTGACTGGGTGGGACATCATGCTACGTGTCTGCGGCAGTGCCAGACATCACTTTAAACTGCTACACTGCATACATCGTAGAGTATGTGACTGGAAAACTGTTAAAGCTATGTTAAAACTCTAAATCACACACACACATGCACGCACGCACGCACACACGCACACACACAATTGGTCCAAATCATAATAAATCATATATTAATCTAAATTACCTTCAAAGATGAACTCACGGCGAAGTTCGTGTCTTAAATTATCCTTCATTTCTTTTGGTCTGTAAACAGACTAACGGAATGAGTCACATATTTCACTACTGGTTCAGCATCAATGCATCATTACTCATTGTGAACTTGTCGCTAAACTTCACACAGACAACCGCAACATAATGCTCATATTCTAAACAATAAACTGTTACGTTTAATTCTCTATCATAAATGGCTAAATCTAACCCTTGTATTACCACCAAAATGAGAGAGGAAACCAAATATTCTGAAATAGACTGGGACTACATTTGTGGGTACTGAACCGGAAATGAAAATTCGTAGTCCGAATGTAAGTAGCGAGTCTCTTGTTGACCTTAGGGGAAGCAAAGTTAAGCGTTATAGGAATAGTCTATCGGTACGGTGGCGCTATACAGTTTCGCATTTTGCATAGGGTTAGGATTTTAAAGAAAAAGAATGTCCCCGGCTTTCCTCACTGGTTATACTGGCTATTTAAAAAAGACCTTGTATATCTTAGGTATAATGCAAAGAACCTTTAATTCCCTTTATTTTGGTGTATGATTGATGGGTGTACTATGGGTTATAGAGTATACAGCTTGGCCTTACTTCAAATGTGCACCTTTCAAAAAAGTGCTAGCTCTACTTGGTCATTTTCACTTCCTGAACTTCAGAGGTCAATTGTATAAAAAAGAGCCGATAACTTTTTTTTACATTTTATATATTTGGTAATTCATTCATTGCACTTTCAGAAGCTGGTATTGTCCAGTCTGGCAAAATTCATTTGCCCTATTTTAATAGCTGCTATGTATAGTGTACTTTAGACTAATTCAGACTGATTTTTTAACACAAGGGAGCAGTCATTTTAGTTAGCAGTGTGCTTAAATCATGTAAAATTTCCAAAAGTACAATATCCAAAAGAAATATCATCCACATTACATTAATGTAGCATAGAGGTATGCAAACATTCTCTCCACTGTGCATGTTTTAAATGCGAACTACTTCACCTTACATACGTCACTCTCTCAAAAGTACATATTATCTGGTGAGCGCCACCTACATATGCTATTGTCAATGATTTTCATAGGATTCCCCAAACTGGTTCTATAGCTTTTCGACAGTTTTTCAACAACTGTGTACGGTTATGATTATGTATTGGGAATCAATCTGTGCCATAAAATAGGTAATGGCAGGTGGTGCATGCAAATCAAGTAATACCATATCCTGTCATCTGCTGCCAATTTGCCCCCCCCCCTCCCCACAGGCGCCGCGTACTTAATGTTTAACTAACATAACACCATCTGTAAGTCAAACTGTAAACTTTTGCCGCTACCTTTGGAAAACCGTAAAACACTTTTGAATGTGTTTTTGAATGTGTTAGGCATTATTCAATTATGGGCTTACTGAAAACTCGTTGAAGTTTAGGTAGGACAACCTTCATTTAGCTCTGACATTACATATTATATTAAAATGAAACCTATTATGAAAACCATTTCCATAAACCTTTCACAATAAAATGATTATTGATATTTATTCATATGGGGATAATAATTAGAACAAGCACATTTTATGGTATATATACTAATATTTAGGTGCGGTTATGTCATGCGAATAGTTCCCTGCACAATTAGTAATAAAATATATGGATTACTAGATGCTCAATCAACACACAACACTATCAGCAGGTTCCTCCACTGATTAAGTCGAACATACGATTTATTAGGGAAGTAAACATATTTTAACTTTATAAAGAGCTGAAAATGTAATAAAATATTGTCCTTGTTGGTGCTGAGACTATGAATGACAGCAAGCAATATCCTACTATTTAATTAAATTTTTGTCATACTGACTTCAATTGAAATTGATGTTATGACGTCAGTGAATGCATATAAAACGAGTCTCACTAATTAGCAAACAAAGTTAAATGCAGATCGATGTCAATGTGACTGTAGTGGCTTATTTTGATGTGTCGTTATTATTTCCTTCTTTTTTAAGAGATTGTTATTAATTATCGTTTTACATGGATCTGATATAATTTAAATTTACTGGTTATGAAATATTTTGTCAGTTCGAGTTAGGAAACACGTTAACGCACAGTAAAGAACGTAAATCATTCCCTTCATCATTGGTGCAACTTTGTATAAATTGTTTATTTATTTATTGTAACTTGAATATTTGTTTTCCTAAACATAATACATTATCAATTGTAGATCAAAAGTGTTTGTTTTATTTTTATATGATAATTATACATGTACGATATAACTTTCATGGGTATAATATTTAAAGAAAGCCTTAGTTCAAACTTAAACAATACCTAATCCATGCTAGAAATTCTGTTAAATAATAACCGTGTCTAATTTTGCAAGAGATAAATTTTGATATTTTGTCCTCTTCCAGCAAAATATCTTCTTGAAGTTTCTCTTGTTGTTCGTTCTTCCTTATCGATCGCCAGCAGCGTGTTGCACCTTTGACTTAATGTTCTAAATTCCTAATTTCATGAATAGGCGCTTGTGTGTAGTAGTTCAAATTATCTTAAGAATCTTGCATTTTGGTAGGAATATTTCAGAAATATTGTCGCGAATATTTTCCTAAGAATATTTTTGCTGATATTACTGGTCATTTTCACGATAGCTTTTCAGCAGGAACGACAGTAAGTAAGAGGGCGGAGCTGATTGTTCGATATTGGAACTATCCACTTGTGATTTCCTTTTATTACTGTGATTACAATTAAGAGAACGTGTATCCAAAAGAGCATCACTATGAGCAATACTTGCTGATTGATGCAAACTAGGAACAAAAGTTTCATCTTTAAAAGTTTGACCCAAAAACGTGTCAGAAAAATGAATAAAGTCCTGATAAACAAGATCATTCTCAAGATCATGCTTTGCCATAGCTCTAATAACTGCGTCAGCTGGATAAAAACCATTTATTTCTACTTCAATAGGATCAACTCTTATATCCGTGCGATGCAAGTCAGTTGCAAGTGGATTAACGAATACCTTATCTCCATCCATGTCATTACCTAGAGAAAATGAACACCCTGCGTAGGCACAGGAATACAATTCATATAGTCACTGGTCCCGAAACTAAGTCTGATGACACAATGGAGAGAAACATTAACAAATCGACGCCCTACTCACGGTATTAGATCACTTTAACTAGAAGAAGACTTTTCAGAAACGGGCATCGTACTTAATATCAAAATACTCTGAGAAGCTCATGTGTCTCTCAGTACCGTAATATGAGTATCCTTACCTAAACCACCAACAGGTGATACTGAGCCCTTCGACATGACTGGCTCATAAGCCTCCATAGCAAGCCAATACTGGGGTATACAAGCTCCAACTAGTGTATCTATTTCAATACATGACCGTGACCTTGACCTCTTAGAAACAAAAGTATTCGGAAAGCTCTGGTAGAATTTTGTTGTTATATTTCACCCTATAGCAATTATAAATAATATGCCCTTCTTCTTACAACAAGCACAAGTGGGAAGTGATAAAGGTTTGCGACCCGTCTTATCTTATCAGAAATGTGATTCTTCAGTTATACCAGATTGAGCCTTGTACGTACTCACACAAGACTGAAAAGGCTTCTTAACAGAAACACGCTGAGACGACATTTGACAATCTTTTTAAGTTTTCAGTCACAAACACAAACAATAGAGAAAGCTAACCTGACGCTTTCGACCTCACGCTAAGGACTTCGTCAGCAGAGTGATTTAGTCCTAACTGGCTGCTAACGTCGCTTGAAGGAATGGAAAGCGATGTTAGATTGTCATAGATATGCGGAAGGTTGAACCGTCCCCCGTCCTTGTTCAAGGTCGTATTGTGCGGATCGAATTCTTAACCAGCCACTCAAACCAGGCTTGTTTTCGATCTAGGAGTTTAACTGAGATCTAAGTTACAGTATGGCCAGGGCAAACCTTGTGGATGTGCCGTGATAGATCCGACGAGATTGGACGTGGTCTAATATGTTCATTATATTTCGTTTTCAATGTCCTTTCTGTTTCTCCCCCTGCGGGTCCGGGGTTGTAGAATTGGCCCGACGTGCCTCGCTACGTGTCGTAAAAGGCGACTAAGTAGAGGCAACCTGTTTGCCGTGGGTTGCGTCCCGTGTCGGGGGAGGAAAGGATCCTGGTAGTTGAGCAGTTCCCTGCAATACACTACTTTGGCCTCTACTTCTCTTAGACGGGTGGTCGGGATGGGCCCGGTTCCGACAAATCGGCTGGTCACGCCGAGCCCTAGGAGGTCTTTATTAACTTTCTCACCTTCTTTCTCTCTCTCCTTGTATCTCTCTTGATACCACCGTTGCCCCTATATTCTTTTCCTTTATATTTCACTTTTCCAAGTCTTAGAAGGCTTCCTAGAAGGCGGTGGCTTAACGGGTCAATCGGGGGGTAATTTTACCGACCTTAGAAATTGGCGACTTCAGGGTCATTCAAAGGTAATTTTATCAACTGAGTATGGCATCTGTGTATCCCTGACACTTGAAAAGTGTCCCCTTGTTGGGCTCCTTGGTGGGTGGGGAGCACGGGTGCTGAATTTTTAATCTAGCCATCATGGATAATTCCAAAAAAAATCAAAATAAAAGATCGAAACCCTTATCAGAGTCTGACGATGAACCATGTAGTGTGGAGTCATTTCCACGCTTCATGGTCATACAGTCAAAAGATGCCACGAAACCGCTTGCCGCACTATCTCCATTTGTCATCGAAAAGACTATCACAGGATCGATTGGCACACCTAAAAGTGTTAAAAAGTTGAAATCGGGTTGTCTTCTTATTGAGTGTGAGCGACGAGGTCAATCAGACAATATCAGGAAAATGAAAACGTTCTTTGATATCCCAGTAACCTCCTTCGCTCACACCACACTGAATACGTCCAAAGGCGTGATTCGCTGCCGTGACTTGGCTGGAGTCACCGACGCTGACATCATCGAAGGAATGAAAGATGAAGGTGTCACTGCAGTCCGACGAATACGTATTAAACGTAATAACAATCTGCAGGACACCAACACCATTGTACTCACCTTCAACAGGCCAACTGTACCCAAAGTGGTGAAAGTTGGCTTTTTGCAAGTAAAGGTAGAGATTTACATTCCCAACCCCCTTCGGTGTTATAAGTGTCAAAAATACGGCCATCACGAAGACCGCTGCTCCAAGAGCCAAATATGTGGCCGATGCGGAGACAATGCTCATCAGGAATCTGATTGTAGAGCAACTCCGCATTGTGTCAACTGCGGAAAAGAGCACCACGCAAATTCCAAGGATTGCGATACCTGGAAACAGGAGAAGGAAATTCAGAGGGTAAAATACACAAATAATATTCCCTATCCAGAAGCCAGAAAAATTGTACAGGCAAAAACAGCCCATCCTGGCCCATCCTTCTCCACTGTAGTGAAGAGCAATCCTAAAACAACGAAGGACGCTCAAACACAAACAGAAGCACCCGATTCAACACCAAATTCAAACACCCCCCATTACCAAGCACAGAAAAACACGGCATCTACTCAGACTACATTTAATAATACCCAACAACCTAAATCACCAAAGAATAAAAAATCTCACGGAAACAGGCAACAAAAGGGGTCAGATGACCCCATCAAACTTTATAACAGGTTTGGAGACATCGAGAGCATGGATGCAGAAGAATCTGCCCCCATGCGCCCAAGGGAACTCCAGACCTACAAACAAAAAATTCACCCCCGTACTTCCTCCAGAGAAATAACAAAACAAATTCCCTCTGCGAAAGGTCTAACCTAGCTCCAAAATCTTTAATTTAAATTTATAATGAAAAACACTATCATACAATGGAATTGTCGAGGACTTAAAGCAAATTACAATGATATTCTCCTGCTTTTAAACGAACATGATCCTGCGGTACTATGCCTTCAAGAAACCTTCTTGAAAGATACAGACAATATCACATTTAAAAACTACTCCCTGTTTAACACCTGCTCTCCAAATGTTGACAGGGCATCAGGAGGAGTTTCTGTTATTGTGAACAACAGAGCTCCTCATAGTTTCATTCCTTTAAACACCAATTTACAAGCCATTGCTGTAAGCGTCACTCTACATCGAGTGATTACATTTTGCTCTATTTATTTACCACCAAACACTAACCTAGTACCAAACGAACTCGATAATCTTGTTCAACAGCTTCCCGCACCCTTTGTTTTACTCGGGGATTTTAATGCCCATAACATTTTATGGGGATCGAATCATGTAAGTGACAGAGGTCACAAAGTTGAAGACTTTATTTCTAGACACGATCTGTGTCTATATAATACCAAAACACCTACATATTTACACCCAGGCACGGGTACATACACATGCATCGATTTGACAATTTGTTCTCCTTCGCTGCTTTTGGACTATGAATGGAAGGTCGCTGATGACCTTCACAGCAGCGATCACTTCCCAATCTCCCTTGTAAATCATAACTCTACAATTGATGAAGTAATTCCACAATGGAATTTAAAGAAGGCCGACTGGGCCAAATTCGAAACACTCTGTAAAACCAGGCTGAATGAGGATACAGTTTTCAATGTTAACGACCCCATTCAGCATTTTACATCTATTTTAACCGACATTGCAGAAGAATCTATCCCCAAGTCCTCAGCAAACTGTAAAAGAACCCTAAAACCTTGGCTCACTAAGGAATGTAAGGAAGCCATACGGCAACGCCGAGAAGCCTTGAAAAAATTTAACAATCATCCCACGCCCGAGAATTTAAGTAAATATCGTATTCTCCGGGCCAAAGCTCGCCGCACAATCAAAGAAAGTAAACGAGCATCATGGATGAAATATGTTTCCTCTTTAAACTCTCGTTCCTCAATTAAGAAAGTTTGGGACACGATCCGAAAAATAAACGGAAAGAGAAAACACAATTCTTTCCGACATCTAAAAGTGAACAATAACAATCTTAGCTCAAAACGTGACATAGCAAATGTTCTTGCTGATACATTCTCTAAAAATTCGTCATCATCTAATTATTCCGAAGCCTTCCAAAAATTGAAAACTCAAAAAGAAAGGTCACGTTTAAAATTCACATCCAACAACTCGGAAAGCTACAACCAACTGTTTTCACTATCAGAACTTATGGAGGCTTTAGACAAGGCCCATGATACTTCCGCTGGGCCTGACAAAATACATTACCAGTTTTTAAAACATCTTCCAGAATCGTCTTTAACATCTCTTTTAAAACTCTTCAATGATTTATGGATTACTGGTAACCTACCTAAAATATGGAAAGAAGCAACAGTAATACCAGTTCCCAAACCCGGTAAAGATAGTGAAGATCCTACCAACTATCGACCTATTGCACTCACAAGCTGCATGTGCAAAACAATGGAACGAATGATCAATTCTCGGCTTGTATGGTACCTGGAAACTAACAATTTAATATCTCCTTTCCAAAGTGGCTTTCGTTATGGACGGAGCACCAACGATCATCTGGTTAGACTAGAAACATTCATTCGTGATGCATTTATCAAGAAAGAACATTTAGTAGCGGTTTTCTTTGATTTAGAAAAGGCCTATGACACAACATGGAAGTACGGGATACTAAAAGACCTGCACGATCTAGGTCTAAAAGGCCGTCTGCCCTCTTTCATATACAACTTCCTCTCCGACAGAGAATTCAAGGTACGAGTGGGCTCTACTCTCTCAGATTTGCTCGAGCAAGAGATGGGTGTGCCCCAGGGCAGTATTTTATCTGTGACACTTTTCAATATCAAAATTAATAACATCACCAAGTGTTTGACTCCTGGTGTGGATTGCTCACTATATGTTGATGATTTTCTCATATGTTATCGGTCAAAGCACATGCATACAATTGAAAGACAACTACAGCAAAATATCAACAAGATTCAAAATTGGGCTAGTACGAACGGTTTCAAATTCTCGAAATCAAAAACGGTATGTATGCATTTCTGTCAATTACGACGACACCACGATGAACCTAAACTCACGCTGGACGGAACACCTATTCCAGTTGTTGAGGAAACAAAATTTTTGGGTATTATCTTTGACAGAAAACTGACCTTTATTCCACACCTAAAAAACTTGAAAGCCAAATGCTTAAAAGCACTTGACCTACTTAAAGTAGTAGCACACACTGACTGGGGTGCTGATAGAAAAGTCATCCTGAATTTATATAGAACGTTTATTCGCTCCAAACTAGACTATGGTTGCGTTGTGTATGGTTCTGCCAGAAAATCGTATCTTAAAATGCTTGATCCAATTCATCATCAGGGAATAAGACTGGCTCTGGGAGCATTTAAAACATCCCCGTGTGAAAGCCTTCTAGCTGAGGCGAATGAACCACCGTTATCGCATCGTAGAGAAATGCTTTCCGCACAGTATGCTCTCAAATTAAAATCAAACCCTCTGAATCCTGCTTTTTCGGCTGTTTTTCAACCCAAATACAAAACTTTATACGAAAATAAACCAAACGCCATACCTTCCTTTGGCATTAGAATATCATCCAGCCTTGACACTACAAATATAGATCTTTCAAAAATTCAGAAAACATCCATCTCCGAAACACCACCCTGGCTAATTAAACAACCAAAAGTACGTTTTACGCTACACGATGGAAAAAAATCCGAAACAAACCCTTCTATCTTCCACAACTCTTACCATGAACTCCTCACCGAATTTAAAAACTACACGAGAATTTACACTGATGGATCAAAGGATGAGGAAAAGGCTGCTGCAGCCTTTGTTTGTGGAAATCACACAACGCAAGTTCGCTTACCAAATGGAGCATCAATTTTTACAGCCGAAATCAGAGCAATAGACCTTGCTCTGCAACATATAGAAAAGAATCGTATTTCAAACTGTATCATCTTCTCCGACTCGCTATCAGTACTTCAGTCACTACACAATAGAAAACTGGAGAACCCATTATTGAAAAACATACTCGTAAAAAATACCGAGCTGAGTGTCTCCCACAATATAATATACTGTTGGTTACCTAGCCACATTGGTATTAAAGGTAACGAAAAAGCAGATCGCGCTGCTAAAATGGCCCTTTCTCAAGAACCATCTGATTTTAAAATACCATATACTGATTTTAAACCTTGTATCAGAAAGTTCTTACGTCAGAAGTGGCAGGCATCATGGAATGATGCTGTAAATAACAAACTTCATGCAATCAAACCAACTCTAGGAGAACGGACTCCTTCCTACAGAACCATTCGTAGGGAGGAGGTAGTCATTGCAAGAATCCGAATTGGTCATACTTATATCACCCACACCCACATACTAAAAGGTGAAGACCCACCAGAGTGCGTTTCTTGCAATGAACCATTCACTGTCAAGCACTTTATGATAGAGTGCTTTGACCTACAACCTACGCGCGATCGTTATTACGTTGTGCATGATATGAAAGAACTTTTTGATAATATAAACATCACTCGTATTATCGAGTTCTTGAAAGCCGTAAATATTTACTCTAAACTCTGATTTTTATGCTATCACCTTGTGCAGTTTTATGCAATATATATACCGTCCCATTTTAATACCTATTGATCAATTTTACATCTCCCGTTGAGCGGGAACCTTTATTTTGCACCGTTATCATCTTACCGTTTTTTAATTTCAACCATTTGTTCTTTTATATCGCTGGTCGATATAGGACCTTTTATAAGTTTTAAAAGATTATAGAAATAACACTTTGTTTGGCGCTAAATAGCCTAAAAGTGCTGATGCGCCGTTAAAAATAAATCAATCAATCAATCAATCAACCTTTCTGTTTCCCCAATTTAGTTCGTGATGGAAATGCCTTTCACCGTGTTCATCACATTTATAGGATATATAGATCCACAAATATCTCTCTTATCAGTCTTATCCATAGAGTGAACTAACATCTGTCTTAGGGTCCAGTACGGTTGGAAAAACACATAATTGTGTGTTGTTGGGAAACGCGCTTAAGGCATTCGGAAGTCCTTTCTACAAATGGTAGGATAATGTTTCCTTTCGGAACTATTCTGCCAGCTGTCTACTTTAACTGGTATTGTTATTAAGGCTATCAATGCGTCTGTTGGTAACCTTCTTAATCGCCCATTTCCGATAATGACACCTCTTTAGGGCAGCATTGTTGTAAATCTTTTGGGTTCGACACAACGACTTTGGCTCTGATATGTAATTTTCTGACCACCCCAAGTTTTTGATGTAATGGACGATACGAGTCAAAATCAAGGTATTGATCGGTGTTCCTAGGTTTACGACAATCCGTAATTTTCAAAGTGTCGTCGTTGTTTATGACGGTTTTTTGTGTTCAAAAAAGATCATCCGCCATTTTGTTCCTTTTTGATGGTGAATTTAATACCGGAATCAACGCTATTAATGTGATCTGTGAATTCCGTTACATTTTCTACCTTCTGCTTAGTGTGTGTATCGTCAACATGGTTGTACCACCAACGCGGCGGATGGAAGCAGTGCTATGGACTGAAAGTGTTCCATATATAAATTACACACGATTGGGGAAACTGGTGAACCAATATTACTTATAATACTAAAGCCTTTGAGATGAAGATTTTGTTACAAATGGAACCTCCTACTGTCTTTCTAAGGTTTCAAATCCTTTCTCATTAAGGTACATTTTAATGTCGCTACTGACAAAAGTCTTGAACTCTTCAATCAACATGAGTTGTTTAAGATCACCTTAACCTTTGTCAACCTTCTTAGCTGTACACATTCTAGTAAACAGTCGTTCTTTATTTCATGCAAATTCAAGATGAGTCCTTGTATATTCTTTCTACAATTTCTAAAGCTTTGATGATAGGCTTCAGACACCATGTAATAACCCTTCAAGATATATTCTTTGATCACATCATTATGACCATCTTAATCAGACGAAAATGAACTGAAGACATCACTAGCTTCACCACTAAACATACTATGCAATTACAACAAAATCCAATAATCTTTCGGACATTTCACATAATGAGCGTTTTTGTAAAAACTGTGAAAATACCTCCTTTTCTCTAAAAGGACGGACGTGTCTGATATGTTTGACAATATCAAAGTATGAACCTATATGAACCCCCTCTACTGATAAGTTCCCGTTCCTTTAATTTAAACACCCTTAACTTTTCACTTTTTTTTCCTAGCATTTCCCTATCGCTCTCTCTGCCTTTTTCTCTGGTGATTTTCTCTCTCCTCTCTTCTTGTTTTTCCATCTCTTCCTTCTTTTGCTGTCCTTCCCTCTCCTTCTTATTTTCCTGTATTTCCGTTTCGTTCAATTCTTTATGTGTGCACTTTGTTCCATTGAAGATGAAGACCTCTAACTCTACTTCCCTTAATGTCCTTAATTTCATATCCGAACTAAACGGAAACGTCTTAATTAAACCCAAAACACCCACATCAAAAGCACCCATTCTTACCAAATAAAGTATCACGTTTTCTGGTTTCTTGTTTTGTTAAAGAAGGTCTCGTCTCAGCGAAGATCATACTGTTTGAAAAGTTCAATTATCTCGTCCTTTAAAATAATTCTAATTTCTCCTGAGTAGGATCAGTAATCGAATTCTTTACTTTGGATGTATGGTGAAAGCTTGTTGGTTTCACTATTAATTTCCAAGCAATGAATAAAAAAGGTACCAGGGACTACTAAAATTTCAAAGAATGAAATTCAAAGTTCAAAACCAATCTCCTGACATATCGTAATATCCGAAATATTAAAATGTCTAACATTTTCAAATAAATTCAAATCCTGAAAATATTTAAATGAAATGCAAGTCCGAGACTAGCTCACGACTTATTCTGTTGCGTCATAGGGGCTTAAACTATGCAACGAGAAAAGATAAAACCCAGCAAACATCCAATTTTCCAAAATATAAATGTATTTCCCTGCAATATAAAAATCAAACTAAGTGAAAGAAGTTAAATTAACTGATAGTATGCTATGAATTCCTATAATTTTTCCTAAATGTTATATCGGTTTCGCAGTAATTCAGAGACGAGCCAAAGGTTGTTCGAATGAAGGTTATAATGTTCTTACGTCCTATCGGTGCTGAACAAAAATATATAATATAACCGTTTACTTCAAGGTAAATCCAATGAAAGTTGAATGTCACAAATGTCCTGAAATGTTTACGTAATCCAGTGCAATTAAATGTACATCCAAGTCTTTGGATAATTCGCAATAATATAGCAAGGTATTGCATGTATAGAATGAATGCGTTCCGCGCTGCAATTTCAGCGTTCAATAAATATATAAATAAATCCCAATACCTCTCATCTCTCACAAGACGGAACTATAAATGAAGAATGAAAAGCTGCATATTTAACGCCGTTATATTGTCACTTTATATGGATCAAATCAACAAATCTGAATCGCGACAAAAGCTTACATGTATTTAAAGTATTATGAACAAAGAAATATATTTAAGATCGATTCTGACATTGTTATTATTATTATTATTATTATTATTATTATTGAGCCAATCAACAACTAGGGCATGCATGACATCTCCAGAGTTGAGTTCAGTTGTACTCACAGGATCATGTGATGTTAACATGCCCTCCATTCAATTATTCCTTAGAGTACTTTGGCAGAATTAGTTGTTGACATGAACTTTGATTAATGAATCTAGAAGGTAGTATATGTACTCATGTTATAGTACAGACCAGCTACATAATTAAAGAATTAAAAATTATAATTAACCCTTATGTCTTAAGTAAAAAATATATATAAAATAATATATAATATGGATATCCGTAACACTATACACTTCAGTGCTCTCTCTGCCTAATTTCTTGTGTTACGGAAATTATTTATTTTAAAGTTTTGGATAAGTGTGAAAATTGACCTTGGGAAAAATAATACGGAATTAGCAGCAGCTCTAGGGAATAGTGGATTGGATTGCAAATATTACTCTTGTTCATGCGATTTCTGAACTCAACAGTTTAGTCCGCAGATACTTTACACGACATGAATTACAATAATTAGTTGAGCTCTACATCCTAATTACTGACTGACTGTACAGTTAATTACTACAGTTAAACAGATCAGGCTGACCATCTCATGCTTCTTTGCAAGCCCGAATAAAGACATATTTACCGATAGAGATACAAATAATATTCACTGTAACTTAGTGTCTAAGTGCGACCATTAAAGTTTCTAACTTACTTCACTTGGTTATTGATATAATTTAATGCCGTGTTCTTTTCACTTTTCCTAGAAACGAAAAAGATAGGTGGAATGTTGCTTGGAGAAACCTTGCAGAACGTTATAAATCGTGCAAAGCAGAATCGCCAAGAATGGGAGAATAAGAATAGTGGTCAGGCGTCATCAAGAACTATAAATATTCACACAAGTTTGGAATTATACTTACTGGTTGATACGTCAGGCAGCATCACGGATGCGACTTTTGCGATTATGAAACAATTTCTCAATATCCTTCTTGAAAAGGTAGAATTACATACATACATACAGACAGACAGAGAGACAGACAGACATACATACATATATACATACATACATACATAGATACATACATACACACACATACATACATGCATGCATGCATGCATACGTACGTACGTACGTAAGCATGTATACTTCATTGAACGTGTCTCTAGAATTGCATTTTGCTGAATAAATTTGTTTCTGTTGATATTTGCAGACAAGATGGAGCTCCGTATATGAAATACAAATTGTTTAGAGTTATAAAAAGACTTAACACAAAAAGAAACTTCCAGAGTTTGAGAGGAATCACCTAGTTCCCTTGATCTTTATTAGCTGCATCATTAATAGCATGAAATGTTATTGCCATTATTATTATTATTATTATTATTATTATTATTATTATTATTATTATTATTATTATTTCTGTAATTGTCATTAGTATCGTGGCTTTTTATAGAGAAATATATAAAAATAGTGAAATAGATGTCCTATCCCACATTATCATCTTTGGAGAGCGCAAAAACAACTACGACTACTAATAATAACAATGAAAAGTTGCGGACAGAATACAGATTGGCACAACTCTGCATTATAACCGAGTCAAAATATTTGAGAGAGGTGGGGTAACATTACAAGAGTTTAAAAGGATAATGAAAATCTATATGAAGAGATATACTGCATTTGTTTACATTTTGAGATGCGAACAACCTGGGGTAAAAGGTTACAAATGGTGGTTTGCTGATTTTAAAGGTAACACAGATATGATACAATGCTTTTGGATAAAACAAAAATAACCACCAGCAACCCTGATAACAAGATTATTGAAACAGAAGAAGGAGAAATTATATATTTGATACGGATAAATATGCAAATTTGTATTCAGCGAAATTTACAGTATAGTTAAAAGATATAATATACCGTTTTAAATGACATGTCTTTAAGACATCTGAAAGTACGGTTTCTTACATAAATACCAATCAGTTATGGAAGCACATGAACAGAATAAGAATTATGGGTAAAAAAACCCTCTCCACATTACACAGCCAGGCGATAAAGATACTTTCCTTGGGAAGGGTATATGTATTAAGTCTGTTGGATCACCAGTGACAGACTGATGTTGTTGCCATGCAATGGTATGAAAAAAACAGCTATGGATAATTCGACAGTGATATCCATTTGTTTATCTTTTGTCATAATACCCCTCTGATTAGAATATCAAACGAAGAAGTGATGCTTGAAGAGAAATTTTCAAAGTGATGAAGCCTGAAAAATACTTTTTGGTGGAGAAACATTTACGGCATAAATGTTACATATTTGTTGGAAAAGAAAACACAGGTGATTTTTCATTTTGCTCAGACAAAATTTCTAGATGAAATGTTAAACACTGCCATAATGACTCGAATTTGAACATTTTTCACTGAATGTGATGTGATCAAAGTAATGGATCAATATGTTCATTTATTTTTTGCAACTGATACATTTGGAATTTACAAATTCAATATAAAACTATAAAAATTTCGAGATATATAATTTTATTTGCAGGATGATATTTTTCTAACTTTTCCGAGAAAATATTCCAGATCAACAATTTTACATTCTCCGATAATTCGCAAAATGGAAGACTTGAATGGAGAGGGCATTGATGGTATGTTATATGAACAAGTGCTATCTACATACGGCAAGGAAGATTGCATACAAAAGGTCAAAAATATTTTGAAGACCGTAAGAATGACGGGTTGTACATATTTGCTGTGAAAAGGAAAATATATGATGAATTCCTAAACAGTTTGAATGGACGATAAGAACATATCATTACAATAGAAGAAATAGATGATTTGTGAGAGGCACGCCTCATTTATCCTTTCAGGTTGCAATGGAACATTCGTTTTTAGAGGAATGATTGAAGCATCTATACATAGTAATATCAAGCAACATGGATGCTTCAAGTTCTTGTTAAATTAAAATAACGATTCTTTTATCTAAAATGGACTAGGTGGCAAAATAACTGCGAATTAGACACTGAAATCAAATTCGTATTGCCCAAAAGACAAAAAAGCAACAATGAAAATATATCCACAAGTCACCAATATTCAAGACAATTATACTAAAGGTACACACATACAAATGTTACAGGAACTACAAGGTAAGAAATGTTCTAGCATTGTAATAACTCATATGTTAATGACGATGAACAAGTATTGCAGTCAGAAAGTTAAAGTTGATTCCAAGTAATTGCAAAAAATCTGAAGTACATATATAATATAAAATCCTCAAATTGGTGTAATATATTTTTACAAGGTGAATGCTAATGAAGATTTGGCTGGTGTTGATGCAAAGAAAAGGGCGTACCTTTATTTAAAATATCATTGACTAAAGTTACAGCAACGATTCATAAAATACCTTGTACTTTGCGTTTTCCTGGACATTTAGAACATGTACACATTTCACACATCTTGTATTTATACAATAAAGTAAAAATACGGTTCTAGTTTCGTTAGTTAAGCTAAAACGTTATTGTCGATAAATAGGGGGCTTGAGATTGAATAAAGAACTAACAAGTTCAGCACCTTACCAATATGAAGTAACTCAGTTTCACGCTACAGGTTTGCTGAAATTAAAAATTTTAAAAGATATTAAACAAGATAAACAAAATGTACTATGATGAAAAAAGTCACATGGAAACGATTGATATTTTGGACAGGAACAATTTAAAATAAAACTTGACACCGATAACTCTATGAAAAAGGACAAAGATCATAGTCTGATATGCAATTTTGGCAGAATCATGAAGACTGGCCAAGGTGTCTGGCAGCATCAGGCTGTGGGATATAATCTGGTAGCATTTTGATGCAGATAAACATACCAGGTACTGTATCAGGTACTATTCCTGAAATAGACGAATCAGTATATAAATTTCATATTTACGTCCAGATCAGAAGTAATGAAATATATTGGAAAAAGAGAACGGGTGTCCTAGATAACACTGGTCAACAGTGAAATCATTACTGACTTGAAAAGGCCATAATCTGTAGTATTTTGGTGTGCCGAACACGAATATAACCGTGAAAAATTTGTATTGGCTCTCGTTTTGAAGATATTCATATACCTCATTTTCTATGTTTCACTGTGTAAATTTCTCCAGTAGGACTGCAGCAACATCCGGAATAATGATGTAACATTGCATAATACCATCATGCTCACATCATCCACAGTTGATTGCATCATTTTCTGATGCAATGCAATACTAATGCCATGCGGCTGCTGAAGTAAGTTGACGTCAGCAGTGTACTATACATGTGTAGGCCTATTATACTAATGCCAGGCGGCTGCTGAAGCTGACGTAAGCAGTGTACTATATAAAGCCCAATCAGATAGGTTCAGCATTTAAAATATTTTAGACGTTGTGCGAGACAGTTCAAGCTACTGTTACATAAAACTTATTATTTTATCCATTTACGTACAATAAAGAACAGTAATGCCTCAAAAGTGTGTTAATACCGCGGACAATTTTTGCTATATTTGTGGGGAAGTGACATTTGCCAACCAGAAGAAAAGTATCAATTCTCAAGTGAAGAAGGCATATCATCTTTACTTCGGATGCAAGGTTGGTGACCAAGACAAGCCTTGGGCTCCGCATATATGCTGTGCTACATGTACAACACAGCTTTCACAGTGGTTGAATTGCAAAAGGTCATCAATGCCGTTTGCAGTCCCAATGGTGTGGAGAGAGCCAAGCAACCACCTAAATGACTGTTACTTCTGCTTGGTTCCTCCTCTTTCCGGCGGAATAACAAAGCGAAAGAAGTCGAGAATAGTCTACCCAAACATTCCGTCTGCATTGAGACCAGTTCCACATGGTGAGGGACTTCCTATTCCAGAACCTCCAGCAGAATATTCTCTTGATTCATCTGATGAAGACAAAGGTGAGTCGACCTGTTCTTCTCCTGGTCCATCAGCATGCAGTGATCCAGATTTTCACTGTGGTGCATCATCAACCCCACACAGAATAACACAGGAAGAACTAAATGACCTGATTCGTGATTTGGACTTATCAAAGAACAAGGCAGAATTGCTAGGATCAAGACTCCAACAATGGAATCTTCTAGAAGAAGATGTCACAATTACTGCATATCGAAAGCGCCACCAGCAGTTGGAGCCTTTCTTCAGAAAGGAAAGTAATCTGATATTCTGTTCCGATATTGAGGGCCTCATGAATGCTTTAAAAATCACTCATGACCCACAAGAATGGAGACTATTTGTGGACTCTTCGAAACTGAGTCTCAAGGCTGTGCTTTTGCACAATGGAAACATTCTTCCATCTATTCCATTAGCGTATGCTGTCCACATGAAAGAGACATACGATAACTTAAGGCAGCTACTGAATTCCATTGAGTATAACAAGTACAGCTGGCACCTCTGTGGTGATTTGAAGGTAGTTGCCCTTTTAATGGGACTGCAGCAAGGATATACAAAATACATGTGTTTCTTATGCGAGTGGGATAGCCGAGCAAGGGAAATGCACTACATGAGGAAGGAATGGACTCACAGGCAGAATGTAGCCATTGGAGAGAAGAATATCCAACACCCAGCTCTGACTGAGGCTCAGAAAATCTTGCTACCACCCCTTCACATCAAACTAGGTTTGATGAAGAACTTCGTGAAAGCCATTGACCGGACTTTGCCAGCATTCCGATACCTGCATGAAAAATTCCCTCGACTCAGCGAAGCAAAGATTAAAGAGGGAGTTTTTGTGGGTCCTCAGATTCGAGAGCTTTTCAAAGATGACCGGTTCAACAACTTGCTGGAAGGTGACGCGAAACAAGCATGGAATGCTTTTCGCCTAGTTTCTACAAACTTCCTCGGAAATGTTAGGGCAGAAAACTATAAGGAACTAGTAGAAGACATGTTGATGAAGTATAAGAAACTTGGCTGCAATATGTCTCTAAAGATTCACTTCCTTCATTCCCATTTGGATTTCTTTCCTAGCAACTGTGGTATTGTTAGTGATGAACACGGCGAACGTTTTCATCAAGATATCGCAACAATGGAACAAAGATACCAGGGAAAATGGTCCACTACAATGCTGGCTGACTACTGCTGGACACTCCTCAGAGATGCTCCCGAACAGCTGTACAAGAGACAGGCGAAGAAATCTAAGATGTAGTCAATGACTTGATTTTTTATAGGTAGGCTATTACAGTTGACCTTTTACTATTGGAATGCATTTCGTTATGTAAACATTAATTTCTTGCAGATTACAAAAAAACTAGAGCCAATTTTGCAATTTGACTGTCATATTCGTGTTCAGCACATACAAATTGATAAGAATTGACTAATTTTATTTCAGTAACATGAATTTTGTAAAAATTTGTTGTCCAGTGTAATAAAAAAGTATTATGTACTAGGGACGTTAATGAAAGATTGAGG
The DNA here is from genome assembly GCA_028554795.2 of Sinohyriopsis cumingii. Classification (NCBI taxonomy): domain Eukaryota; kingdom Metazoa; phylum Mollusca; class Bivalvia; order Unionida; family Unionidae; genus Sinohyriopsis; species Sinohyriopsis cumingii. Next base: position 75,521,471 of record CM068831.1, on the reverse strand, counting down.
ATTGGGCGCGGTGCTTTGCTCTACATCAACGCAAATAGGGTATTTAGTGTCTAAAGGTTTGTGCTTGGTGTTAGTGTTCTGACAGACGAGGAGGGATTAGGTAAAATAAATAAAATGCAAGTTTAATAAACGGTAATATATATTTTAAGTACACTGTTGCAAAACATGAATATATGACAGTTAGTTTCAATATCATCTGTCAGTTATAAAGTTTTGGTGGAGCTATTCTTTTTAGGAGAACCAAGTTATGACATAGACGAAACCACCATGGTAAAATTCCAACAAGGCATACTAGGCTCAAAAATGAAACCTGACTGTGTCATTGGTATTGATGTTGTCTTTCCGTTACCGGACGATACGGTGATGAGAAGGGGTATTATTGTCGAACAGAACAACAAGACAAATAAAACCAGTTACTTGTTTGAAATTGGGCTAGACACTACCATCAGTACTGATGTAGTAAAGAAGCTGTTTCAAAGGTTGAAAAACATTTTAGAACAGTATATCACCAATATATCAGATGAAAAAAGAAGAGAAAGTGGTATTTATTGAAGAAGGATTATGAGCCCAACGACGTTGTTAGATCTGCTAGTATAATCCGATACCTGGACCTTCAGTGGGCACATGCCAATATAAAAACACCAGAAAATTGAAATGTCGTCAGTGAAATAAACAATTATTTATTCTGATACTCATCACAGTGGGAGATGCCGTTGTTTGATTTTCGGAACGCTTTATGCCCCTTCAAAGAAAGTCTTTATCGCCGCAGGTAATGTCTGCCAGAGTAAGATGAGCTACGTTGACGATATACGGAATACTTTTCAGCCTAGAAAATAGTATGAATACTAACTTCGTGTTATCCTCGAAAAAGGATGAGTACTAACTTATTGTTATCCTAGAAAAGGGTGAGTACTAATGTCTGGTTATCGTAGAAAATGTATGAGTACTAACTTCTTTTTATCCTAGAAAAAATAAAGGTACACATACACGCACACGTACATGCAGGCCACTTCTGTCGTTAGTTTTTGGGGCCAAGAATCTGTTTCATAACTTGGAAACCTATTGAAAGCCACACTCTATTTCTGTATATATACATTCTCAGCATGAAAAGGCCAATTCATTTATTCAATCAGCATTGCTTCTGGGTCGCTTACAGCATGTTGCGGATATACTCATGGGTCGTAACTTCGAAACTGTTTACAGATCCATCCTGAATGCCCAACAACCATTCATCCGTGATTACATGGCATAAAAGATAAATTCTTTGTATAGCAGCCAACAGAAGGCTGGTGATGCTACGAAAGGCAGAATATATTGTACCTTTCAGCCATTATTATTATCATTATTATTATTATTATTATTATTATTATTATTATTATTATTAAAGGTATTCGGGGCTAAAAATGACACAACTGACACCGAAGTGTTTTTGCGATTCTTTGGGAAAAATGTGTCAAAGGAATTCCGGTTCACGAATCTGTCCCAGTTTCAAAATTATAATATGACCAGAGCTGATGCCAAAAATTTGACTGGTAATGTCAGTACTTTAGTTCATTGTTTGATATATTTATATTCATTATTTATATAGGAAGTATATTTAAGGTATTAATGCCAATCTGTATCATAGTCGCGTTAAAAAAAAAAAAAACTTGCCGTGTTCTATATAACGAAACTTATAGCTTTACCGGTGCCAGTCCGTCACTGAAGTCGTCTGTGCCAGTCCATCGCCTAAGTCGTCCGTGCAGTCAGTTACCTCCGTCGGTTTGCCAAGAAATTTGTTCTATCCCAAAATCGATCATTGATTAGATGAAAAATTCAGTTTTATTTCAAGGTGATCATGGTAAGGTTCTGTTTTCACTTTTTAACATTTAGTTTCGGTCGAATTTCGGCCTCTTGCTTGACTTAGAAACTGACTTCTGGCATCACGACTTTTATCACCCTAAAAGCCTTTGAATGCATTTGAGGACTAAAACCAAATTTGATCATTGGATCTAAATATTATTGCTATTTAATTTCTTTTGGCGTCAAAATATGGTTGAATTATTGTCTTTACTTGACATATAACTTCTGTTTCGAATATTGAAGTAATGTGTATTTAATTCACGTTGCTGAGGTGGGAACATGTTTCATAAAAACAAGTTAATAATTGTAACACAGTCAGTGCTCAATTCGTTTAGCCTGTAAGTTTTCATTAAGAAAGGTAATATGTGTGATTGTTATGGTAAATATTACAAAGATTTTCGACAGGTCTCGCAAGACCATGACAGTTATAGGAAGTGGTAATCTCTTGCACCATCTCACTCGTGTAGGTGGGACACGACGACACTAAAGAAATCCCCCACCCCACAGTTGACAGTTCTAGCAAATAGTAATTTCCTTCACCAAGCTTTTTTACACAGCAGTAGGGCGACTCGAAATATCAAATGATACAATTGACAGTTCTAGCACGTAGTGATATTTTACACTAACCCACTCGCAGACTGATTACGTAACACCACTATAAAATTAAAAAATAAATCGTTATTCACACATATGTAACGGGTTACAAAAGTCTTCTTTTATCGATGCAGCTGGATCACATATAGTGCATGAAGCAAAACAAAAACCAAAAGTTGCATCCGACTAAACTGGCACTTTGCTGTGTTGTTTCCTTTGTATGTAAACCTAAGGCAGGGGTCTCAAATACGCATACCGCAGGCCCCATGCCGTCCGCCAAGCCGTATCCTGTGGCCGTATCCGTATCCAAGGACACCAAGCCATATTCTGTGGCCCGCAAAATGATTTGCGTCACAAGGTGTCATGAGGGATAACAAAGGTTGTGCGGCCCTTGGGCCATTGAAAACGACCTCATGCGGTCGTCACAATGGTTTGAATTTGAAAATAGCGGTGGGAATGTCCAATGGTCTGTTGGGATTGTCAACAGTCGGGACTCTGGATTCTGGCGAATTGGCAAGAGTTTAGGGGTTACTGCATAAGTTCACAAGTATTATCATCTTTGTGAGACATACAATTAACACCCAACGTAATATATTATCATGGGGAAGCCCTCCATGTGGACTTCTTGTACCGACAAACAGACATGCACAGTCCACTAGGATTTAGTTTATATCTTATATCAGGCATGCCAAGTTTCCTCCAGTGCGAAGGACGATAAACAATTTCATGTTGTAAATAACAGATAAAGAAACTTTGCGTTCATGATTACTTAATAGAGTACTATAGAGTTCCGGCACATAATGAGTGTAGTTTGAATTTTAGTTATTCCAAATACATTAATCGGTTAATTCTGAAATTGTCCGCCTATGGCAGTCACCAATTAAACAAGACTGTATAAAATGGTCCAACAAAAGGAGATACAATAATACCGAACTACGACAGGAAAATATTCCCAATATATATTACTGTACCAATTGATACACTCCTTGATTGCTCCATCAAGTTGCCACTCTGACCTTTTGCAAAGCTCCAAGCCATATCAGTGTACAAATGATATATACTTAACTATCAAGATCGCTAATATCCGCTATGTTTGTCAGGCCGAGCGATTGAGTCATTTATCAGCCGCATCAGTAAAGGTGATTGATAATAACTCAGCTTGTTCTCCACTTACCTAAATAAATCAATAGCACGTGGCACAGTACTTACAGTCGGTCACTCTCTTGGCTGACTGCCACAATAACAGTCTCGTAACTTGAACGTAAACAAGATAGATCACCATAGTGTAATTAGATTACGTTCAAGGAAGGCGATTTACATTTGTGAAAAATCGTTGACTTATAAGTGCAGTGGCAGATAAGTCCTTTCACTTCGTGTTGTAAACCCATTGAGAGATATAATCGAATGTTCTGGACATGTATTAGATGCTTCGTTTAATACAAATCCATTTGGTGAATCTATGCATAAATTTTAAAATTGGTCTTGTTCAGTAGAAATCCTAAGAGACTGGCATGTGAATTGGACATGGGGAGGAATGCGAGTGTTATACAAGATTTTCCTTATTTGGACAGAAATGAAAGAAGAAACATATTGAAAATTTGAACATATCCAATACATTTGTCAATTACGTTCTGTAATTGTTGTTTGAAAGTTAAGTTTGTTTCTGAAGTAATATATAAAACGGCACAGTTCCGAGTGTTGAAAATGTTTATTTCTTAGTTTTATATATAGTTTATTATCAGCAAATGTACCTTTTTATAAAACATATGATCATAGAATTGATCTTGCCAATAGGATGATACAGTTCTGTGGCATTCAACCAGAGGTATTAGAAAACCCAGGTTGCATGCTTTTAATTCGTCAACATTAATTTATCAATATTTTATTAGCACAACAAAAGCAGTTATCATCTGAATACATGTTTTGTTTGAGCTTCTTTAAGAGCCTATATTCATCATTTACATAAATAGCATACAAATAGATCTCGTGTTGAGTCCTTAAACTTTAATCTACGATGATTTATTTACTTGAGACTGGAGTCTAATACTGTGTATTAACCATAAACTTGAATCTAAGATGGTTTATTTACTTGAGACTGGAGTCTAATGCATTGGATTTACTTTAAAAGCCAGACTAATGCATTGCATGTATTTTAAAGTGTTGCCTAATACGGCATATTTACTTTAAACTAGAGTCGAATAAAGTGTATTTACTTTAAACTGTAGTCTAATACATTGAGTGCACTTTAAGGCAACGACAAAAACGGTGTATTTACTTTGTAGTAGGGTCTAATACAGTGTATTTACCTTGAATCGGAGTCCAATTTAGTGTATTTACTTTGAAATATTTTTGTTTATAGAGGGTGACACAAATATCCCAATTGCTCTCCAAAAGGTGAGAACTGATATCAACACAAGGAGAGAAGTTGACGACAAAAAAGGCTATATGCCAAGTAGAGCGTTGATTGTAATTAGTGATGGTAAGAATTTGTTTTTAACTTCATGTTTTATTTTAGTCCGTTTGTTTAAAGTTCTTAAAATCTTGTATCAAGAATCTTTGACGGTCAATGCTGTGACATTTGTTTCCACTTAGATAGCAAAAGTTTTATTAATTAGATAATGTTTTATTTTCTTCAAAATATATAGGTCTTTCCAACCTTTTTGATTGCATTGCAGTCTGAGCCAAATAGTTCAAATCATAATGGTACAACACCATGTTACGAATGTAATCCTATGAATTGAAAGCCTCGATACAAACAACGGTGTCAAGTATTATTTTTGTAGAGACGATTTTATTATTGGAATCGAATTGATCTACAAATAGTTATGCTCAGATATCATTGAAACTGTCGGCATTATTCTGGTTCGGACTAAGAGATGTGCACTCTGTTAAAAAGTTTCCTGTTTAAATACATTTTAAGATCTGAGTGATACTTACTGGTCTTTTTGAGGTCATGTGAACGACAAAGAAAACATCCAGTGTCTTGAAAGTAAACATATATGTTCCCTTTCGAGAGTTGATGTCGCCATTTTGTTTCTGAAATTGAAATGCCAAATTTCATATTACCTGTCAGATGTGGAATGTACGAAATGATTTTCTTAGATGATTAGCCAATCGCGTTCATTATATGTTTAATGAATGGGGGTGATATAATGTCCCGATTAAATGAGTGACTTCCGCTTCTTGCACTTCACGTTTCTTCGCAATCCATTTCTGACTTATGTTGTTTTGATCGTGAACTGCGATAAATCAGTTAGTGTAGCGTCAGACTTTTATAGACAGTCGGTTATTGTACTGTTGAATTCGTTTCTAAGGTAAGTTAGTATAGCTTATAGCATCCGATTCGTACAGAAGATCAGTTAGTATATTGTTGGATTCGTACATTAGTCCAGTTTGTATTACGTCGCATTCGTACGTTAGCTCGGTATAGTGTCGGATTTGAACTCAATCTCAGTTAGTATATCGTCAGATTCCTACCGAAGCTCAGTAAAGCGCCAGATTCCTACGAAAGCAGATATGATCCCGGGTGTACGATTGCTTGATTCTTGCAAAAAATTGTACGAATTTGAGCACTAAGACAAGCGGCGATACCCAAGAAAACCCGCAAACTAGTTCAAAGTCACGCATGTAAAAAATGTACTCTGATCGGTATTATACATATTTTATTTCTGTCACTAGAAATTGAATAAAATATTAATTTAACAATAAATTCCAGAGTAAGGCTATTTTGTTGTCACTATACCTCTTTCAATCAAAAATCTGCAGATGTGCGTTGATAGAGAAGGACACTTGGAAATTATCATCGACAATTATTTGTAACCGATGTCGTGTGTCCCTGAGGTCAATTACTTCCCTTTCCTTTCATACGCTAAAGAGTGAACATTTTGGTCCATTTATTAAAGTGAAATCAACCATGGCGGGACGTAAATTTACTGATTATTTTCAACATTAAGTTAGTGATAGCAGGAATGTTGAAAGTTCACTTAAAGTCAGTGGTGGAAAGTGAACCGGGGAACGAAGAAAGTATTTGAGTTTCACGTGAAATGTAGGATGATATTTCAACTGCAATGTCGGATGCCGAGTAAAATGTAACGACAAAAACTCAGAAACAATAAACACATTGATACTTATACAGCTAGGCGGGACATCTTTTGAGGACTTTGATAGAGCCCTAACAGAGTGAAGCAGATCTTGGGAACATCTGTGCGGAAGTTCAGTTCGTATAGCATCAGACTCGTACGGACATTCTGTCAGTAAAGCGTAGGATTCGAATTCAAGCGCATATTATTGCGTGAGATTCGTACATAACATCAGTATCACGTCAGATTCGTAAGTAGGAATATATGGCAATTGGGTCTCATATGGTTTTATATAAGAAAAATTTGGGAAACTTTATATCCTCAATCGGGAAATTAACATGGAAATGACACTATAGTCTCAAACTGGAAATTAACAATAGAATAGTACTATAGCCTCAAAAGGGTTTATATCCTCATTTTACCTCAATATGCGCTACTCTAGGTAAGTATGGAAAGTTCTATGTCTAATCTGTATAGGAAAAAGAGTTGATGGGGACAAACAAGCAAACACTTATCCAACAAAGAGTATATCTTTTCCAGGATATCTAGTGACCCTGAAAAGGGCCGTTGAGTATTTACTTCTATTTGTTCCTGTTCTTCCACCATCGTCTCAGCCTTTCGAGGAAATTCATATTTTTTTACCATCATCAGGCATTCAATCTAGATGCCCATAGCTATACAATTGTCCTACACCTTCATCGAAATGTTCATCCAACTCTCACCGTACAATCAATTGCCGCCTTCAATTTATCCGCTCTACAATATTGAAATGTGAAAAATCCTCGCACTTCCTCTTCCAACATCTCTCTGACCAGATGTCTGGCTGTATTTAGAGTTGTCACTTGCTTGTTCACGAAGTCTAGGCTGAATAGATACCTCAATTAAACCGTTATCTTGTCTACAACAAACGTTGCATTCATCATCCAATACCATGAGTCTTTCAGATTATTAACTGATCACATTCTTGTAAGTGTTGACTCTGATAGCAGCCTTGAAAAGGGCTAAAATTACATATCGGGGAACAGGAACTGTTTAATCCGTTGTGGTGGAGTAAACACTTTTCTTTTTCGTTCATAGTCCATTAAGGCTAAAAGATTTCATATTACCGTGCTTTCCCATTGAAAATGGTGCTGGATTGGTTGTTTGTGGATGTCATGGACTTTGTATAATTCATTTAGCGTCAATATCACAACTGTAATCGGGCAGTGGAAAAATTGATTTCACAAAATGATAATGTTTGCTGATTCTCGGTTTGCTGGTAACAGCAGCATTTTATTCTTTGCGTTTAAATTGTCGTTGTAGTAAAGCTTACGGGCTATTTCCAGGATAGTTCTGAGTGTTTCGGTGTGTTCTAAGGTACTTTCATACTCATATAGCAGGTATATCAATCCCCAGGTCTCCAGCTGATGAGAGATATATCCGACTACTGCTTTCCCTCTGTTGGGTGTTAATTTGAGGCTTTTGCTGTTCTTTTCTGGTCTTTATTTTTAAGTTCCTGTTTATGCCCCGTTGTGGAATACAGTTGCTGTTTACAGTTAGCATTTGGTATTTAGGCAATATATCACCAGCTGAAGTTATTTCCCGTTCTTTGTTTTCTTGTTCTTGTTCTTTTATCCTTTTCATGTTGTTGGTGATGCCTGAGTTAGCGGCGCGCTTACCAAAGCTACCGCTGGTATATCTCCTATTTGTTTCCCCGGTGACCCTGATATCTTCTTTCAGTTTGATTTTATTTCTTGATTCGTGCCTGCGGTTGACGTTACATTTGTTGTTATTGGTGATGAAATCATCGGTATATGTAGTGAGTTTATAGTAGAAACTGCCCTGGTCTTCTTGTTCTCTTCAATTGTAGGTGGTGTAGTGCTTTCAATCACCTTGTTTCCCAAGCATTCATTATTAATGTACTTGTTGACCTCATTTTCCTTGGAATTGGTTTCTAAGTGAGTAACACTCACCTGAGGCGATGTTATTGATGCTGTCGACATTAGTAATGGCAATTTAGGTATGGTCTCTTTAATTATTTCTTTAGTTCAGTGTGAAGGTTCAAGTGTAGTGGTTTTACTGCAGGTTTTTCGGCGCCAGGGGTTTATCGACTCTGCGTAGATATAGTAATCTCTCGCTGTGATGCCTTCGTTGTTCTAATGGAAGTAGGTCTTCTTCTCTGTAGGTCACTTGTCCATTTATTTTTGTTAATTGCTCAGTCTTCTCAGATAAGCCATAACATCGTACGTATCGCTTGTGTCCGTAGGCTGCACCCGGATGAGATGTTGATTCTTAGACCATTTATAGCTCTCAGGGCCTGTTTAGGGATTAAAGTATCCATATATGGCTCACGTAATTATGGTTATGTTGATTGTTGCTATCCTGGCCAGACTGGTACTCCGCTTTATAATCCTCAAGCGCCGACACGATCGAAAACATCTCTTCGATTTTGTGCGAATGCCATTGCTAACATGACCCAGTGGGATAGAGATGAAATATCATATATAGATACAGTATCAGTAAAAATACAACACTCACCAATTTTTCGAAAATTCATCATTTTTATTCACAGTTGGAAACTTCTCAAATACAAATCAGCAAGTCAACAATTTTTCAAAGATATTTACAAGGGTGACAACGCTGTGGAGTCAGATTCGACTTCCAATGATCTAGGTCATTTAGCCATCAATGCACACTACGTTTTCTAGCTAAAAGAGAAAAGATAATCATAATATTCACAAAACAATCTTTTTCGTTTATCCTTATTTATATAATGGTCGCCATCAAAATAAGTTACTACATTTTTTAAAGGGTAGCCAAGACTGCGTTGATGAAGAAAATACACACAATATTGTCTACACATCATGGAATCGGTGTATTGCAATATCACATCATCGAATTGAGTCGTCTTGCATTTCGTCTCATAAAGGTGATGATGTTATCTTCCAAAGGCAGGGATCCATAAGAATCGAAATAGTCCAGGCTGCGATCGTTAGGGAAGTAGACTGCCACCCAATGGTTGAAGTCTTTCGTCAGTGCTGATGACATAGGCTTGAATGTATTTATCTTCGCGATGAGGAAGTTAATCTTAAGTCATACAGGACATGAATCCAAGAAACTGTATACGATCTGTACATCAAAAAGTAAGGACGTTCCCAGGTATCCATTTTGTTTTCACAGGTGATAATAAGTCAATATTTCAATCCTGGCTGAAGAGTTTCCAATAGTCTATAATCACTTTTCTCATGCTGTTGATTTCTAGAGTATTATAAAATTTTGCTTAAAAGATCATATTCACATTGCTGAGTAGAGCGTCTGCAAACTGAAGTTCTGCACAAAATAGGCCGGATTTTATAGGGTGGAAGTGTCCCTCGTGGCTGCTTTGGTCTCTAGTGAAATCAAAATCCCACAAAGCATATTCTCCTGCTTAATCGTCGTACAAAATGCCGTGGCTGCTGTTGTTTCCTAACTGTTCCCGTGGCTTCAGTCACAAGTTAGATCTCAAGTAATTATTCGCTCAAAGTTAGGTTCGATGGGTCCGGTACACAGTGTCTGGTCATCTCGATTGACTTCTCTCTTGGACACTGAGGGCTTCACTGCTGACGATACCGATCGTTAAGTGTTTGGGTAACTGTCCTTTGAAAAGATAATTTTCGATGTTGAAGGTTTTCACTTCCACTCGTCATACACTTGGAGATCGTTCTGCTCAAAAGCATGGCTGATGTCATTTCCGACTTCAGATTTCTTTTCCACTTGTCGTACATAGAGTCGGGCTTCTTGGATGAGGTTTTCGTACTCGATCGCATTGGCCATCAAATGGAAAGCGGTACTGCTTCCATTCAGCCTCGGGCGGGCGTCTGCTTCGTTCAGCAAATGCCTGTTTTGCAACCACATGTCGTAAGTCAAACGATCGATCAGTTCTAAAGAAAGTCCTTGTTGGATTTTCTTTCGATGATCGTTAAATCCGACATTGTGAGAATTGCCATCTTCTGTTACGGCTTTGTCGTTGAACTTCTCCAACGTGTCAGATTTCGATACCACGCAAGCATCTACGTGGGCGTTGTTCGCTTCTCCTCCGTTTCGTCAAGATAACTTTTACGTAATTCACAACGATGACACTGTCGAAATACGACTCACTGACAGGTAAATAGTGAAGATGTACAAATTCACGGTGAACATGCTACGTTTTCCACACTTGTTATAAGCAGCAGTGGCAGAATCCACTTTGAAAGGAATGACTCTCAGTAACGGCGCAGCTGTGTTATTCTACCACGTTATACTCATCGGTGTAGAAAAACATCAAATTGAATTCTTCGTTCAGTTGCACAGGGTAATTAAAATACTTGAGAAATTCCTTGTTGCTTTTGATGACTGATTTGGGGCCTTTAGTGGTGACTCCACAGTTTCGATCCAACATTAGACTATGAATACTAGAAGCTCGCCTCATGAATTCACCTATATGTACGAAAAGATGTGGACAAAAGTTAAGTAGTCTATCTTAATTTTGGGGATACTGTTCATCTCGGACTACACCGTGTATGTAAACTCATCATGGCTTCCATGAAGATAACAGATTCACCTATTTGGAAAAGAAGGATTTATGTGGAAAGGCAATTCTATCTGAAGAAAGTCTTGTTGTATGGAACCGCTGTCCGACGAAGTTTATGGAAAGGAATAATACCAGTGCGATGCTCCATGTGTTAACTCTACTGTGTTAATAACCCGAGGGCCATTCAGTTCCCTCCAACTGATATACTATCTGCAAAAATATTTGTTGTCTTTGTGTTGTATAAGTGTTTGTTTGTTTGTTTGTGAATGTTTTGTTTGCCAGCAACAACCTTTTCGTTCCTATAAACATTTCATTTAGAAGTTTCCATACTTACCTAGAGTAGCGCGTATTAAGGTCAACTCGAAGACTGTTACCAAGTTCCCTCCCGATATAGGTCAGCCACTGTACCACTGTTTCAATTTTGAGGCTATAGTGCCATTCCCATGTCCAGTTCCGCTATATTCCTTATGCAGAACCATATGAGGCCCAATCCCCATACATTGCTACTTTCGTAGGAAGTTCACTATTGCATCGGATTCGTACTTTAGCTCAGTTAGTATAGCGACGGATTCGTAATGCAAGTGTCTGTGGTTTAAAAGCACCTGCTCCCAGTCGATTCATGGTTGCCCATCACAATGTGTCGTTTGAAAGGGCAGTTTGATCCCATTTCCTCGGCAAGATATAACCAATAATGTGTTGAAGGTAATATTAAAGCAAACAAACCAAACAAACCATTGACCCTTGGGTCATCTTAATCATAGTTCCTTGTATCTGATGATTACCTTACGCTCCTGATTTTCTTCCGGTAGCACAATATAATATGGAACATGAAATCAGATCATACTTGGCGGCTCCCATGTGCCATCTTATTTTCTCAAAGGAAGCTGCAGGCCTACACGCATGCTACCGCATCAAGTGATAAGTTTAATTTTCCAACTGTGCAAGTCAAGAATCCTGGGAGGTTTATTTCTACATTTTCAAGTCTGGCACAAAACATTCACATTGTCCTTTAAGGCAGCGTAGGAGGAAATATACCCAAACATTTAGCTTTACGGTGCACAAGTTTTTGAGAGTTTTGTTCTCGGCAGGTAGCAATGTTTACTACCAATTTGTAACAATACGTAGTAGTATTGTAGTACTATTTATTGTGCAAATGGAGGTAACCACTGTAAGGTTATCGTCAACGTCTTTTCATGGCAAATTGCTTCATCTTGTGTACAACATTTTCAAGGTGTGTACCAAGTAACTGTGTTATTACTTAGGTATTACAATTGGACTTGTATACGTATTCCATTGTTCTCAATATCTTGCTTACCATTTGCTCGGTTTTCTTTATTTCCTCTATTTACTTTTAAAAAACAATATAAAGTTATGTAGGCAAGATTCCGTTTTCAAAAGAAAGGATACCTTCGTACACACTCATTTAGTAATTCTTCATACATAATTCTGTTGAGTCAAGCTTACATATAGTCTTTACATCTCGAAGGGAAACACATCAAGTGTTTTAACTAAGATATAATGTCAGTTGTCTTCGCATTTGCTTAATGACTCAGTTGAGTGAGTCATGAAAGATGGTGTTTACCAAATACGAAAATATCGCTTTCACTATAGGGGATTCGGGTGGGTGGGATGGGTAATGGTCCTTCCCAACCTCTACTTGTTCGTCTGCCATTTTTTGTCTGTGGTGTGCACGGCACCATACATCTATTTTCTCGACAGAAAACATCTTTTCATATTATGATGCGCCGTTCAACACCAATTAATAAAACAGTAATTTAGTTCAATCTATTTCTCAGGTCAAAATAACATGGGAGGTGATCCACCACAAGATATGATCAACGAGCTACACACTTTGGTGGAAACATACTCTATATTTGTGGGAAAAAAGGAAAGTGAAAGGGACCCTATCGACAAACTTGGATACGAACTGATGAGGAAACTAGCTTCAAAGAACACGAACACACAAGATAAGCACTTTATCAGCATTGAATTTACTTATTCTGTAGAAGGTCTGAAGGGTATAATCGAACAAATGACCAACGTGTCAGCAGGTAACACATAACGTTTGCACGGATAGCTAACCACTTTCCTCTATAAAATGCTCATGCACTCCGCTCCTTCTACTCCTGTAAATATCAATGTCATTGCAAGAGTCTAGCGAAATACGAACTCAGAAGAGATTTGAATTTAATCTGACTGTTCTGTCAGACTTACATTATCCCACTAATCTCCTTTTTTCTGTTAGTATCATTTTCATCAGTTCAGATTTATTTTTTGACGAAACAGTCAATTAATTACTTTTGGAAGGTGTTAACATAAGGATCTAGCTCAAAGTCTTCCGTCATGCCGCTTGTGTTGGGATGAACCATTAGACAGGCTTCAGCTAAAACATGAGACTATAACTGAGGTGACTGGGAGACTGGGATAGCTTGCAATAAACTTTCATTATTACTAACGTTTTTGTCATATCACCTGTTCAATCCACCAACCTTCGGAAATAATATATTTTAATATTTTAATTATGCCAGCGCTAAGAAGCTGATTGTTATTGAGTTAGTCCGTACATACATACGAATGTATGGGCCTTGGAGCATGTGTAATGTCTTCGATGTCCTTCTACACTGTCAAGCAGACACATTGTACGTGCGTCAATGACGGCCCTATGGGCGTAGATTTTAGCAAGACATTTAGAATTTTGATCTTGTCCATTGGGTTGGGATTTTTTGGGTAGGATTGACTATACACACATTTTAAACAACTCCTCATTTCTGTGCGTGAGAATTGGTATATGTGATCAATGACCTAAATGTCAACAAAATCAGTCTCCATCCCATGGGTACACACAAAATGAGCACTTCATCTACCCCAACGTCTTTCCATTTCCCCAGGAACTTAGCCCTTTGATCGCAACATTGAAACCTTTCAGATTCCCAACATATAACAATATATACATAATTACTGGGTATGAAATAAATATTTCAAAAAAATCGTTTATGCAAGTGTCTTTGAATACAAGGTCAGTCCTTACCCCCAGGGATTTAGCCAGTGGGTCACAAAGTGAAATCTATTGAGATCCCCACCCCGTAAATGCATACACACTTGCTGGTATTAAGGAGAAACAATATACATGAAATGAACATTAACCTTGCGATCCATCCCTACCCCAAGCGAGTTATGCTCCTGGATCCTTACATAGGTCTTATTGAAATGCACACACAATAATCATATAAAAGACTAATGTGTTCAGGTAAACGACGTTGATCACGAGGTCAGTTCCCACCGTTAGGGCACTAGCCCTCAGTTCATAACGTGGGACCTACTGATGTCCCAATCTTTTAACCATATATGCCCTTACTGGACATGAAGGGAAATGTACATGCAGGTTACATTGACCCAGGGTTTCATCTTTACGTCCAAAGGGACTGAGCCCATGCGCTGATAATTTGAAAACTCTCGAGATCCCATATCCAAGCTAGAATATTATAGATATAGATATAATATCCAAGCGAATAAGTCATTCTGTCACTACATGTATTAGCTTGTACAGTTTAGAGCTTATGGACACATGTGTTGTTAATCAGAAGTCCATCGTGATTATCTATGAGGTATTTTTGTACAAATCTCTACAGTTCTTTTTAAACGTCTACGCCTGTTTGTGAAATTCAGTTAATTTTCCTCATTTGTTTGTCCTTTACAGACAGATTTCACTGAAATAACGCTTGCGATAGGTAGAAGTAAATGGAACGTAGTGCAGATCCAAGTATCAATTTGATAGAGAATTAATATTTTTAAATGAAATGACTAATGTATCGATTACAATCTCCTTTTCGGACTTTATGTCATTTTATTAAGATTACTTGGGTTTTGCGCGACAAGAGTCGGACAAATTAATGGACTATCATTCGATTAGTGAAATTTAATCTGATTAGTGTTACTTGATTCCTGACAAATATAAAATATAAGTACCAATTTTATTGATCCAGTTTCCGCAATTATATTATTTGTGTGTGATTGATTTTCTAATTTTAACTTTGAACAATCACTTTTTATTGGTTGTAATTCAGCTCAAGATGTGACCCCAGGACATATGCTGTTATTACATTTATTAGCAACCTGTTTCGCTTTGATTCAATCCCACACACAATCAATCAATGGATTATGTTTGTGGCAGCCCCCATGATGATTGATATCAAAACTCAGGAGAGTATGCATCGTTACAGGATACAGGTTTCCCCCATAGTCAGCCTGTACTTTTCCTAGAATAGAAGTTTTAGTATAACTCTATCAAGTCCACCAAGAAGTTTAAATTGTTTCCTGCCTGTGGGCAAATTAAGGTTGCTGCCTCCATGCAAGAGCTTGTCAGGATTGGTACTATCTGGCTCGATTTGGGATGTTTTCCTTTTGAAAATCGACTTATCAGCAATGGCAGAATGTACGATCATATATCTCCGAACTTGTTTTTAAAAAACTAAAATTCCCGCTTCCATCCGTTGTTGTTATGCTGTGTGAATTCATTTGTCTAGATTTTGGCGTTTTAACACTTAGAGAAAGAGTCAAAGTAATGACTGATCTAACATTAAAACGTTTCCATTAATTGATATCTTCCTGATACAGAAAAATACAGTTTTACAAATACTATTTTTATTTGCGAGAAAGCAGGCTAACGAGAACTAAAGATTTATTATTATTATTATTATTGGTTTTTATTTCTTGCTGTTGCTATTGCTGTTGTAAACTCGACACCCACTTTTTCGATAAGGTGAAGAAAAAAAGCAGCAACACATTGCTAACATGTGGGTCCGATTCCACGACTTCCTTTTTTAGAGATGACTTATCTTGACGATTTGGTTGCAATGCTCTCACTTCATCTATCAAAAATGGGAACGTGGCTGCTAGTGCCGCACAGGGTATGGGTATATGATGCTTTCTACGTATGATAAAACATTCAAAGTGTTTGGGACATTTATTATTTGAAATGCTTAAGCAAGTTGTAGTAAAAAATCGTCATGTAATAATAGTTTGTACTTCTGAAATCGATTCCAAATTTGCCACCCTATTCTCAAAACACACCCGTCTTTCCAGAGCCCATTCAGTGCGGTGAATATTCCGAGTTAACGAATCTGAACCAGAAAGATGACATCGACAGCATTACGAATGCCATGGAGGGGGCTTGGCCTTGGATGGTGAACCTGGCAAATGGGGTAAAAAAAAATTAATCTAGAGAGATAAGTTTAAAATTTCATCTAGTCTAAACTTCAAAATTCGGATTGAGAAACGACAGGCTCGATCTGGAGAAGTTTACGTAAACTTGTTGAAAATTCTTATTCAAGATTAGTAGGAATTTCATTTTGGATAGATGCCAAGAATTTGAATTCCATGATCTTTTTGACAAATTAATTCAAGGAAAGGACACCAGGCTGTTAACAACAATTGTACCACATTTTATGTCAACTGCATATAAATGGTAGAATACGTAGCAAATGGATAACGTGTATTTTGAATATTTTTGATGAGAATTTAATAAGGCATTATTCAGGTTTTAGACTAATTCAACTTATAAAGTTTAAGCTAGATTGCACTTGTTGCTTTCTGATATTGACTGTTCTCCTAAAGTGAAATTATATCCTATTTTTAAACTATAAGTTTTTCAAATAAGTTTAAAATTTTGCCGGTGAAAGAACAAAATCATTTCTTTAAATTAGTTACCTTAAATATGATGTTATATTTAGAAAAAGGAAGATGGTACAATATAGATTTAGAATAGAGGTCGGATAACAGTTTTGATGGAAATAATATTAGAAATACATTTCATGAATTTTGATACTGTTCTTACTTGAATACACATATATAACTATTTAAATGGTATCGCAGATGTCTTAATATCTGAAGTTACATGACCAGTTTCAGAGAACAAATGAAAAAGTCTTAAGAAAAAGGACTATACTGAATAAGGGCCATTTTTGCACCCTCTCCAACTGTCCTTATATGATGTATACTGTGCACATGAGGTGGCTAACATTTATTTCTGACATCAGTTTTGTGTACACGTGTCCGTTGCCATGGTTACAGGGTGTCAAAACACTATAATAAAGACATGAAAAGTAATCATCGTTTTCATTTACTTCTCATAGATAGTGCTTTACAATGAGCTATTCACTCATCTTCAAATTTGCAATATGAATTTTTATTAATTTACTGGTTATAAGGCTTTATAAATGAAGTAAAGTTTCTAAAACTATTCTAAAATGGTCCATCGTAGACAAAAATAGAATATCGAATTTATACAATTGAAGATTGTTTCTAAAATACGTTGACAAAAAGGTACTTAATCATAACATTCAAAAACTGTTCCTCAAAAAATATTATTTAATAATATTGAATGATGTTGAATATTATTTAATTATTTAAATGATTAATTGATATTATTGAATATGGCTGTAAACTAGGCGATAACAGGGGCCTCTACCTTCGCTTCTTCACCGAATACATGGGTTTGTTACCTTCACTGGAAATGGCAAATATTCTTTATGTATTCATGTACTTTTATCCTTATATTTTCAAGGCTACATAACACACACACTAACGTGTTTCTATCTTTAGAAGAAAAATAAATTGTCTCCCACATCTCATGAGGCAACCTATAGTTAAACTATAATCTATTTATAAACTATATATTCATCCGTAAGTATATAATATGGACATTAATAAGAAAGAAAACACTCATGGTCCAGCACTTTTATTGAACTTCTGAAAAATGTGAAATATGTTTTAGAAGTAATATCATTGGAGAGTACATGAAAGAAACAGACAATAGGTATTTTACTTTCTAAACCTTTTGTTTCTATTTTTAAACCAGCGCGTTAATACTGTATTGCACTGACTGCATACAGTTGTCTCTGAAGCGAGAGGACGTACATGTTTATAAAGAACATACACCTATAATGAACAAATAGAAACACAATCATTTCATTATTTGTTTTGCAAATGCCATTACCAGCACTTAAATTCTGCAATAATGGTGATTTACATCGTGCAAGATTCGGGAATTTATAGAACGAATGTAACTTTCAAAGAATTTTTGGGAACAAAGTTTGCACATAAACGTGGATGAAAAACGAGTCAAAGTAAGTATTGTTCTAACTTTTCATTATTTAAAGTAACTATATATGACTATACTTTCTCTCTCTCTCCTCATCCTCCTCCTCCTTCCCCTCCTCCTCCTCCTCCTATGCACATGTAGGCCTATAGGCAATTCTTTGTAGTGACTCAAAACTAGGGCCCTCGATGGGGGTATTGAAGAAATTCAAAAACGTATAGAAAAACTTTAACGAATGAAACAACGTTGTATGACTATATATGTTCATATATACAATTAAAGTAAAGCTAGTCACATTATGACATTGATTATTATAATTTGACATGTTTCGAAGGCAAATTTTGTTCATAAATATTTTAAGTACTGTATACTATACATGCTTCTCCCTATTCATACAAAAAATCATGCGAATATCTCGCCGTAAGTCTTTCTATATAACTACAGTTTCAGAGAAGTGTTTAAATGAAAATCTATGCAAGCAAGAGACGATTAAATATCTGATTAAATAAATGCACTCACTAAAAACATATTACCTAACCTTAGCAGTTAGCCAAAAATAACAGCAAACCCTGATTATTGTAATGTCTCCACTCATCCACCCAGAATATAACCCAGGGGTGATGCACTCATGTCGTCTGTAAAGGTGAGATGAGCAGCTGTTACTGTAATTGCTAAATTGTTGTGTATTTAACCTTGGACCCCAGTTAGATTCACTGGGAGGTGACCAGACGGAACATTCAATGACTGCACATTCATCAGAGAGAATAAAATCATTAAAAATAAACTATTCAGGCAAACATGGACATAAAAAGTCAAATTATTAATGAGTATGTCCTAAAAAATACCATTTTTTATATTCATTTGAATGTTGTATGTACATTGCCAGATTACACATTCAGCACACTAAGCACGTGCTTAGTGCACCAGCCCAACAGGGACACCAGAAGTTGTTTTAATTATTTGCTGATGATAAAATTTAATGAATTATATATGACATTTTCAATCTGATGTACGAGTATTCTGATTTGGAATGGTGGCTGCACTGGTATTTTCCAGCCTTTTGTAGCTTTTGATATTTGTTTTTTTTAATTTTTATTTTACGTTCAGTGATGAGGGCCCTGGAAGGCCTTAATCTGGCAATTGTTATGTATTATCATTCTAACTTCCTCAATATCACACAAATAAGATGCCATAATAATGGAAACATCATGATTTGGATTACAATTCAAATTATATAACATTATCATTTGTTTTATAAGAATGAGAGGAGCCAGATGACTACTGATGAAAGTAGTGCTCACAGTGTAGAAAAACAACTCCTCATTGGATTCCCCGTTGTCATAGTCACATTCTGGAATAGATTCTGCATCCTTAATATGACTAGTATATCGTATATCTGATTTAATTAATGTTTATTATAATTTAATTGTTTGTCAGTTTTTACATTTTTTATTCTATTCAGTGCTATTATAATGTAAATTTATTCACTGGAGATGATATTTTTCCAGAAAATCGGTTGACCCGAATCATCTTTTTGGTAAACACCAGGTGTTGATCTAAATCCTAACCTCGTTTCAGAATTTGTAGCCACCTTCGTAAACAAGTTCCATTTTATTTTAAAATGATTGGGTTTCGTCAGGGTCACTTTTGGTGTATGTGACATAAACACGATCATTTGACCTTCCTTTCGATTTCGCATGTCCGGTTTTTCCATTACTGCACATTTGTTAGTTTTAATATAGATGCGTAGAGAGAAAGAGATTTCTCAGTTTTTGGTTTTTTACACTGATTTCAACTTATTTTGTTGTAGCCAGATTTTGAGTTATAATTTTCTTCAGATCAGTTGGATTTGAAAAGGATTAATTAATTTTTCTCTGGAAATATTTTGAGGACTGCTTACACGGAAATTTTGCTTACAAATTTAATTTGGATTTTCAGCACCGGAGCGTCATTATTTGTATTTCTACAAGGAACTGTAGACTTCAACACTACATATTATAACATACGTCATCGTCTTCCATCTAGGATTCTTCATAGAGATTTGAACGTGAAATCAGTTGAACATTTTGTTATTAGGACTACTAAAATTTTATTCTCCGACTATTTTTGGATTCTTTTTGGATTTGATTCTATAAAACTGTAAGTTCATAATTTTAGTTTTACAGAATTTTTCCAAGGAAATAAATTGTTTGTTAAATTTTAAAAAGCTTCTTGTTTTCACTCTTTCTGTGTTATTGTTTATTCGATCCTAAACAAGTGACATTAGACTAGTCAGTGATGCTTTCTTTGTCAACTCATCATTTACCCATCTTTTGCAGCCAAGAAACATAGGGAACTAGATACCTGGGCACAACACCCAACAACCCGAGCACCAACCTTGCAGATACAACACCATCCTTTGATGGAGTCCATGGGATATTTCAGCTTGTATTGGATCCACAGCAAATGGATTTTATTTTTGGAGTGGCGACACTTTATTTTTATATGTAACAGAGCTGGAAAATCTATGCATGCCATAACCTCACAGTGTCCCTTCTCTGTGAGATGCTCATTTGTATGCTTTGGAACCTGTTTGACTTGATAAATGCCCATAGTGATGTCACGCAGGTAATCAACTAATATCCTGGGGAATTCATTTAGTTTCCAAATGGATGCACCCATCTTGAAGTACAATTTATGTTTATTCAGCAAGTTGTTTTCTTGAACCAGGATTGAAACCTTATTCAATTAGAGGATGTGATTCGTTTTGAAGCCAAAAAATGTGGAAATAGTCGTCATCGGATAAGGCAGAAGGAACATCAAAATTAAGATATAACTTTGCTTTAATTAGCTCACGCACATTTTGTAAAAGTGATTTAATATCTGTTCTTGAAAAGTTTATAAACTCTTGTTGCGGTGATATATCGCAGGGATTAATTAGTGAAGTAGATTTCCAAATGGAATTTACAACATCTACTATTTGACTTTATAAAAATACTACACTCTCCAGACACTGGGTTATGGCACATTTTGGGACATTAACAAGATGGTTATGATGCCCATATGGGTTTTTACATGCAACACAATGTGTGTGAGATTTTGATGTCGATGGAAGTTGAAGTTGAATTGATTGTGTGCCTTTTAGGGCTGCGTTTAAAGTGTTTTAGACCATTTTCAAAATTGTCATATCTGACATAAAGTCTCCTAAAGTCACATGTTTTGGGTGCTTTTCATACATCTGCAAGCATTAACTTTGGCAGTTATTTTTAGTATATAATGATACACAGAACCTGCGAATTCCATATAATCAGTTCTTTTAGGCATGGAGCCAGAAACTAATTTAATGAACAGTATTTAAAAAGAAATAAATTGGATTATTATATATTAATTGTCATAATTCTTGTTTTTATCATAAATTCTTGTTTCAACCATTATGCCATGTAACATCCCAAATTTTTAAATTTTAGAATTGTTTTGCTTTGATTATATTGTATGTTTCCCCATCTTTGTTTCCACTAGAAACAAAGGTTGATGGACATTCTTTTAATATTATTATTAATGCTGTTATTATTATTATTATTATTAGTATTATTATTATTTTTAATAGTAGTAGCAATCATAGTAGTGGTAATTATATTCAAGCAGGATGTCCTTTACAAATAAAATTTCATCTGTAAATGTTATTATATATGTATGATTTTCTGTTGTTATAATCAGTAAGTGTATAAATTTGAGGTTTTCATTTAATGAAATAAAGAAAATATGCCATTGCAAAAAATATGTATCATTTAGACAAATAGATTCAACAAACTTAGTTTTATTTTTAATTTGGCTGGTTATATGATAGGAATAATACAAACCATAACTCAATTTAGTTACTTTAGCTTCTATCCTGACCTTGGGACATGTTTCCTCTGTTTGAAAACAAAATGTATAATTACTAATTGCAGTAATTGCTCGAAAAATCATTGATTTAGTAGGGAAGTCAAATTTTATTTTAGTTCAAAACCAATTTATTTTTGCTTTGGAGTAGTGATTAGGAAAATGTGACAAAACGTAAAGTCTTAAAAGGTTTAGCATAAAGAATCGTGTATCCTAAATTATACTAAATGACTATGGAATAATAATCACTTCACAACACTGGTTCCACCACAATCATTTTCTGATGCAAATATATTTGGCCACTATCCTCTAATTTCCTTTTCGTTGAATATCATACCCATAAAATATTGTACTTTAGGAACTTAAAAATACAATGATTTGCAGATGATTGAGGCTCATATAATTACTGGTTTTTCGGTAAAGAAGTAATGCAAATAATATTTTTAATTAAAAAATCACAAATCAATTCAATTATTTGGCTTCTATCTCGACTGTGGGCAATGTTCCTACTGTTTGGAAATGGTTTCTAATTTCAATAATTGTTAGAAACATCACTTATATAGTAAGCAAGTTTAAAAGTTGTATGTCAGACTATAACCGATTTGCCTTAATGAGCAACAGTGCACCGGAAAATGTGATAAAAATTCAGTATGAAATATTTAATATAAATAAACTTGTGTGAAATGTATGCTATCTAATTATGGAAGAATAACCACTTTACAACACTGGTTCCAGTACCATTATTTTATGATGCAGACATGATTGGCCACCCTTGTGTAGTTCCATTTTAGATGAATAACATATTGATAAAAATGTTACCTTGCACGACATAAAAATAAAATGATTTTCAAATTGCGCATTATTTTTTATTTGTTTTGAAAACTGAGCAGTTGCTAATTTTATTTCAAACCTGTAAATAGACAGGTGTTGATATTATGGATATTTATGCTTGAAAAGAAAGAAGGAAAAAAGGGAGCCTCGGAGTTTCGAACTTGGTGCAACAAATGGACACAATAATGCTATATCGTTTGAGCTATTGAAACTTGCGTTGTTTAATTTTATATGTCATGTAGATGATACATTTCTTCCAAGAAGATTTGTATAACTGCAGACGATTCTTTGTTGTTTGCCAGGTTATTGCTTTAGATTTAAAGAATTAATATTGTTACTAGATGAAGACCCAGTCAGCAAAATTTAATGAAATAAATACGCTAGTTGTAACTCCTATATACATCTGGAAATTGTCAGATTAATTTAAAGATTACATGTTCGGAATTACACTGTAATAGTGAGTGAATTAAATGTAGTAAACGGTATCGTGATGGAAATGAAGATAAAACCCTGTTATTTATGTATAAAATAAATAATATATATGTACTTATCCTATTATTTACAGCCTGCTTTTGCAAACAAATTGCCAACCTAAAAGTAAAATTCCATTTAATGTTTACTGCACGTAGTCTTTGTTTACATGTAGTTCCAAATGCCCATTCAGCGCCTCTTGAAAACATCGTGTTCCCGAGGCAATTTAGAAAGAATGAAGAAAGTTGCTCAAATGTAACATTTTGTCTTCAATTTCCCTCACCATCACCATAGTGTCGTTGGACGCTCGTTGAAGGCTCCTTTTGTTTAGATCTTGTTTTTTGGGGGACTTTTTTGTCCTCTGCGTTGATGGTCCAATCCCATATATCTGCAGTTTCATTAGAGTGTCGTATCAGATGTCGTTTTGAAGACAAATTATAGTATTATCATTGACGTGTGTAAAAATAGTTTATTCCAATAGCATAAATGAATCCATTATCAACTTAAATTGCAAGTGCAAGTTATATGTTGTGGAAATTGGAGTTTATAAAGTTTATGTTTTGACATTTCTTAAATTGGCGACGACATGGCTGACAGGATATAAACACAGTGTAAGTAAAAAGTGTTTATAATTTCCAAAGCAGGATGAGCCGTTTCTGGTCTAACACCAAGACACGTACATGGTGGTGATGGTGGCGGGAGCCAAATACTTCCAGGGTAGCAATTGTGTTTCTTTTGAAATCACACTGCCACTAGAGATTGTCACTCGTGAAGATTACATTTAGTAACATAAATACCTAATATTCCAGCGTGAATCAGCGCATGTCTCCACTAGAATCAATACTGAAGAATCATTGAACAAATACCGATTTTATTTGTTACTTATCTGTTGAAAACTGAGACGGTCTGAAGATTAGATTAGGTCCCGATGACCTTGACCTATCAGATGTCTTTTTGAAGACAAATTATAATGGTCAAGATCCAAATGCGACACTTTGTGTTCGAAAAAAGATATATCCAATGTATGAAGACGAAATTGGACAAGATTTAAAAAGCAGATGCATTGGGATTGCCGTGACTATTTGGACTTCTATTGACGCTGACCGCATTTTCATGGTGACTTCAGCGGCTCTCTGTGTAGCGGTGGGAGGGGACATCTGATTTTGCTCACAGAATTAACTTCTCGTTTCTTTTACAGAACAAGATTCATCAGTGTGGTGCTACCTTATTGGACAGAAACTGGATCTTGACGGCTGCACACTGTGACATCACGAGTGAATGGAAAATTTACATTGGTCAGTTATATGTACTAAGATTTACTCCTTTTCGATAGACTCCATACTAGAACAATCTTTCCATAATATATACGTTTGTGTATAGAAAGAAAATAGTGGAATATTATGTTCTCTTGTTACACTGTTACCTACTACTCATTCTTTGCGTGAGAAGCAGGATTCATCGGTACTGCTGGGAATGTGCATCATGGCACGTTCCTATCGATGCCTAGAGTAGAAAATCCTATCTTCCGGCATATCCTGTGGCCGGTCTGGAACTTCAAATCATGTTGATTTTCGTCTGGCTGTTTATCAACATTGTCTTGTGATCGGATCAGTCAAGTTGTTTGTGCGTCAATGTCAGGTTTGTTTGACTGATACCCTTGCACAGACAGGGCTAGTTTGTTGTGCAGATTTTCGTACTCCCACCGTGCTACCTTATTGCGTGCACCCTGGTCATGTAATACAATAATCACATCCTGTCACTGCACATTCCGTACACTGGTGAGAGGTCTTCATTTTGTATGCATGTCGTCATTCTTTTGATAATGCGTGCCGGGTATTATGATGCCGCTACATATTACGTTTCTTTAGTTATCAGAGTTGGAAATATCTTCAGGTGCTCCCTCTGGCATGTTGTTTCATGTATATATTGCTACCACTACTGCTACTATTACTACTAAACAGGGATAATAATAATAATAATACTAATAATAATAATAACAATAACAACATCAACTACAATGATAATGATAATAATAATAATAATAATAATAATATTATTATTATTATTATTATTATTATTCACAATTTTTTTTCAGGTCGAACAAGCATATCAGACATAGGAGGATCTTTTATAGAAACCTCTATGGAAAAGACCATTCATCATGACAAATATAATAATATAACGTCCCAGTACGATCTCCGTGTTGTCAAATTGGCTAACCCTGTTGTATATAAGAGGGAAAAGCCTTTCGCTGCCCCAGTGTGCCTCTACAGTGCTATTGAATTTCCCGGTAAATTTGAGGATATGAACTTACATGAATCAAATCTGTCTGTATGTCTGTCTGTCTGTCTCTCCTTAATGTTGTAATTAAGCGTTTATCGCGTGTGGTACTACTTTCGGAGTCGAGAAATTAGGAAATATGTTCCAATTTCTAAATTTATGTTTTTTAATCTTCAAAGTAGAATGCTTTGTACGCACCATCATGTTTACGGATTCAGTTTGAAGGGGGTAACCCACCCCACCCCACCCCGCCTTCGACGATTCATATTTTCGCCAAACCACAGGATGTTGAAGGGCCGAAAGCAGGTTCAGGCAAATAACAAACAATGTTGAGAGCGAAAGCGAAGAAAACATAACTGTCACTCATTTTGATCGGTAGACGAATCTTTAGATGCATTCATCCAAAATTGTCTCCATCTTCATGATCTATGATATGTAAAGTGTTCAGCAAAACATATGACTCAGAGAATTCCTCTTCTCGTTTGTATTGGTTGATAGTATGTGGCCATGTTGCAATTCCGCAGTCACACAGAAGGAACTTAATCATAACGAGGAAAGAAAAGGACGAAAGTAGATGTAGAATGACTCAAAGAATGATTCACACACTGTGGGATTTTAATCTCACCTTGTCCACAAGTTTCGCAGGAGTTTAAATTCGAATCTTGCGCAGACCAGGTTGGGTAGACCGGCGTGGACTGTCTTCGGGCAAGACATTTTAATTTCTTGTCGATGAAGGACCGATCGTTTTCTATTTTGATATTCCATTGAAACGCCAAAGAAACACAGTTTCAAATCCAGGGTTAGCCACAACTGTGTACTTCCAAATGTGTCTCTATCCAAAAGGCGTTGACAGTTTCAGGCTGATCACATGATTTTAGCCAAATATGCAGTTGTTTATCCTTGAACTTGATACAAAATCTGTACCTGTATTACCAAGGTAAACATGTAGCAAATTAATAGACGTCGTTTGAGCAGTTGTCACTATCTGTCGACAGGAAACATTTCTCACTTTTGATTTTGTTTTTTTTTTCTTCACAATTTCAAAACTTCACTCAGACAATAATGCGTAATATATTCAGCTTTTACAGAATACAACTTATATGTTTTCAGGATTTTACAGCATCAGATAAAACATAAACACTTCTGATGTACGTATGTCCACATTTGCATATCTATCATTAGATTTCTCTTAGGTTCGGAATCATCCTCGTATGCTTTCAACCTGCATTCTGTGTTGCAAATTTGACACACCTGCAAGCATTTCTTACGTCCGCCGTTTTCCTCCGACAAGCTGCTTGTGGCAATAAAGATTTATGATAAATAAGCACAATATTTGCAATGATCTGTTGATTTCTCGATCGATAAAGCTTAAAAGAAGGTAGTGGGAGCCTTGAAATTTAGACTGTCGATATCGTGATTGTCTAAATGGAGGAATTAGATTTATTTGTTTCCTGAAACTTTGACAGAACTTTGATGGATAAAGACATTTTTGAGGTCGCTTGTACAAAAAGCTGAATATAGAAACAATTGATGGCAATTACAACATGTTTGTTTGCATAAAAGTATGCAGATAAACATGATCCGTCGATGGCTTGAAGGGAGACAAAAAATTGAAATTGAAAAGTATATGTAAAATAAACGTTTTTAGAATATGGGTGGTGAACCCTCCAACTTTCGGGCTTTTGATGTATATCATTATTCTTGTATAGAAAACGCTGAACTCCAGATTGCATTATTTTAAAGTTTGAAAGATTACACTTAAATGCTTGCTTATCCCAAAAAACTACGATGTTTTGTCTCCATCTTTCAGTCACTTGTGTGACTCTTAATTTTTTCGTTGGGCTGAAAGAAGGGTGGGAATACAAAAATGTAATAATAAAGAAATTAAAAAACCCACAGTGGTTTCAGATAATTTTTGTCCGATAAATTAATTATGCATTTACATGTTTACCTTAATCGACATCATTGATCAAAATTCCATTCGACTAACTTAGTAGAACTTTAAAATTATCATGTACAACATTATACTTTTAAACAATCGTGATTTACGATATTGTATTCAATTTATAATTCATTTACTTCCAAGGCAGCATGAACATAAGCCGGGTAAAATTAATAAGTATTATATTATATACTAAATACATTTTCATCTTTTGGAGCGAATTTCATTGTGCATGAATAAATTATAGAGCAGCTTTAAAACTGATTTGTATAATTTACTGAAATAATATACTTAGGTTATTACTGTACGAACTTGAACTACAAATATAAATATTGTCTACTGGAGTGTAATTTATGCAACTTTGAAGTTTTACATTTTTAAGAATAATACAAACCATTTTCAATAAACATATCACCATAGATGAAATATATTTATCTGCCAAATACTGCATGTTTGTCGAGGTTAGATGGGCGTCATGTCACGTGATTTGGTTGGCGAAGCTATCTATCATCTTGCGTAAGGTCAATTTCTGATAAATGAGTGAGAAACGACGTGAACCATCATTAAGGCATTCTTCCTGTGATACTTTAATTCACGCCTTGTGTGGCTGAAGATGATACAACTAAAATTGTTTATTAATGACATCCAATTATTGAGGTTACAAATTTATTTTTACACAATCAATAAAATATTCGAATAAAACCTCTTATATATGTATATTCGAAGTTTGCTTGTAGATGATTACAGTTTGATCATCACGTCAATCAAATAGTTAGTAGGAAGTTTAAGTCTTGATTGGGTTTTAAATTGTTCACTTCAAATTGATATTCATGTCCCAGTTCTCATAGTTTGCTTACAAATTAATTCATTTTTGACATAACTGAAATTTGTTTGCAGATATATAGAGTATTGTTGGCACTAGCTATATCAGCATTAATATAGACCACTGTAGTTTTCCTCAATAAATATTTGATTGCCTCTAAATCTATGGGTTTTTAAGACCTAATTTGGACCCACTTTCATGGGAAAATCCTGGCCAAAACACACTGAGTCGCATGTTGTGGCGTGTCATTAAACACACAGCTAATAAAATAATAAAAACAAACCCAAAACAACACAGGTCCGTTTCACCAGTATCAAAACAACGTATCCCTTTTCACATATCCATATTAAGGGTGCAGGGTCGTCCGCTCCCACTTTCCGAGCATTGAATTTTGTGGAATAGATTAATGACAATGCTGAGGCTGTGTTGCTTGCTTACAATGCTATCGTTAGCACGCCTCAAATTCAATCGCCTATACCTTTTGCCCGCGAAGCTGCTATATTAGAGTATCCAGGGATACACTTTGTTACACACTGATTCACTAAGGTGACATAATTTTACTGGGTGTATTATACATTATATGCAGACTGACAAATCCAGGTTGTTTTTGTTTTCTTCAGAAATTATTTATGATGATCTGTTCAAACATAAATCACGTGGAGTGGTGACGGGATGGGGGAAACTTACAAAGGATGAAGCAGCTTCTGAAACTTTGAAACAGTTACAAGTCCGTATTGACAACGTCACCATATGTGAAGCAAACTCAAAGGATACGCGGAAACAATTCGATGCGAATGTGAATTTTTGTGCCCTGGGAAAAGGAAAAGGTGATACAATTTATCATTTCTTTTCGCGGTCTTTCTCTATGTCTGCCTGTCTGTCTTTATGTCAAGGGAACCGTGGCAGTTTAGTTGGTAGAGCCAGGTGGCCTGCTTTGCCATGTCCATGGGGAAGGCACTGAAAAATCATTTCATCGGCACGATATAGACTAAATTGTGTTGAGCGTACCGCTATAAACCAACCAATCAACTCTCTCACGTAGACATTCACCGCCCCCAACCCCTGAATACCTATGGCCCCGGGAAAGTAGAATAGGCCCAATGAGTATCATACATGTCGTCAGAGACAACTAATTGAAGCAGAAGATGAAATGACTTAGTGAATAGTGTGCCAGACTCGCAAATGAACTGATGCGGGTTCGAGTCTTGCCATTGGATTAGCATAAGTTTGCTTCTGTGTTGTGTCCCTGGGCAAGACAGTTTACTCCAAATACTCTGTCACTAAATAATATTATTTGCTGTGCATTGGCATCCAAATCAATAAAACACACTCACGCAGAATATATATATATATATATATATATATATATATATATATATATATATATATATATATATATATATATATATATCGGAAGCTGTTACTGCAAAATTAAGGTAAACTTTCATTCGAAAACAGGAAGTATTTGTCTTTGCCTGTAAATATGATACTCCGCGAGGAGTGGCAACCTCTTAATCCGATAACTGATAAGTGATGCACAATATGTCATTTGGGCGCAACTAATAAGTATTTACACAGTACTGATCTGTCAAATGAAGCCAGTTAAGGTTTATGCCATTTTAGATCATTGCACCGTGTAAATTATACGATGTGACTTCAAATGAGTACAGCAGAAACTAATCATTATAGACCTAATTAATGTACGAGCACCTTGATGACCACACTAATTAAAATGACGAGCCATGTTCAATGTTTAGCCATTGCCATTGTAACATCACTGAGTCATTTCCGTGAAGGCGAGAAATAACCTCGGATGTAGTGGTAGGAAGATACATAAATCTGATGGGTTTGCTGATTCGCCTCCAGCGGACTGCACCACATATGTTGCTGGAGAAAAGGTCGAGAATGTTCTGATTGTGACTGTGTCTCTCTCCACTGCAATATTGTGATATGGGAGCAAAAGTTGTTCAGAATATTTGTTCTCTGTGGTGGCAAGGTTTCGGTCTCAACTTGACCGAGAAGACCAAGGATGTCCCAATTTGCAGCCACGGGTGAGACAGGAGCGCAGGGGATTGTCGCCCATGGCTTGACACGATGGCATGCTTTGAAATAATATGCAAAATTGTATAGTGGATCACCAGATATCAAAGTCATTTGATTTAACAGCAATCGTGCAGAGTGACTATGTATATTATATATCAAGTTGGAAAGCAACGTAAAAGATGTCAAAAATATTCAAATTATGCAGGATGTTCACAGTAAAATTTTGATATCATTTCGTAGTACTTCATTTAGCTATTTGTAGCATGTGATATCGATAGTTACTTAGATAGACGGCTTCAAAAGCAAAAGAATAAGCAAGATCTATAACAAAACGTTGGATAGATATACAGTGTTTTTGGAAAGCTTTTAGCCATTCGTACGATCGTACATACATGCAATCTTTGCAGACGGCAAGAATATTGACGCATGCCAAGGAGATAGCGGGGGTCCTTTTGTCGTGAAAGTAGAAAGCAAAAAGAGAAAAAAATCCGTATTTATTCAGACGGGTGAGTAGTTTCTCTCTATCTCTCTCTCCCTCCCTCCCCCCCCCTCTCTCTCTCTCTCTCTCTCTCTCGTACCTTAGGAGGGTAGCTCATATGTTGTAATCTTATTGTTGTTGTAGTTCTACTTATTCTTGTTCGTTTTATTCTTGTTCTTTTTATTGTTATTCTTTTTCTTCTTCTTCTTCTTCTTCTTATTATTATTATTATTATTATTAGTAGTAGTAGTAGTAGCAGCAGTAGTAGTAGTTGCTGTAGAGGATGAGGTAGTAGTAGCATATTCTAGTACCTGATATGTGTTATTATTATTATTATTATTATTATTATTATTATTATTTCGTACTTGAGGTGTAAGTTATACATTTCGTTACATGGGGTGTCTGGAAAAGAAACTCATGCAAATCGGTGTTATAACACCTCTAACAACGACTCGTCAATGTTGTGTCTTAAAATGACGTGCGACATGTATTTGCTAGATTGCAAAATATATGCACATAGACTCGTTCAGCTAGACTCTTGAGAGACTCGGAAACATCTACGCTGAGCGAGAGTCTTGATAGACGAGGAAACATATTATCCACGCATCAGCCCTTCTCTCCTTCTTTCCCTTTTTATGCAGCTTTATATAACATTAATGCTGTTTGATATAAAGGATAAAATATATCATTTCTATAAAGCGTGTCGCATACCACATTTGTGGACCTAGTTTCAAGATCATGGTCACGGCTCTTTTACGTTTTCCATCATACTTTCTCTTCCACTGTATAAATTTAAAGCCTTTATAGATAAAAGAAAGAAACTATTAATACTTGTACATTATCATTAGAAAGTGTATCACCTTAAATAATACGGGTACCTTATTACGGCTCCTATCATCAAGGTAAAATTCGTGGCACAATGTTGTATTTTTAATCACACTTTTGATTCAGCTCTATATTGTTTCAAAGTCAGTTGAAATTAAGGACTAAAAAAAGTGTACGAATTTTATCGTCACTACAAGACGTGTGGCATATGATATTTGGGTAATATCTTCAAGATCCCAGTCACCGCTCTCCCCCCTTGCGGGTCAGGGGTTGAAGAATAGGCCCGACGTGTCCTCACTACGTGTCGTAAGAGTCGACTAAGTAGAGGCAACCTGTTTGATGTGGGTCATAGTAGTTGAGCAGAAGCTTTCCGATGCAATACACTGCTTTGGCTTTACTTCTTCTATACGGGTGGTCAGGATGGGCCTGGTGAAGACAAATCGGCTGGTCACGCCGAGCCCTGGTAGGTCTTAATTTACTCGGTGACGTTCTCTATCTTACATCTTGTATCTCTCTTGATACCACCGTTACTCCTTCAATCTATCCCATTAGCTTTCCTTTCCCCATCTCTCAGAAGACTTCCTAGAAGGTGGTGCTCAACGGGTCAATTGGGAGGTAATATTACTGACTGAGTATATCTTGCACGATGAATCGGAGGTGGTTTTGCCTGCTGAATAGAACATCTGTGTATCCCTGGCATTTTAAAGATGTCCCCTTGTTGGGTTCCATGTTGGGCGGGGAGAACATGTGCTGAATGTTAACCATACGAACATGGATAATAAAAATAAATCAACACAAAAGAATGAAACCTTTATACAATTCGGACGATGAACCATGTGGTCTGGAGTCATTCCCACGCTTCATGGTCTGCCAATCTAAAGATGAAAGCAAACCACTTGCCGCACTATCGCCATTTGTAGTCGAAGAGACTATGCTTGGATTAGTCGGCAAACCCAAAAGTGTAAACAAAACCCCCTAAAATCAGGTGGTTTACTTGTGGGGTGTGATCGCAAAGCGCATACTGAGAATATTAAAAAATGAAGACATTTGACGATATTACAGAAACTTGTTTCGTACATACATCACTAAATTTATCCAAAGGTGTCACTGGTTGTCGTGACTTGGCTGGAGTCAGCGACACATATATCATCGAAGGGATGAAAAATGAAGGTGTCACTGCAGTCCGTAGAATACTTATTAAACGAAACAAGAATCTGCAGGACACCAACACTATTACCTGAGTTACCATGAAGCTCTAACACACCACATTACATAGCATAGAAAAACACAGTATCCACTCAAACAACATTCAATAATACCCCACCACCGAAATCACCAAATAGTTAAAAAAGATGTCAAGGAAATAAGCCATAAAAGGAGTCAGATGACCCCATAAAACTATATAATAGGTTTAGAGATATTGAGGACATGGTTGCTGAAGAAACTGATCCATGTCCCCAAGGTGGTTCCAGAGCTACCATAAAGAATTGAACCCCGTACTTCCTTCAGATAAATAACCACATATATTGCCCCCGTGAAAGGCCTAACTTAGCACCATAATCTTAACTTTAAACTTATAATGAAGAACACCAGCATACAATGGAACTATCAAGGAATTTAAAGCCAACTACAATGATATTCTTCTGCTTTTAAATGAACTCGATCCTGCCGTACTATATCATCAGGTAACTTTCTTAAAAGACGCAGACTGCATTACGCTTAAAAACTACTCCCTTTTCAACACATACTCCAAAAATGTTGACAGGGACTCTGGAGGAGTTTGTGTTGCTATGAACAAAAGGGTCCTTAATAGCGTCATAAACTTAAACAGGCTCATCATCCTTGGTGTCTGGAATGCTAGATATGGCAAAGGTAATGCAACATGACCAGGTGTCATTGGGAAGAATGGTGTTGACTCCTACTGATGAACTGCGTTGAGCATAATCTCCTAATAACCAACATAGTCGTATCCCCTACCAAACCTCAGCAAGACATCTTGGATATACCAACGCTTCAAACACCGGCATCTTATTGACTACATCATCGTCGGGAGAAAAGACAAGCAGGATGTCTTATCGACGACGGCCATGAGAAATGCAGAAGGCTCGACTGACCACATGCTCATAATCTCTACGCTCAATAACCGGATTCAGCCTTGCAGACAATCATAAAGAAAAAGAGTCCCCGAAAACCTTAATGTCTGCAAATTGAAACAGGATAATGTGAACCAAGAATTTGTCGAATAATTGGGCAGCCATTGGAATGCAATCGATGTAAACTCTGAGAAAGTCAAGATGAACTGGATATCTTTCAGAGATTAGGTGTTCTCAACTGCGTCTAAAACCCCTGGTCTCACCACACTTAAACATCTAGATACCATCGGGGTATCTTCTTGCTACCAATAACCGGCACAATACTTCTCAGAGTTTAGCTAATTTGATCATGTGCATCCCAATGATCAAGGGCTCCTGCCAGATAGCAGTATGGCGATATGGAATGACGATGGATCACATACATGGTGATTTCAGCTCTTAAACTCCATGAAATATGTCATTAACAGAACTTCAACATGTAGGTGACATTCATTCACTTGACAACGCCATTTGACGCACTCATTTGAGGAGGCCTTTGGCAGATCATGGCAAAATTTTGTGGCCCAGAGAAATGCATCATGCTATTTGCTGATGACTGTTCCACGAAGGCAAAATATGAGTAGGAGAAGCCAGATAGTATGGACCATTTCTCTTCAGCTTGTGACAATTTCCATCTCACAGTCGGTATCAAAAGACAAAAACGATCCACCATTCGGCACCAGGAAAGCCTTGCGTAGAGCCGGTCCAATATAGTAATAGGCGAAGAACCATGATGGTTCGAAGCATTTAATAATCCATCGATGCAGTCTTATTTCAAAATGGCGTTATAAGTTAAAATAATAACGGCAACCCAAACTATACTGACTTCAACGTTTTAAAAGCCCCCACTAATTTGGTATATATATTACAATAATTGGGAAGAAAAAAGAACTGTCATCCTCAGCCATAATTCTAACACTCTCGCATGTTAATCCCTCACATTTTTATAGCATACTAATAGTTTGCCTTTTTAAACTATGATATCGCGGAAAAATATCAGACATTATTTGCATGCTGAAATTGTAAATGTTGATCTGTTTTGTGTCATAAATGAACGTGTTGTTGTTTAAGCTTCATTTATATTTTAGTCATTATCTTAGTTCTTTCGTTTGGATAATTTGTGTTTCTTAAGTTACGGAATTTTTATTCCGCTGGACATAAAATATGATACATCTAATCTTCTCCCCTCTGCTTTGTATGTCCATTATCGGCTTCATTGACCTCACCAACGTATTTTTACCCAAACAAAGCTTTATTTCCAACTCAAATCTAAGAATTGATATATGAAGTTAAGTACAAATACAAATTCTTAATGCTATGGCTACATCAGATGAAGACAGGCATAAAAGACAAGGGTAGAATTAGAGATATTCTTATCAATATTTGGATATGCATACCAATCATTCAACCGCAGCAAAATGGTGTTCTCTGCTTATGGGGTATGACGACAGAGGTTTTCATCAACTCTTGCTTTACATGGAGTGAGTACAATCCTTTGTTTTCTGTAGAGCGTTCATTATTAAATACCACCGCTATACCCATTGGTCTAATAACCAGTTAACACCCCGCAGACCACTATGTTATAGGAGCTCACATTTCAGTTTAGACATAAAATAACATGGAACTTTAAACGTGGCAGCAGGTGATACACGTGTTATTTGCAGTTCATTGATTTTTATACGTCCAGCATTGTTATGTTGTGATTTTGTTTCGTCCGTCTTTTACCAATTTTATTTCAGCGCTAAAATCTCTGGTTGTAAGCAATCTACAATTACCAATTTTGTTTGAATATTTGCACTTGGGATTCGGAGAAATTACGTATGATTATCAGACGTTGTGGATCATTTGGTCTTAGGGTAATACTATAAAGCCTCTTATCTTGGAGTCAAAAGATCAAACGTAATGGCCTCCGTAGTGAAAGAAGACACACTTTACCCGCATAATAACGTAGGTTTTACTTGGCATACCCGGAACAAACGTTTTTGATCGCTTACACTTGGGGTAAAGAAAAAGCGAATTGATTATTCGGGTCAAAATGTCAAATGCGGTGGTCAGTGCAAGTGAAAGACGAAAAATGGTTCCAGCACAGTACCATTAGCTTTACATCAATGATATATATCAAACCTTGTGGATATTTTGCCATGAAGCTAAAATATAAGCTATACATTTTAGGGTCAAAGGTCAATGTCATTGCAAATAAAAACGAAAATATTTTCTGCATGAAAGCCAGTCATCACATATAGGACTCTTAAACACAGGGTGTGCATATAATGTCAAGTTTACCGTACTCTTGTTTCTTTTAATTGTGTCATTGTTGTCGAGGCGATACTAAACTATATTTTGTTTCCATTTTCTAGGCATTGTATCCTGGGGATTTGGGTGTGGCGAAAATAAACCTGGGTATTATGTACGTTTGACCCAAGAGCTAATCGACTGGATCAATAAAGCGATATCAGATAAATGAAGCTGGTATATGGGATTTGTTCTTCTGCTTGTATGAATAAGTTTTCAAGCATATGAAGAAACAAAATTATTGAAGATTTGAAAACGTCAGCTTGGAAGCATTATGCCATTCCTTCAAAACAGTTGCGGTTCAATTCTTAAGTATGGAGTAGTACTATATTTTATAAATCCAATTCATTTTATCCAGAAGTTGAATGGATTGATACAGATAAATCCTCTAGTGAATCCATATATCTCACAGTCACGATAGAGGAGATGTTTTCTAATTCACATGTTGGGAAAGGCTAATAAAACGGTCTTTTTGATCCGAGAATTTGTCTTGATATTTAGTTTGTGTCTTCCTTTCTCATGTTTTCAGACAGAGCATTTAATTTCTTGGAGCTATTTCCTTTCCGTTCTTACTTATTCGTCGAAAACCGCGTCATATCTCTTATACAGTTAAAAACCGCGATAATTTTAATGAAGTTGAGTCACAGTATTTCTTTCGCGTGATTGTATACATATAATTTTGGCTGCAAGCCATCTTGTCCTATTTAGATATATACTCTTTCTCCTCGCAAAGGAGAGCTTGTTGCGTGTCTTTAGCGTTTGTGTTGAGTAATGGAAAGCATAAACTGATAATATCCGTTCTATATTGACAACGCCATATAACCAGTCT
Source organism: Sinohyriopsis cumingii (assembly GCA_028554795.2). Lineage (NCBI taxonomy): Eukaryota > Metazoa > Mollusca > Bivalvia > Unionida > Unionidae > Sinohyriopsis > Sinohyriopsis cumingii. The sequence goes on along the minus strand of CM068831.1, from coordinate 75,484,525 downwards.
GAAGAAGAATGTTGTCTATCTGTGCCTCTGAGAGATCTGTTTCGCGTACGCCTGATAATTATTGATACAACTGACTTTTTTTCGGATGGATTTTGCTTGTCTGTTTTGTATGCTTGTTTGAATTGTTGCAAATTATGGTATTCCTAGGATAAACACTCTTCTAGTTTTACGTGTTCTCTCTAGAAAATGAGAGCAGAAATATTGCTAGCATTCTGTATATTTAAACTTGATGACCTTACCGTTTATCTTAAAGTCGGTTATCAATTAGGCCGAACCAAACTCGAACAAGAGATGCTGCTGAGAATGCAGCATACATTAAGTGTGGGAGGACTATTTTGGCATATTAAACATGCATGTATTACAGACAGTTACACTGTTTCTCCTGATGTTAAGTGGACTATAATTAATATTATAAAAAAGACTTCCAGGTCTTTACCAGATTTCCGTTAAGCCTCGTTTTGCGTTAGAATCAGTTGTAGAAAACTTTCCTAGGCTCGTGCTCGGTTTGCATCTCTTGGAGTGTCTTGAGTATGGTTAAACAAGAAATGTTTTGTTGAATTTTGTTTTAATTTTTTTCACAATATTTTCTCGATTGAATCATCAAACCAGAAGATTGGATGGACCTCTGTTAGTACCATACCCTTACAACAAAAATGTTACTGTGAGCTACCTTTGAAATTCACAACCAAATAGTGTATGGCATAGTTTATAAACATGGTTATATCTAGAACCAGGAAACGTGGAGAGAAGATGCATCATGATATTTACTAAACCCGCATCCAAAAATATATCACGGTAACACATATTTAGTGCTTTACTGACTTGGCTTTCGTTTTGTGTTATAAGGTTATTTTCAAGCCCAGTTTATGTTAAAATCATTAGGGTTGTGTAGGTCCATATTAGGGATACAACCTTTTAACGAAAACAAGACAATTGTGAGATATATTTCAATTTTTTCTGGTTTAGGTAAAGCGTTATCTTATTATCACGTATACTTTTGTATCCTTTTGCATTATGTATACAGACAGTATACCGAGAGTCATGAAACATAGTGAGGGACCAATCTTCATAAGGACTACACCCGCATCGCCAAATAGGTCACTATGACCCTTATTTGATGCTTGTTTGATTTTCGTTCAATTTTATGTTTTAGCCGTTCACGCCTGAATCATTAAAGCAGATGACTGTATGAAGAATCATGAAACTTAGTGTGTGGCTAGGAGAAGCATACTTAATGAGCCCTGCTCCCTCATTTCAGTGTCAGATAATCATTGCACATTTTTTACGTTTCACTGACCTAGGTTAAATTTTTTGCTTTTGATGTTCATTTGTCAGGCACTGTTCATGCTAGTATCATGAAATTGATGATGATATGCTTATCGGTTAATACCTTGCACTTACTACAAGGGAAATTTATCGTGACCTAGTTACTTATTTTAATGGTTCTGGTTAAGAGTTTGAATTTAGCTCATAACCGCGTGAGTTTTTGGCATGCGATATGCATATTATTCTACCTGCAATCATTAATATTTGAAGAGGAAACGCGTATTGATGAGCACTACACACGTATTGCAAAGTTAGGTCTATGTACCATTTGTAACCATTTTCATTGATTGTGTTTAAATGCTGTGTTTTCATTTGACATGTATTGCTTATTTTTGAGTCATGAAACTTTCTAATTGGATGTATATCTGTTCGTATATACACCATTGCTAGGAAAATGGTTACGGTGACTTACATTTTATACTTTGCTATCATATGTTAAGAATTTATAATAGCTTAAGACTACATAGAATGTTCCAGGCGGTAACCTAGCTTACTCATTATAACCTTTTTGACCAGTGCAGTTGGATGGAGGAATCAATATGGTGACTCGTTGTAAACTTTCTACACTAATGACTATATTTTTAGTGGTGTTTATTGTACATATGAATGAGAATAGGTATTATATGAGTAGTCTGCATACGTTTTGTAAGGCTTTAAATGTAGTAGCTAATCAAGATAGTCACAGATGCTTGATCTATGCTTGTAATATTGGATATAAATCCAAGGTTACCTGTTAAGATAATCCTGAATGTGTAGTGTCGCATTAAACGGTAAAAATCGTAAAATAACCCATATAAAATGGGCCAACATCTCTTTGTCAGGATCACTTTAGTATTAATTTAATTTCTGCGTCTTAATTAATGACTGCATTGGCATATGGAGACTATTACACACTGCGACCTGTCTAATCGTTGATTACACTGTGATTTTATATGGTGCTGTAGAAAGAACAAATTTCAGGCAACAGTTCTGTAACATCTACAAGTGGCAGCATATATGATCGGTTTGGAGAGTACGATTTAGCAAAATCCTCAATCACTAAAAGGAACATAAAACCAGCATCAGGACATTTCCTGACAAAGGTCGGCTTTTTCTGGTTATAGGTATCACTTCGCAATTTTGTCTGATTTTGTCCTCCCTGACAAAGGTCGGCTCTTTCTGGTTATAGGTATCACATTGCAATTTTGTCTGATTTTCGAACGGTTGAATACTGTTATCTCAAAATCTTTTGAAGGAAATTCGTCAATAATTTGTTAACATGGCAAAATTGATCTGAAAGAAACGATCGTTATTACTGAGGTGCAAACAAGTGTTGAATGAAACTGTGAGTAAGCACAGTTTAATGGATATTTCAGAAACGGTCGATGCATATAGTTAACATGCACAGATAATTTCTTTGTACTGTCTTCTGTGGCATAAGAGTTGTATTAAAGTCAGTTACTCGCTTTCATGGACACAATGTACCATGTGAAGAACTTGAACAAAAACAAAAATATGTTATTATATGCTCATTTTTGTCTCCGTTAACTTTACATTGTCAGAATCGTGCAATATTTTACGCTATTGAACATCTTCATATTGCACGCACGTGCACGACACGTGTGCCAAATAGTAGTATAGTGTATTAGAAACTGCTTTGTAAACAAATCATGTACGCTCATGTAGTAGACGCTTTACATTTTGGTTGAATAAATTTGTTTCTGAATGAACTAAAGCAGCTGTTTCGTACCCTGCTAATGCCAGCTGCTTTGCAATATTCCACGTTAGCTTTTTTGATACAATGTTTCGGATTTAGGCTAGCGATAGACGCCGGACAGGTCATACAATTGCTGGGCTCCCTACAAATAGAATACAAGTGTCAAGGCATAAACGTATCTTCTTTAAATGGTAATAAGAATGGCCAAATGTGTACTTTCAGTTTTACATCCATAATTTCCTCAAATGTACTTGCGTAGTTCTGCAAATCCGAATTACATGAGCTATGTCATGGGTTCTAAAGCTTGATTATACATTTTGAAATTGTTAGGTAATTTCGACTACATCCCAAGTGCAATAACATCCTCTTTACTGCACTCAAAATGAAATGAATACTATATTCCATAGCGTCTTTTTGATAATTACAATTGAAAGGGTTCGTATTTTTCCCTTGTTATTATTCGAAACATTCAATGACAGAACAGAAACACACGCAGATGAGTCAAGACACTACTCCCTCGCTGCATAAATCAGATGTTACTTCATCTAGAATCGACACAGATAAATCCAGTCCATAATCACAAAATTTAGTAGAATCGACAAAAATACTAAAATGTATTCAGTCCGGACCAAAAGAAAAGTTGTTGCAATGCAAAAAAAGTAAATTAAATTGACCTGAATGGTATGGTGACCTATGAACGGGACAATAATGTTTGGTTTGGGGTCTGAAGTCATTTTCCTGCACATGATAGGTTCTAATTGGCTGCCAGTAAATTTGACAGAGGAAGGGCATAGGAATACCACCCACGGGAAACTACTGGCAAACATTCCCACATTTCCACGTTGATCGATCTTATACGGACAGTGCTGAGATGTGTAAGCAATATGCAAAAGCGAACGCCTTAGACCACTCGGCTACCTGGGACCCCTAGCAGTAAACTGAACCATTATGATATGCATGGTGTGTTAAAGATGATAATTTAAAAATGGGTGGTCAGGGAAGGATGTAATAAGGGAATAATAGTGGCGGAGCTTGTCCCCCGCATTCGCCCAAATAAGCGCAAATTAACCTGAACGTTTTTAGCACATGTTTTCTTTACAGTAACATTTCTACAATCATCTTCTGGATACACTTAAAATGCAAGAGCTTCTGGGGTCTTTCGCCCTGTGCCCACATCGGAGTTCCGTGCAACAGAGCCCTTGCCAACTCGTGTACTCTCACCACAAGAAAACAAAACAAAACAAAACCACCCAAACGAAAAAAAAAATGTGTATCCAGATCCGTCACAAGTGGTTGTGCCTGTACGTGTGTTTTCTATTTAAAAAAATTAGGTACATAATTGACCAATCACTGTCGTATTCAGATGTATGTTGACTGCTACAGCTCGAATGAAAATGACACAGCTGAGTTGAGCCTTTTTGATTCTTCAATTCTGTCTATAATCATAAAATTGCACAAAATTTGATCCTGTCAGAGTTTTTGATCTTACTCAGACGTTAATCCTTGGATAGAGTGTTCAAATTATTCCCTCTAAACGCGTCATTATCAAACTTGTGCGCATAGTTTTTACAAAGTGCCTTAAAGGGAAAACAGAACATCCTCACGAAACAAGCCATATACCTTCCAGTATGTCCTTGTTTTACTAATTGACATGTGTAATTTGGTGTTCATACTAACATAATAACTATTAGACAAGATGCAAAATTTGGTTTAATCTTTAATAATATTATTTTAGATTAAAGTCGTTTTCCTCCTGTTAAAGGCTTGTGCAATAATAAACTAGGATCCCGATCGTAAGCTATATTGTATATATACTTGGAGTATTCCCTGCTAAAGTTATTGTACTTTAACGTTGTCCACAATGTCTTCCCTTCTATAGTTCTTTTACTCAAAGTGACCATCATTTTATTCCTTGCTAACGTTATTATACTTTAAAGTTAGACACAGAGCATTCCCTGTTAAAGTTTTTTGACTTAAAAAAATAACCAATAGCGCATCCCCATGCTAAACTTATTTTCCTTAAAAGTTACCCACTGAGTATTCCCGGCTATAATGATGTTACTTTAAAATTGCTTACAGAGCATTCCCTGCTATAATGATGCTACTTTAAAGTTACCCACTGAATATTCCTTGCTATAATAATGTTACTTTAGCATTGCTCACAGAACATTCCCTGCTATAATGATGTTACTTTAAAATTGCTTAGAGAGCATTCCCTGCTGTAATAATGTTACTTTTAAGTTACCCACAGAGTATTCCAAAGATAAAGAGTGCATTTGGAATGAGCACGATTTTCAGTGCATATTCCAATCACCCTCATGCGCAAGGTACTCAACATCAACCAGAGATCATAATACAAACCAGTGTCCCGGAGATCAAAATACAAAAGCAGTGTCCCAGAGATCATAATAAAATCAGTGACAAAGAAATCATAATACAAACCAGTGCCCCAGAGATCATAATACAAAACATTGACCCAGAGATCATAATACAAAACACTGACCCAGAGATCATAGTACAAAACAGTGACCCAGAGATCATACAAATCAATGACCAAGAGATCATCATACAAAATAGTGACCGAGTGATCATAATATGTAATCCGCCACATATAAGATGCATCTTCTTGCTGTGCCAGCGTATACGTTGTTGCTGTTGTTGTGGGTTTAACGCCATGTTTCAGCACATGACAGGCCGTACATGGCGGCCAGTATATTTGGTGGAGGAAGTTCCCACGCAAACCCCGGGATGAACCAACGACCTACTGGAAGATACTGACAAACATTGTTACATACTTACGTTGGCAGAGCCGAGACTCGAACCCACAAGGACAGAAGTGAGATGTCATGATCCGTAAAAGCTAGCGCCCTTTGACCATTTAGCAATCTGGGGTCTTTACTGTATATATGTATTTTTGTCAGAGCATATTTTAAAATGACATTTTAATCGAGATATTTGAACCCATTCGGGAGTTAATAATGACACCTCTCTCGTCTATGGTTACTTTATAACCACGATACCCACGATGTGTCTTAAATTTCCACACAACTGTTTAGAATTCTTTACAGAAGGACGGACGCACAGAATGAAGATACCTCAATATTCCCAAGAGTTTTAAAGAGGCACTGCTGATTTAAAAAAAAAATAATATTTGGGCAAATTATGTTTGAAATGATTTGTTTGCAGTCTTGTAATTTATTGAATGAGTGCATTCTAAATGTAAACGAAATTCTGACTAGAAAAAATGTATGGTGAGTCTTGTATTCTTGGCGTTAGCATTAATTGGTATTCGTCCCTTATTTAGTTGGGAAAAAAGACAACAACAAAGAAGATAGAGTTTTACCAGAATGACCTGTTGGTTTGACCTTTCAGTAGAACATTCGTAAGATGCCTATAAATAGCTTTTTTATAGCACGGCTGCTGGCAGAATAATCGCAAGCTATTGTACATGGCGCATGCGCATCTACGTACATATCTATATAGTGGACTTAGTCCAACTGAACATTTTAATTAAAACTGAAAACGGACAAGTCCAGCCAATCTTGGTCTGCTCTAATACCACATTGAGAATAATATATGTACTTCATCTGAAACGTGTATCAATGCACAAAGTCTTCAATATAAACCCACTTGGTTACTAAAAGTGCACGTGTTCCTGTCACGATTTATTATAGTGAAAATCTCCATTCCAATTAACTCATTGTTTTTTGTTTGAAAACAGTACTTAATATGTAAACCTACTCACGTGGTTAGGTCTACAAGTGAACACCTACAAATCGAGCAAATAGTTTGCCACTTCGATGTTACGTTCGAATCCAATATTTTATTTTAGAGCATTCCAATGGTCATCCTTGTGACCGAGATATATTGCAAATTTCTGTCTTCCGTCTGTGTCACTATTGTTTTTTCAGACGGTAGATATTTGTTCTGTGTAGCAATCGCTCACTTGCAAGTATACAGGCGTGTGGGCCGATAATGGAAAGCTTCCTGCACAGGGATTGGATGGTTTCCTTGTAAACGGGGCCTGAACAAACGGATACATTAAAAACAACCCACTTGATAAGTTCTTAAATTCATCAATGCAATGATATGTTTTCCGATTTCCTTTTGTGAATCCAAATTGGCGTCTGATGTCTCTACAAACCGTCTTGATCTCATATTTGCTTTTTTTTAGCCGTGATCAGGCCGTACATAACCTTAAGTAAACATAATCTCGATACTAGGAGTGACTTATTTCCTGGCAGTTAAGTGGAGTATTCTCTATCCATGGCAGGGGACAATTATATGATTATAAGTGGAGAACGACATTCACTTTATCAGTCGTTTCATAAAGTCCCGATGGGCTGACTTAGATCGCTATTGACACAGCTATCAATAGTGATACCGTAAAGTGGGTATTGTTGTTTCTTCCTGCTTTGTGTTGATCCCCTGTATTTCGAAACGTTTCGAGAAAAGTAAGCAGGCGAATACTTACATACGGTGTTATTCAACTTAACCTGCTCCATTAAACAGTAATAATAATATACACTTAAAAACTAAATCTTAAATTCTATTACGGTTCAGCAAATATTTTCACCAGCAAAAATAATCCTTGATACGGTTGTAAATAGTATAAATCCAGAGAAACAATATTGTCTCTCCACTTGTACACAACTACTAACCGAGAAAGTAAAAGCTCCTTGAACATTCGGAATGTAATAGGGTTGATTTCTAGATAAGGAAAATCACGTTGAGGATCAGTGAAAGGGAAAAACGCCTTGGGAATCCATGAAAGGGAAAAGCGCGTTGAGAATCCATGAAAGGGAAAAGCGCGTTGAGAATCCATGAAAGGGAAAAGCATGTTGAGAATTCATGAAAGGGAAAAGCATGTTGAGAATTCATGAAAGAGAAAAACGCGTTGAGAATCCATGAAAGGGAAAAGCATGTTGAGAATTCATGAAAGGGAAAAGCTTGTTGAGAATTCATGAAAGGAAAATGCATGCTGAGAATCCATGATAAGGGAAACGTATATTGAGAATCTATCAACAACAATGCTACGATGCTCGTATAAAAGAGTTTCTCTTTATAACTTTATAACTTTGTCGCCACCTTACGAGGATTGTAAGTTAATTCAAATTATTATATTTCGGAAAAATATGAATAGAAAGGAAGTAAAGTCGTGATGAGAATATATGAATATATACCATCGCTCATTGTTCTAGGTACATACAAACAGTTGGATATATAAAGTACATGAATATCGAATAATTTCTTCGCGACTGTAAATTCTGGGGAAGTTTGTATATATTCCATGGGTCTTCCTTTCCGTTTTCGAATTTGCTTTGATTCCATTTCAGCTTGATGAAAAACAAAATATTGCAACAACAAGTAACAAAGATTTCAAAAGTTGCGAATTCCATGTAAACTATGAAAGGTTTTGGCATAGCAATGTTAAATGCTCGGTTGGGCAAATCTTGTGCCGCTGGGCAGGAAGAATACTAGGTCTTGGCCTCGTTGTTTTCAGTTCATGCAGGCTCGTGGGCTTGCTATGTGATATTATGATATAGTAAATACTTGTTTTTTAAAAAAAATAGTGTTTCTTAGTAAAAAATTGTTCTTTTAATGAATCAAATTTGAACTCATTGTATACAGATTACTAACTTTCAGCTCGAGCCAATGCTAAAACCCCACTATGCGATATTCTGATTTTCAGCTGGAGCCAATATTGGAACCGATTTATATGCAATATAATGTTTAAAGCCAATACCGGAACCAGTTATATGGAATTGACTGACTTCCAAATGCAGTAAATATTAGAATTCCATTATATGCATTATACTGACTTTCTATATTAATGCAAATCTTCTGCGTCGAGTATCAATGGATATGCAATCCCTGTGAGATAGGTGTGATATTTCCACATCAGTAATAACAGTCGATATTTTAGTCACTGTCACATTTCTAGTGCAATATCTCGGTCTTCATTTACAGTTCACGAAGAATGACCTAACCCCATTACATTCAGACATAACACTTAAATTTCGACAAGTAGAAAAAGCACCACACTTATTTGTTTCAGAAGGAAGTGTAGGATTGTATTAGCTCAGTAACTACATCCATAAAAACTTGTAGCAATCTCTCTACCCCCCCCCCATATCAGTCTCTCTGTCCCAGCTCCGGTGACCTAAATGGTTAGAGCGTTCGCCTAGGATGCGAGAGATCGCGGGTAAAAGCCCCGACCGAGTCATAGCAAAGACGTAAAACAAATGGTACTAGGAGCTGCCTCGCATGGCGCTCAGCAACACGAGGTTAGTGTTGGGACTGGTCGGTCTGGTGTCAGGATAATGCGACTGGGTGGGCCATGATGCCACATGTCTGCGGCATGATGCTCTAGTGCTAGACATCATCATAAACTTGCATACTACATACATCGTAGCAATATGACTGAAAAATTATTACAAACTACGTGTAAAGTGTCAAATTTTGAATCGCATCGAGTCTTAAAGTTGAATGCATTGTGCATTGCAATTTTATCACATTTAAGCCAGAAAAGTCTTTGTGAAGGGTCTTTTCGACCTTTCTTCTTTTCTCCCCCATGTCAGTGTCAAAATTTGAAAGGCTATAATTTATGACTCAGTGAAATTGACCTAGGTATTGCTACGCTGTCCTGAGAAAGTAAATATTTGAGCTGCCATCCATAACCGCTTGATAGAAACGCATGTAAAATTATCATTTTCAAAGGGAAATTGATATCCCGGTGCTTCACAGATTCTATGCTGTCAGAGATCTGACGGAAGAAATGATTATCTTGGGATAATTTAGGAACCGCTGCTTACGATTGGGCAGAGTAAATTAAGGCGTACACTTTGAAAATAATGTGAATTTAAAGTGACGACCTTAGTAAAAAATTTTTAGTCTTAAAATTCCTGAGAGGAAGTGGCTCCGAGGACGCCTAAAAAGAATAGTGCTTTCCTCGTTAAACAATAAAAGGGGACCAGGTGGCTCTCTTGCTAGAAAAGACAGAGTTTAGTGCTATGGCGCACAATTACTGAAAGAGAACAGCCGTAAGGTACGCAATTTTAATTTCCCATGTAATTTTCTTTTTGTTGATTGTATGTTTTATGCAGATGTGTTTAATATGACTAGGATTCATATTATGTATCGTTTATTAAATTTCATATAAATCTATCAATGCAAGACTTGAAATTTATCTCTTTAATTTTACAGTTACTAGTTTATTGATAGAATTGACTATTGCATGCTATCCAAGTTCTCATATGAGTAGGATTTCATAGGGTATAAGTAAATAATTTCCTTGTCTCTTAGGACGATGCTGATTATCGTGAGTTAACGGTAACGGCATATTTATATCTGAGTTAGAGATTGCTGTGAGCTAGAATTTTGTGAATTTTATGTGGTAGTATCTGAGCATGTGGTAGCATATTTAAAGAGATACGGTAACGTCAGATATACCGCTAATGTGTTAATTATGGTCTGTCGCTGTGAAAAGAGGGTGACGTTCTATCGGATTAATTCAGAATGTATGCAGTGTGGCTGGCTAGTATGCTTCAGAGTAACGCAAGTGAGGGAATTTTAGGTACATGTAGAAAGTGGTAGATATTGAGATTTATGGGCAATTTTATCCTTTAAAGGAACAACTTTCTGTGGAGAGATGGGACAGTCAGAAGACGGAAGTCCGGAAAAAGAAGCGACGAGTTCAGAATAAAAATCTAGGAAGTCCAGGAAGGGTGAAGCGTAGAAATTAGGAAGGCAGGAGGAAACAGGAAGACGTTGATACATGGTCAAGGGAGAAAGGTGATGCAATCAGTCGTGGACATTGCGCTCTCTTCACCACTCGTTATTGTGATGAAATAAATCCAAATTAGGCACTGCTATTAAATTCTGCTGACATAATTTAGATTGAATGGGAATTACCACTATTAATTAGTTTTGTTTAAATTTGTTATGTTTTTATTGTCTAAGGGGGCTCGTATTGTATTATTTCTTCCCAATATTCTTGCCCACTTCTCTGTTGAAATTCTATCTTCCACTCACATCGGGCTATAATATAGAGGGAGGTCATCCTCTAGATAACGCCAGCCAAATCCAATTAACCACCCTTCTTACTAAGAGAACGAGGTTACACTGCATAAAAAATCTCTCTCTCTCTCTCTCTCTCTCTCTATATATATATATATATATATATATATATATATATATATATATAAGAGGTCGAGTGATATGTAGTGGTAAGCTAATTTGCTATACTGCAGAAGCTGCAACACGTGATACATCAAATACATTTGGACTCTTATTGGTTAGAGGAAGCTGATCCACTTCATAAACATTTTGCAAGTAAGTGCTACAATAAATGAATCATTTACATTTCTCTAGCGCAGAGAGGGGTCGTTCCGCAGGATAAGTAGAATCTCTCCAACCCCCAATTCCCACTTTAAACAAACTTGAGGTATGTACATTTATCAAGGGCAAATTTCCGTAGGATGAGCGGAATCTCTCCATCCTCATCTGCACTTTCTCTCCTTCGTTTCGTAGCTCTTAGCTGGCATGAGTTTTAAAGCATTGCGTGATTAACACTGGGTCTTGGCGTATGGTGATTCATATGCTCAATTGTTTCTCTTGAGATCTAGAATTTAGTTTCCATAATCTTTAGTTTGAGTACTTTTCTTTACGATACAATTCGTGGTATCTTTTAAAATATTTTATCATTTAAACTTATAATCTTTTTATTTAACATGTAAATTAAATACGAAGAACATGCTTCTCTCTAATAGCTGCACTCACCCCCTCCCTCATTCTTAATGTATGCAATGGTATTCAAGTGTGCGCACTTGTAAAATCGCCCACAAATGTGCAGACAGTTGTAATATCACTCACAAAAAGGAGGTTGATTTTCTGCAAAAATGTTTAATGGACACTCACACAAATATTAATAATGGACACTACTGCAGAACATGCAAAAAGATATAATTGATATTTTTATTATATATACTTTCATTGGATCCTTTGCCGTTCGGGATTATTTATTTCTGTTTTTATTGTTATTAAACCTATGGATTTCAATGGATTTTAAAATCACCAACAATAATGACAGAATTATAGTTAATAGTAATTAATTCTAGCTTCACTGAGTCGTGTATGTAAGTCAGGTCTTTTTCTATTAGGTTGATACATGTATTCTCGGGTGTATGTCACTGGGTCTGAACTGATATAGCAAGAACATTTGGATTTCCTGTGTTATCTAGCTTCACTCTGTGTACAGTTAACAAAATAAATATATTTAGGAATACCACTGAATCTGAAGATAGAGAGTTAAACAACAATCAGACCTCTATTTTGCTCTTACATAAGTGCTTCATTGTTTGTGTAAAATATATGTCTTGAAATACCCATATTGCTTGTTTTCGTATTCTTTATGTATTGAACAACATCCCTTTTTATTGGGATCCTCAATACATGACGATTTTGAAAACTATGTTATTGTCACAACCCATTGACAAGAATGATGCTATACCGTAATGCCTGTAAAAAGCGGTATTCACAAACATTGGCTGATGTGTTATATATAGTCAAACAAAGCTTGCATATACACGAGACCAAACAAGAGAACAGACAGGAGAACATACTTTTTTGATGTGAAATATGCAAGAATAGAAATTTTAGATCAAAGTATATAAAACAGGTAAAACAATGTGAAAAATGTATAAAAAATTAGAAATACGCGTGTACAAAATTAAATTATAAACAAAAAGAAAAATTACGTTGAAATAATAAAGCGTAGTTGTAAACAGATCAAACAAGGAGATGATCATTTTCAACACATGTTACGTACATCTGATTTAATATATATTTATTATAATTTAATTGTTTGTTTGTCAGTTTTTAACTTTTTATTCTATTATTATGTACATTATTTCACTAGAGATGATACCTTTTCAGAAAATTGTTTGACCTTGACTGTTAGTTATAAACACAAGGTTATGATCTAAATTCTGACCTGGATTCAAAATTAGTAAACAAAGTTCCATTTTATTTTAAAATGATTGGTTGTTGTCAAGGTCATGATGGGACTACGTGGGTTAAACGTAAACACTTTTTTATTTTTATTCTGGGAATAAAATCATTGGTCTAATCAAGGCCATATTCTGTTTACGTGATACGTGTTTACGTGATATAAACATGATCATGTGAGCCCCCTTTATTTTGCAACTTGGGCGAATTCGAAACTACGTCTTATGATACAATATAATCTTTGTTTTGAGAGAGATTTCTCAGTTTTGGGGCTTTTAACACTGATGTCAAGTTAGTTTGTTGTAACAAGATTTTAAGTTATAATTTTCTTCAGAACAGTTGGATTTCAAAAGGATTAATTCTTTATTCTCTGAAAATATTTTGAGGAGTGCTTACACAGAAACTTTGGAAAGATATTGCTTACAAATTTAATTTGGATTTACAAAACCGTAGTGCCATTATTTGTATTTATACAAGGAAATGTAGATAAGCACAGTACTGACTACAGCATACGTCATCGTCATCCCTCTGGATTTTCTATCAGGATTCGAACTTGAAATTATTAGAACATATATTACTAAGGCATTTGTAATTTAATTCGTGGATTATTCTTAGATTATTTTTGGATTTGATTCTTGAAGCCGTAAGTTCTTCTCCTTTTTTCATTTTCACAGAATTTTCCAGGAAAATAAATTATTTGCTACATTTTAAAAAGCTTGTTGTTTTCACTCTTTCTGTGTTACTGTTTATTCGAGCCTAAACACGTAACACACAAAACGTCTAATGCGCATTGTTTGATGCACTACCCGTTAGATTACAGTTGAGGATCCATATTTACGTAACCTCAGTTGTCACTTTTACAACTAAACATTACATTGTAGCGATATGCATGTGAAAATGAGGTTTACTAAATGCAGAAAGTATCATATTTAATATAATTTATTTGTGACCAGTAATATGCAGTGTTTGTTTTGCAACAGTAGACAGGATAATATGCAAACAATTTTCATGTTTGACTCGCCATTTTTCGCCATCACCATTCCACGTAAATATGCAGTGGTTGGATAACTTTTGGATAGTTTGGAGACAGGTTTATGTCCACATTCATATGTGAACAGAAGTGAGTTTATTTACGTCTGTTAGTAACATTTAAACCACGCTTGTATATGGGGTGGATTCCATGCTACAGATATACCACCTCCCACAACCCCCACCCTGCACACAAGCATTACCCGTAGTTTTAATTGTTATTATTGCTTCTGTCTTGTGGTTTTAGCCATTTTTCATGTTATGATATGTTATACATGACATGACAAATGCCTGTGGGGGTAAATTAGCCATATTGAAACAGATGAGACCATTTTGCCCCAATTCTCTTTCGCGAGTCGATTCGAAAAATGGCGGCCCAAAATGTTCATTGAAAACAAAGCATTCTAGAAAGTGCGGTTAAAAATGTTTTCCTACAATAGCAGCCAATCAGTAATGAGAATACTGCACACTAATTGTATCGGCTTATTTTGGACCAATCAGAATCACATATAGTGATATGTTCACATGTTATAATATAAAAAATATGAAACTGTACACACTATAGGCAATGTGATAAACAGTTATCGAGTTTGTTGATATCCCCTGGTCAAAATCTTACGAAACACTAAAACAATACAAAGAAAGTGGAATACATTTTATCAAACTTTAAAATTCTAAAAGAATGAAAAAGAAGGTTTGTGCATGGTTTATGTGCTATAGCTTATATCACCATCCACGACCGTGATTATGGTATTGGAGAGAGTGGAAGAGAGAACGACTGAATTTAAGTGGTTTTGACATCATGGGCCCATCAGCGTGCGAGACCCTCGGATTGAGATTCAGTGTCAGAAGTTACCTTTGAATCACTGAATGGAATCCGACCGAAGAAAGAGATTTTACATTAGACGCTATTCTATTATAATAGCCTGAATGAAAGGCTTGAAATCTATAACTCGCTTGAGTAAAGAATATTGTCCCTGATTTTACATTTTTACTATTGTTAGGGTCAATTATGAACAATGACGACGGTCTTGTATCTTAACAGCTGAGTCATACAATTGATATCATAATTTTCATATTAAACTTCTTTACTTTGTGCGAACACGGCTTGAATCGCACGAATGTTCGTCAATCAGAGGTTTATTTTGAAACTAGAACAACAGTTTTGAACCTGTATATTGTTATATAAATATAGAATGTGCAGTTCTTTGTCTGGAGATAAACTAGCCTACGTCACCCAGCTCGCTTCGGTTTTCATCGCTATGCAATGGAAAGGAAAAACAGGGCCAGGGAAGAAAAAAATGAACAAATTATGCGAAATGAAAACTAGATTTGCCAACTTTGCTTGTTGACTAAAATTATATAAAAATAACGATGAAAATGATACATTCCAATTCACACCATTAGGGCAAAGAAAAGTAAGATTCATGTCAGTCAGGAGTATACTTAAGATCAAATTGATTGCATATAAGCGTAGCGTAGGTTTGCATCATATATAGCATGACATCATACTATCTACGATACCATCACTTTTCAAGAAATGAGATTGGTACGTATCTGTTTGATGTAAGAAAACAACAACTGCAAGAGTGCGTGGTTTTAGCCGGTTGTCTCAAGGCCTGGTATCTGCCAAGTCTGTATGAAGATAGACTAGGGCGGGTTGTGACTAAGAAGAAACAGCAAAACAGAAACAAAACAAAAACGTCTGGGGGGTTGTCTACATCATGAGAGTATAATATGAACCCATCTTCTAACCAAGCAACGTCATCATTGAGATTTTAACGTCTTATATTTTGCTAGACCATGAAATGACTGGATTTTCGAAGTAAAATAGTTGTGACAATTGACTAGAGTGAATTACATCAAAAATTTTCAAGGCCGAATAGATAAGAAGATAACCATGAAATTTGAAATCATTTTCAGATACTTGAGTGACAATGATAACAATGGCTGCTTTCCGATAAAGACAACTCGAGTTTAATTCCAGCAAGGAGCGAATTCTTTATTTTTTTCTTAATCTGATACTTTGTATTGAGTTGGGTAGGATAAGTATGCACCTGGTTTTTTTTCTGTGTGAATAATCACAAAAAACAGCAGAACATAAACGGTAAGACGTATACATCATGCAGTATCAGTAAGAAATCTGCTAATTCATTCTGTTTTACTGCACAGTACGTCTTGCTAGCCAACACGTTTGAGCACAGAGTAAAAAGAAAATGGACATGCTACAGCGCCGTCTAACGTCATCAACGTTTGGTCGCTTGGTTTCCGTTTTATTTCATTATGTAGCGAGGTTTTAATTTGTCTTTCCTTTGAACAGCACGACTGTCGAAGACGGAGTATGTCCCAAGCTAGAAATATGGTTTAGCACAAAACGTTCCCTTAGAAAACGTTACATATAAAGCCACTGCCTATACAAAGAATTTGACTTCAGGGGAGTTTTACAATGAAAGACGATTTCTGTTATTTTGGCGATGAATTTAATGATGGAAAACGCTAGTTTGTTGTTGCCATTATTTCTTTGACACCATGACTAACAGTTGTTGCCGCTGAAGACCACAAATATTATCTACAACCATACATGCGCGTTTCTTTTTCACGATGAACGCGCTTCTTGGTGATTTCATCTTGCAGCTGTTGCTACACTTCGATTATTTTTTTTCGCGTTGATAACATTCAGAATCCACCATATTTCTTCCATTTATAATACAATTGAGCAGTACAATTGCACGACAGGCGGACCCTAGCCAGACTCATCACGTCAAGTTTTAATACGCATACGCACTTCTTACCAATCACACTTTTTACTGGCACAAATGCCATACAATAACAAAAGATCTCTGTCTGAACAATATTTAAATTTCTATAATTCTATGGGCCCGGGGCTTAGCTCTAAGTTTATTAAAAAAATACACTGGTTGCACCCATTCCTGATGTTTAAGAGATCGTTCTCAACTTGGTCCAAATACCGTTACTCAAACAAGTGCGTCTTTGTTGAAAAACAGTCGAGATTGTTTTATGTCTTAGCTTATTTAATGTTGATGTAAAATGTTCGTTGGAAAAGGATTTGTATGAAGCTGCCGGCTTTACCTTTTTTGTTCCCTTTGGGTCAGCGGATATAAACATCGATAATACTTTTGTTCCACTTTTCCATGAATATCTGCATAAAAACGGCGTTATCAAACCCTCGTATAAACTGTCATATAATTTTATTAAGGGCCAAGTAGAAATTACATTTGGAACCACCTTCATGTACCACCACCTACTCGAGGCCAGCTTGGAATCATCACGCAGGCAAACACCCAAACGTGGACTACAGCAGCAGATGTAAAACCTCTCCGGGAATGTTTCTACAATGGTGAAGTGGCATTCACCAAAGTATTCTCACCGGTTAAGTTCACCATATAATATTTTACACCAACACTGACACCGCTGAGACAAAAATGATCTTGACTGCTACTCAACAAAAGCTCTTTATTCCAGTAATAAATACTGGGCAACGACGAACAATAGATGCCAATGGTTCTAGCGAAACCTGTCTGTTGTTGTATGAGAGTGTGCCAAACCAACAGAAAGCAATATTGCCGGAGATTGAATTATTCCCGAGGCAGATGTTTCCTTTGTTTTAATAAATGCACAATAAATGTGATAGTAAAAAGGAATAATTGGATGGAAGTGCGCGTGGGTATTACGTTTGCGCGTGATGATGAAACCGGTCAAGGTATGTTTGTCGTGCAATTGAAATATGTCATTGCATTATTAATTGACGAATTATGACAGACCATCAGTCTAACCGGCGTGAAAATACAACAGGAAGAGGAACATCAGTTGCAAAATGAAATCGCCGAGAGAATCGCGTTGATCGCGAAATATAAACACCCGTATTTGGTTGTAGGTGCTATCTGCTGTCTTTCTGTGGCATAAACTGTCAGTTTTGGTGTGATTGGAATCATGACATCACACATTGTTGGTGCATATCAATAGTAGTCGGTGTCTTTGGTGGTACGCGAAATTAATTTCGATGTCACTTCAGTCTCGATTACGTTTCTATTCAGAATTTCTAGCAGATGCACAAAACAATCTCAATACGATCAGTAAACTGTATTCAGTAACAATTGAGAATAAAATAATTAACATTGTTGAGTCTGAGATTGTGCTGGCAGAAATGGAAAATCACAGAGAGTTACAAGCACAAAAAAGAAACAGCGCGGAGTTACAAAAAGTTAGATTCGAGTAAAAAATAATCTGCATGCAGAGAACTGGATATCGGTCGATTAACTAAATATCTGGCCGTGTCTGTGCATTGAACGCTACCATAGGCGTGCCTATCTGAATACATCCACCAGAGTGATTTTGTTTTCTGCTATCACAGGAGTAATATGAAAAGTTCTTGCCTATTTTCGAAACCTTTTGAGGCAGGCACCTCCATCCGGACAAAACTCTATTCCTCGTGACTGGCTCGCTCATGTCATGCGTGTGTGCAAACACTCCCGTGGATAAAATTAAAAATGATCAACAGGCAACAATCGGGTAGGGGCTAAATGTGTCATGAGGGGTAGAGGCGTGGACGGGTGGAATGGTCCCAATGAAAACTAAATTGACAAAACCGGCAGTTTCATACTACTAAAGGTAACTGGGATGTGTTCGGAGATGAAATCACTTTATCGTTGTAGATACAACCCTCGAGTTTATTCACATCTGGTGGTATCGCCAAAGATTGAACATTTTTACGTGCTATGGCGCTTTCTCCACGCTGGCCACGAGTTGGTAATGATAGATTAGGACGGTCCCAATGATCAATTTATATTTGGTGCCATGCAGTATTATGTTTTGTTGTACAGAGGGTCTTGTAACACTGCTCTGGCGCAGATGTACGTCAACAAATGGAAAAAAGTATCATTGATGTTAGCATCCGCTGCCAAATGAGTTAAACCTCCCTCCATATATTCAGGAAGCTCATCACCCCGGTCAGAACCCATTACGTATATAAAATAATAAACTTAATCTGAAACTCAAACACCAAAGACAGTTTAGCAGCCGGATTAATATGAAATGTTTCTAACTGAATTTCATTTTGATGTATCAATGATTTTTTTAAAACTGCATACATGAAAGATGTTGGAACACCGGTTTCATGTTCGTTACACTTTATTACTCGTTCGCCAGGCTTATCGTTGCTTACTGGTGTTACTTGACTCCATCCATTATAATAACCTGAAATAATAAATACATATGATCCACACTCACGCGCTGTTAAGATATTAGACTTAGGCTTATCAACACCATTTATGTCAAGAAAAATAAGTAGACCATTTGCTATTTTAAATTCAGCTGTTTCCTCTTCTTTGCTGGTCAGCAATTTTTGTATGCTGCAAATGACCCTACTAAACGTCGCGGTGCGGGCACGTTAGCGATTTGTTCAGTCTCGACTTGTTTTGTTGCATCATCATCATCATCTTTGATAAACGCGAAAGACAAGTCAGAGTCTTTGATTCCTTCGATTTCACTAGTCATGGAAAAATTATTTTCGACAGCGCATAATTACTTGATAACAATATCTTGAATGTTTACCTTTGACGTTTTATGTTTACAAGATTGATTTTCCAAAATCACAAGCTTACCTGGATCAACGCCATCAACAACAAGGACAGTAAACCAGGTCAAATCCGCTTTGGTTGCAAACCTGCCCAGATCTGTTTCAGCGCAGTGTCGTTGAGAAGAGTTAACTCCGTTAATGTTAATAGTCATTGTGTATAATATTAAATGTATTTCAATGTGGAATAAATAATTGCCCGCAGGGGTGAACTGGGGAAATCTTTGCTTCTCGTCAGTAAATGCAAAGCTTCAACAAAAAGATGACGCGCGTATTGTTCGATCCAGACGAGTTTGCAACGGTATAATCCTATAAAGTAATGGTACACGGCTTATTTGCTCGTCTGGTTATATAATTAACAAATTCAATGCGTGGTACGCAGCTATGTAAATCAAAATACAAACGATATCGACGTGTCACCACGTATGCAACACAATGATTACCATATACTGTGCCAAATCCAGGTTAACAATAGCGGTTTTAAGTGTGCATTGCACCATCAATGCGATTTCATTTCGCATAAAGACAGCGCGAGAACGGTTGACTTATTTTAGCATCGCGAGTAAATCAACATTGGTCATTGGACGGGTCATTGGCGTGGCCTTATGTGTTATACCCGGTTATCGAATAACCCAATAATATTCGACGACATGTTCCATGGCAATCGAAGGCCTTTTCCTTATATATTTGTGTGCCACCTTCAGCCGCCTTTTCAGCGCCAACTCATGCTGTTCGGACAAGCCCCTAACATGGCTGCTAACAACGCTGAAATCGCCGCAAAGAATGGAAATATTCCACTGGTTGTTTGCAATTTTGCAGCTGATTTGCACAATTTTAGAACCATTCAGGTATAATTGTTGTTTTTCCTCATTAGGATTTTTGATTGTGTTTGGGTCGACAACACAGGAACTTTTCTGGTCAAATTGTTTGAAGAAAGTTTCAATGTAACCCCACAATTGTCATTTTGTCGACTATTCTATTTTTCCAATCAATAACGCTGACCTTCTTTTGTGATAGGACATTATTGTTTAAGTATGTATCGAGTTCAATTATGAATGTTCCGCAGGCGTATCACTAACCCTCATTCCACTACAACAGAGTCTTGTCAGAAAGAATCAATGCATAACATCGATTACCAGCGGCTCATTAAAATACACATCAACAACTGTAATGTCTGAAAACTCCTAGTGTTCCAGTGAAAATTTTTAGATCAGGTACTCTGTCATGCAGTGTTGTTGGGAAATCTGCTAACCAGTGTCAATGTTTTTAATTCAGTTCATAAACAAAGACAGAGAGTGATATGCACGTGCGGCTTGATTGGCATCTATGTAGTCAAGCAAAAATATCTTCAGAACGTTCCTGGTGGCCTTTTCACCGCAGAGCAACGTTAATCAGTCTCAAGTTGTCAAATCTCATCTTTCTCTGTTATTGCTTTTTTTTTATATATTAAAATCTCTCCATCTGTAAGTTAAAATGCCACAAACAAGTTTTGGTGCTGTAAGGCCATGTTGGGTAACTTTTGCTATGTAAATTGCCCCGTAATATTACTTAGTTGGTGCGGACCTGTGGTAAGCGCGAGAAACGACAGCGTAGCAGCAGTTCCAAATTGTATAAACAATAAAAACGTGATTATGTAGTTAATGAAGGGGTTAGCACAGATATCCACAATGTTTATGTTGGCAACTCAAATTTACAAGGATTACCTCCTGTTCGTCAAATTGCATCGTTGGCGTTGGTTTTACGAAATAAAGTAACTGTGTGTTTGCCCCAAAATTAACCTTGCGAACTTCTCTACAAAACCCAAATATGTGACTTGGGAGAATCGTACACGAAGACCACAATGAGTGTCCAATGAACTGCGATCAACGCTGTGCAAATTCAAGTTTGAAAGAAGTAGTAGTACTAAACATCATAGCGGCACCACCGACTCCAAGTATGGCATTTACCTGCAGGCAGTGCCGGATTTAGGCATAAGATAAACAAACTACAGCTTAGGGCCTCACAGTCTGAACTCACAGTCTGAAGGGGCCTCTCAAATTTATTTTATACCAAGTAGGGCCTCTGCAGCTTCCCATGGCTTAGGGCCTCGCTATGTCTAAATCCGGCACTGCCTTCAGGTTGTGGGTGCACAAAAGAATCGTGTGTACTTTGACGAAATTTATAAGGTCTATGATCTGCATGATTAATTACGTCTTTAATAAACATCATTGTTGGCTTAGCTGTTTTCGTGTAATCATCGTTATATGTGACTAGTCAAAGAATCCTCCTTGCTTCGTTGACGTTATCAAGGATAAATTCGATTATTGTTCAATCGATGGAGTATATTGTACTGTTGAACAACGTCATGACATCATTTTTGACAAATCCCACTTGATCATTGGCAGGGTGATCAGCAGTGTTATATCTTATACGTTTTCCAACAATTTACAAGAAAGCTTCAGATGGAAGAAAGAACCTCAAAGGCAACCACCCCTCAATTTCTGTATTGTCGGAATATGTATGTATGTATGTATGTATGTATGCATGTATGCATGCATGCATGTATGTATGTATGTATGTATGTATGTATGTATGTATGTATGTATGTATGTATGTATGTAGTGTTACGATTCTATGGTCTTAAACTTCGTAACAAAAATGTGTGAGAAACAAGTTTTACAAATTGAAAAAAGAATTTATTTTCCTAAAAAGGTGAAAAAAATTAAAAGTAACTTATGGTAGGTAAATGAAATCCTAAACATTCCTATATTTAGGATAAAGTCCAAAATGCATCGAGTAATCTGAATGAGTTCCATTGGTGTATGGAAAATGTCCTTAAATAAATTCACAGTCATTCCGTACCAGCGGATCACGTGATGTTTACCTGCTGTTAATGATTCTAATGAATGTCGAAACCCATGAATGGATATTTCGCAACCTACAAAGGAATAAATCAGCCTAAAGTGCAAACTTAAGATCTTTGGAAAAAATAAGTATTGAAAATATCATTCGCTAAATGTGTCTTATTACATTTATGTATTTAGTCGCGAGAGCCTTTTTGTTTTCGAATCCTTATGTAGAGGTGCTACATGCAATTTTGCGACTATTTAAAAAAACAAAAGAACAATCTTACATCAGTCCTGAGAAAAACTTAAATCTTGGTAAAGAGTAATTATGCTTCTTTCTCATGTACTTATAATCATTGCAAAATAATAAATGTTGATCCTGAATATGTAAAATAGTACAAAATTAGAGACGGAATAATTACAACGTATTAGTTCTGTAGAGGTAAAACATTCGTTATACATTTTGAACAATATTGCGACTCAGGTATTGGTCAATACTTATTATGAAGGCATGACCAGTATTATTGGTGACTAGAGCTTCGTGGATTATTCTTTTTGAGTTTCTGTTTTATTATCTAGTTTCTGCGCAAATAAATTGTAGAGAATAATTGTACGCATAACAACACACAATATTTTGTTAAACAATGATTGGCGAGGAATTAAATGTTATGCAAAACTATTTACCATCACACCCTGAAATCTTGCTCCACATTTTTATGCTCAGATATAATCAAAGAATCGGACGACTGTCTACTCCAACTCCACAGTTCAAATTAAAAGTATTTATCATAATTTTATTTTATACCTATCAAACAGAATCTAGTAAATAAAGGATAAAACTTCATTTTACTTTACGAACTTATGCCGAATATTTCGTCAAATTGCGCGAAACAAAATGTTGCTGTTACGTACGCTTGCCCTTGCCTTTAGAAAAATATACTGTGAATGTTTTCAGTATCCATACATTTAAAAAGACGAAAATATGAAATATCTCGGATATTTTAATTAACTTTATATGTATATGAACCAATAACTCTTCCCTCACGTACAAGTCATTCACAATTCAATCAGATATTACCCAAGATAATTTTGTTTTAAATATTAACTTAACTTTCATCAAGTACTTTTATATGAAGTACAATCTATATAGAGAACAATTTTACATCACATAATATTCAAACAAAGGTATCGTTTTACATCTTTTACATTTAAATATTTCGTATTTAAAACCGGGATATTGTTAAACTGATAGGCTTACGACAGATCTGATGTTTGAAAAAGTACAGCAAACATAGACTACCAAGGCGGAGACGGGTATGTATCAAAGAGTGTCCGTATATTGTCCCATCAGCATCATCCAACGCACAAGCCGGATCTTGATAATACGTAGCGTACAGTTTTGACGTAACACCACACTGGTTGTAAGAATACCACGATCGCTGTACGGTGTTGATACGAAGTACAAAGGTTGCCCTACAGTTGCCGCTTGCAGAGATGGTGACGCAGGTTGCATACGCTGAAATTCCGCTGAAATGAAAGATATATCTATTTATTATCAATTTATTTATTTATTAGAATCCGGGTTAATTCAATTATTGAATGGCAAAACTATTTAAATTATTTGCACTGTAAACTTGGCAGCGGTGCTACGCAAATAGCAAACATTTTCTGTTGGGTTTTTTAACGCCATTTGGTTGAATGATTCATTCATTAGCCAACTGGAGCGCGTGTTAGACCAGTAAATGTAACAAACTCCTGTAAAGATGACTTTGATAAATTTTATTGCCGTGAATAAGGCTGATTCATTTTATAACGCTTACTACCGGTATTAGCACTTTTTAAGAGACAGCTAATTGAAGGTATTTTTGTACTTTCAGGTAATATATTTACAATTAAGAATATATATTGTTCAAAATAACTTTGACCGTTATAAAGACCAAAACTTTCAACAAAAGTGCACATCTATGCATTGTTTCGGATGATTAATTTCACTTGGTATTTCGTTTGTTACCTGCACATTGTGAATAAATAATTCGTTTTGTGTTTATCCGTTACGTAGTTGCTTTCCGCTTGTGCAATGGCTATCGATAGGTTATGGAAGCACACACTTGGTTTGGTCTGCATGTCAGATGCACATCCTCTGAAAGCTTGGAGGTTTCTGCGTAAATAGGCGAAAGATTCGAATTAATCAAAATATTCGAACCAGCCATATATCCGATCGTCCATTGATACATCAAACTATCCACAGATAAATCAAAACAAACATAATTCAGTTCCTTTTGTCTATTCACTCATATTTGAGTATTAAATGTTTCAGGATGTTTTCTATCTACATTTATATTTTCTAAGTTCAAACAGTGAAACTGTAATTAGTGTCATCGTAGTCAAATAATCATTGATTTTTTTCACTTGTATTTTTTACGTTCTCGTTTTGACGATGCTTGCACTTAAATATCTTCATCCTCCTTTATTGCAGAAATGATTAATGGAATTATCTCAATGACTGAATAACATTAATTTTCTCAGATTTAAACGTTCTAACTAAAGAAGAGATGTAATGAATATCAAAACGTCCGGACTACAATTCAAAATTTGGTTAAAACTATTAATCAAAGTGGATTGATTAATATTTATGTTGGTTTTTTTGGTAAATATCGATGGTGTGAAATACCTTCCGTGATTTTTTAAAAGCATTTGAATACTATTACCATTCATGGAACATATTTCACAATTCCATACTACAATACTTTAAGACCGCTCCGGATGCGGGAGGTCGAGGGTTCGATCCTCGGCCAAGTCATACCAAAGACTTACAAAAATGGTACAAACAGCTGCTTCGCTTGGCGCTCAGCATTAAGAGGTTAGTGTTAGGACTGGTTGGCCTGGTGTCAGGATAATGTGACTGGGTGGGACATCATGCTACATGTCTGCGTCATGATGCCCCAGTACTAGACATCACTTTAAATTGCCACACTGCAGACATCGTGGCGATAAGACTGAAACATTGTTAAGGCTACGTTAAAAATCCAAATCTCACATACACAATACTTTAATGCAGTGCTCGAGCATCATTTCTTGTAGCTCTAAACTTAGATTTGTATTACACCATTGCTAGAGTGTTGTTGTTCATTCTCGAATCATACTCGTCACACTGTTATTCTTTATACGATATGTAATGTTCATGACAATTTTGCGAACTTGTTATCCTTCATTCAAATGTTATTTGTATTGCACTTTTGTCACATTGTTACACTTCATTCTTGATTTAGATTTGTATAAAACATGTGCAAGATTATTTTTTATCACACTTTTGCGAAATTGTTATCCTTCATTATGTAATTTATTTCACACTTTAATCAAAATCGTTCTTCGTTATATAAGTAGTTTGTAATACACGTTTGCCAAAGTGTTATCCTTTATATTCTATGTAGATTTCTATTACAATTTCGCCTAATTGTTATCCTACATTCTATATTTAGATTTGTATTACACTTTTTAATAAATTGCTATCATTCATTCTGTATGTAATTTGTACCACCGTTTTGCTAAATTGTTATCCTTCATTCTATATGTAATTTGTACTATACGTTTTTCAAATTGTTATACTTCATTCTATACTTAGCTTTGTATTATATATTTGACAAATTGTTATCATTCATTCTATTTCTAATTTCTATTTGACAAATTGTTATCATTCGTTCTATTTCTTATTTCTATTACACTTTTGCCAAATTGTTTTCCTTCATCCTTTATGTAACTAGTACTACTGTTTTGCCAAATTGTTATACTTCATTCTATATCGAGATTTCTATTTCATTTCAACCAAATTTGTATTCGTCATGCTATATTTAGATTTGTATTACATATTTGCCACCGCTCCTGTGGCCTAGTGTTTAGAGCGTCTGCCTCGGATGCGGGAGGTCGTGGGTTCGATCCCCGGTCGAATCATAAAAAAGACTTACAAAAATGGTACTAACAGCTGCCTCGCTTGACGCTCAGCATTAAGAGGTTAATGTTAGGACTGGTCGGCCTGGTGTCAGAATAATGTGACTGGGTGGGACATCATGCTACATGTCTGCGGCATGATGCCCAAGTGTTAGACATCACTATAAACTATCACACTGCAGACATCTTTCTGAAAAATTGTTAAAGCTACGTTAAAAATCCAAATCACACACACACACACACACACACACACACATATTTGCCAAATTGTTATTTTTCATTCTATATTTAAATTGTATCACACTCATCAATCTTTATTTAGACTTTTAGTAAACTTTCGACAAAGTCGTATCATTGATTCTATATTTAATTTGTATCAAACTTTGACCCAATTTTTATCCTTTGTTCTTTATGTAATTTATATTACACGTTTACCAAATAGTTATTCTTCATTCAAGATGTATGTTTCTATTACACTTTTCCCAAATTGTCATACTCATTCTAGATTTAGATTGTATTACACTTTTGCAAATTGTTATCCTTCACTTTATATTTAATTTGCATCACACTTTTGCCAAACGGGTATCCTTCATTGTGTATGTAATATGTATCACACTTTGTTAAATTGTTATCCTTCATTCTTTATGCAACTTTTTATTATGCGCTTGGCAAATTGTTATACTTCTTTCTTTATTTAAATTAATATTACTTTTCACAAATTGTTATCATTAATTCTATATGTAATGTGTATTATATTTTTGGGAAATTATCCTTCTTTCGGTATTTAATTTGTGTCACACTTTTTCCAAATAATTAATCTTCGATCTGTATTAAATTTGTATTAAACATTTGCCGATTTGTTATAATTTGTATTAGACTTTTGCTAAATTGCTTATTACAACCAATAATGGAAAATCATCAGAATAACCCGACAAATATTTTTATGATCAGTTTCAAGGGCAATGAAATGTGTGGTATAGTAGAATAATTATAAAATATACAAAATAAAAAAAAAAAATCATAACCTCATCGAATGCGCAGATGAATCCATTTAGCGGCTTTTATTGTAGGAAAGCCAGCAGCGATGTACCGTCTTACTCACTTATAAATCGAGTCCAAATGCGACAACATAGACTCTGATCTGCATTTGCATAATGCACCTTCAAATCAGGATTTATATTGCTTTCTCTACTGATTACTGCTAATAAACTACATAGAAACAGATCTTAGCGGCGCATTAATCGACGGCAGATCTGGTTTTGTGCAATATTCAGTTGGGCTCAACTTAAAAGGGAGCACAGACGGGAGATGATACAGTAACGGATTTGAAATAAATGTATCATTGAAACTGTCGCACATGTAGCGGTATGTTGTTATAAGTGCCATGATGTCGTATGTGAGGTACAAAGTGTTATTCTTGTAGCAGTCGCCAACAGCACTTTTGATGCAGTTCATGATACATTCCAACTTCCTGAGGAAGAAATCGAAATGACCGAATAAAAATACATTGACATTTCTTAAACAAGTGTAGAATACAATGGTTATTACAGTTGTTTTCACTTATATCCATTCAGAATAATTAAAAACGTTTTATTTCAAGAAATCCCCATCTTTATCATACTTGAAGAATATACCATTTGCCAAGGCAATTAATAGAAATAACGAGAAAGAAATATAGCTTTATTTATAACATTCATGGTATATCATCCTTGTGATCACAGATACTTCATTATTTGATTGAATAAGTAAAATATAGAAAATAACTCAAAACGCTAGCAGCACATACTTATCATAAAACAGTTATTTATTTACGATCAAGTCAATTATATGTAGGTGCAAAATACTTACCCGCAAATAGTTACTGCGTTGTTAACATATTCGGTCAAATTGTAACTCGTGAGATTGTATCGAGTCAGGCAATCCGAGATGTCACTTTTTACAGATGTACACGTGAGGCTGTTCTCTGTTGTCTTAGTTGTACTCGTATATGTAGTATTTGTTGTTGTCATTGTTTTGTTCGTTGTTGTGGATGATGTCGACATCTGTGTTGAAGTCTCATTTGGTAGTTTAGGTGTCGTTGTAGTTCTCGTCGATGTTGCTGCAGGTGATGTTGGTATAGTTGTTGTCATTTGTGCTGAAGTGGAATTGGTGGAATTTACATTAGAAGCAGGCGAAGTCGTGGTCGGTAGACTGGTGACTGTGCCACAGTATGTGTTCATATCATACACATTCACCAAAGGAGAGCTTAAACCACAGACTGAGAACGAATTTGTGGCATTCAATGCATGATTATACAACATGGCTTCTTCGGCTGTACATGTAGACAATGACCCATTGATTGGAAGTTTCATACAATTAGTAAAATTCACTTTTGCACTGAAAAACATAAAGTAAAATCTATTTAACACGGAGGCGAGGCATGACTTCGATTTTTAACAAGGACAAAGACTGATTGATATAAACATTAATTATCGATAAACACAAAAAGAAATGGGTTGGGCTACACGCTAATACAACACAGATAATGTCCATCTACTGTAATTAATATAGAAAAACTAGGTAAATGCATTACCAGTATATTTTAATTTAATTAATATACAGGACAACGTTTATAAAGCGCGTAAATAATTATTAGGTAATAGTTTTCAAAGAATTATCAGACTTTCAAATTGTAAAACCAAATACTTATAAAATACCTATTTTCTTATTATGTGACATGCCATGTCAGACTGTTACGTGATATGCCATGTCAGAATGTTACGTGATATGCCATGTCAGACTGTTTTGTGATATGCCATGTCAGACTGTTACGCAAGTACACGAAGCACTGCTCTGACCAGGTTTTCATTATTCATTTTTTTAAAATTTATAATTTCAAAGATGTGCCGTTATAACAGTCGTACAGTACAGACCACAAAAATTGCAAAAAGGACACTATCACGGCTGTCATTTGCGTGAGCCAGGAGAAAACTGAAATGAAATTGATTAAATTAATGATGTAAGTTTGAAACATGATTTTTTTTTATTGGTCAGGGTCTAAAAGATCTGAACGAGTGTTCATTTGATATCAGATTTATGAACTGAGTTGATAATGTTAAAGAAATAAACTGATTGCAGTGATTGTTATTTAGTATTATTCAAAAACTGCATAATCTACATTGTTAAATCAACGCGAGAAGAGTCTATTTTTGACAATGTGTCATTACTGGATGACGTTGCAATATCACACTGTTAAGTGTCTTGCTACATTGTGGCGAATAATTGTAATGTGACGTCATGACATTAAGAAAGATGAGCATTATGCGACACAAATGTTTTAAATTATTGATTGGAACCTAACTATCAAGCTTGCAAAATGTCGTTGGAATAAAATGCTTTAGACTAACTCTTTCTTCCTGCTGTTTCATGTTTATATTTTCTTTTCTTACCTAGTTTTCATTTTCATTCTAGTTTATATGTAGGGAATCCGAGTGGGTAGAATTAAGACTAACAGTCAGTAGGATACATGTTCAAATCCAGCTAAACCAGCCAGAATCAGCTGCCGTGGGTAGTCTTTTGGCAAGGCACTTTATTACAATAGCTGGCACCATGCAGTGTAATAAGTGCGCATATGTCTCAAAACACGATTCAGCCAACAATCAATAAATTTTAGTTTATATATATATATATATATATATATATATATATATATATATATATATATATATATATATATATATATATATATCGAAGAATTAAAAATTCATGAAATTCACTAAATTCAAAATTATTGTGATGGAAACATTTTTTTCTTCAAAACTAGGCCACACTTTTTTGTTCCAGATAAATCTTACCTGCAGGCATCCGTCACATATATATTCTCGTTGGCACTGTTCTGAAAGGCACTCAAGATTTCATTCAAACTATAATTCAGCAAGGGCTGACATGACATTTGAAGTGCTTGGAAGTAAGTGGCACAGTTGTTCGTTGCTGACGCTGTTACTGGAAAGAAGAACTATTGATTCAATGCTAGTATTACATTGTTTAAATCTGAACGGAGAAACATTACATGATATCTGATGTATAGGAATAGCCGTACGACTTTTAAAACGACTCTTATATTACCTGTTTAGGCTCTAATAGACAGTAACAAAAGAATAGAAACAACAAGCTTTGAAAAATTTATTTGACAAATAATTTATTTCCCTGGAAAAACAATGTAAAAATCAACAAATAAGAACTTAAGGTCTTAAGAATTAACTCCAAAAAAATATCCAAGAATAATCAGCAAATCAAATATTAGAAGTCCTAGGAATGAAATGTTCTAATGAAATTTGAGTTCGAGTCCGACGAAAAATCCAAAATGGAAGGTGATGACGTATACTGTAGTCAGTATTGTGATGTTGTATCTGCAGTTTTTTGTTGATTCACAAACAATAATATTCCGGGGTTTGCATTTCCGAATAAAATTTAGAGAAATGTCTTTGTCCAAGAATTCTGTATGAGCACTCAAATATTTCCAGGAAAAAGAATTAATCTTTCAGAATCCAAACAATTTGAATATAAATTACAATGTAATTTCAAACTGGTCACAAACAAATACGTTTCAAAAGTCCAAGGTAAAAGCCCAAACTGAGAAATATATCTCTGAACATCACTAATAAATCTAAATACTGCTCAACCTCGGAAAACCCAGAATTGCGAAATAGGGCTGTTTACAATCTAAAGTCACATACTTCCAGTATGACCTTGATAAAAATAAGTCATTTTACTCCGAGAATAAAATAAAAATAGAAAGTTGTTTACTTGTCTCAGCGACATCTGAATCAATATCGGGAACTAAGCCAAAACTAGAAACAGTGTTTCTATTATTAGGCATTAATGAAAAGATTCAGATCAAACTCAGTTTTCTGGAAAATATCAAATTCCTAGTAAACAAAATACATCTTTTAAAAAACCTACAAACAGTCAATTAAATTAAATCAAATATAAATTAAATCAAATATATATAACACGACAGCGATTGACCCAACTATGTTTTATACAACCTCAATATCACCGATATGGCGGAAAGTTGTGTTTAACAAATACAGGACTCTGAGTTCCATTGAAATAGGAGATAATATAATAATACTTACAAGTCAAGAATGCCACAGAGGAAGCCAAAGAGGGTACTATTTAGAGAAAATAGGGTCTGGTATTCTAGTATAACTCTAGACCAAAAAATGTTACTTACAGGACACATTGTCACAAAGGAAGCGGAAGAGAGTAATGAGCGTTGTGTTGTCGTACTCAACACTACAGTAATAGCTGACTCCATCTGTTGCATTTTTCAGACAGTCTAGTGTGCAATCCAGGTTACTGAAATGAATATAGAGAACATAGGATTGATTTTCAAACAGTACAGTATGTAATCCAGGCTGCTCAAACGAACATAGAGTATATAGTAGAGATTTTTATTCTGTCCAGTGTGCAATCTACGGACACATTCTCATTCTGTCCAGTGTGTAATACAGGTTCCTGAAATGAACATAGGACAGATTTCTTGTTGAACAGATCTAGAGTAGGGGTGAACCAAGAACAACCTCTAGAAGGATTCGCTTTTAAATATCGAAAGCTCAAGAAGGAACAAACCACAACTGCTATAACTGAATGAAAAATAATGTTAAAATGTAATCAGAAAAATTAGCTGACGTTCTATTAGTAGGGACATTTTTGATCACAAATATAGTATTTATCATCTAAAACTGTTACATTGTGATATGTTTAGTAGGTTGATTCTGTATTTGGTAAGGGCTATTATGAACAGTTAGCGGCTGTTTTCATGAACAGACATTACAGCTGGCAACTTTTATTCGATCACAAATACAATCAACATTACCGACAAAGGACTATGAAAACATATTTAAGATCTCCATTATTTGCTGCCAGGTAGCAAGGTATGCCCATTCTGTCGAACATACTCTACTTGGGAACAGTACAGTGTAGCGTGACGGACACGCGACCAGAAGGATACTGTTAGAATCCTGTGCAGAAAAAAGGTTGAAGTCCACCGATGTGTGTGTACAAATCTCTAGATAAGATACATTGCTTACGTTCCTTAGTAAAATATAACCTTTCATTTCATGAGCGCCATTAAAAACCAGCCAATCAATCCATCAATCAATCAATCAATCAATCAATCAATCATTGACATGTATGTATGTATGTATGTATCTGTGTATGTATGCATGTATGTATGTATGTATGTATGTATGTATGTTGTATGACTGACTGACTGATTGAATTTATTTCCTCTTCAAAAAGATTTCATTCAGTTATTTTTTATTATTACATAATAGAGATAGGAACATATCTTGACATTAATGGATTTACAACACACTAAACATAATTTATATACAGTTAACTCCACTTATATGCATAGCCTCGGGACCGGACCCAAGCTATGCACATATACGGAGTATGCATTTAAAAGGAATTCATGTATATATACAATGTACATGTACTTGTAAAATGGAAAATCATACCAACAAGCTTATATGCTATATAAATGTGTTTCAGTGTATTAAACATCTACGTATACATTTAATTCCACAGCACATGTAAATTCCGATAAACACTATAACTGTTGATGCCGAAATTATTATTGAAAGTGTGTATCGCTCTTTGGTAGCAAAATAGTATACGGGTCGCTACTAAAATTAGTTCCCAGTAAAGTAATAAGTTAACGTGAAAAGAAGGACATTAGAGTCGTTGCAAAAGTTTGCAAGTTGCTTGGTAAAAACTGTCCGTAATTGATTTTTGAACATAGAGCGGCCAATCTGGTGGACAGTAGTCTGCAAGTTATAAAATCCGCATACGATTCGCACCCATTTGCTTCCAGAAATGCTATAATAGTCTCCAGTCTTTAAATGGCAGTAGCAATGTTTGGCAGTGGGACAGACAACTCGTTGGTAGACTCCTCCACATCCTCTGGATCTGAATTATTTTCTTTTTGCTGGACATTTGAACAGATATCGGCATTTTTTTCTCTTCATCAGCATGAAGGTGTTCATCCCCCGCCACATAGCGATTTAAATCATCCAATGCCATAGTGGGTGGGATACAAACCTCAGTGTTGTCGTCAACAGTAACGTCTTCAGTTGATGCTGTGTTTTTGACGAAACATGCACGTCGATAACAGTTGGCGATGGTTGCTCCTGAAATTCGATTCGATACCTCTCTCTTTAGGTGCAAGGTATCCAGTAAACTCAAGTCTTTTCGCCAATTCTGCAGCACCCCCTTCACTTCCATTGTCGATGATGTTAACAACTTGACGCAACACTATTGATCGATATTGCTTCTTGAAGTTAGCAATGCTGCCTTGATCCAAAGGCTGAATCAATGATGTAGTGTTAGGGGGTAGAAAGAATAGTTTGACATTTGTTGAGCGAAGATTATCACTGTGAGCTGCACATTTGTCGCACAATATCAGAATCTTGCGTTTTATGCTTTGCATCTGTTTATCGATTTTCTTAAGCCATTCTTGCCATATGTTCCCTGTCATCCACGTGTTTCTGTTTGCTTCGTATGGCACTGGTAATGTCTTAACATTCTTAAAACAACGCGGATGTTTACTTTTGCCAATCACTAGTGACTCTAGTTTTTCGATCCCATCCATGCTGGCTGCAAGCAGCAGAGTCATCCGATAATTCGCAACTTTAGTCCCGGATACATCAGCACCATTAAATGAAAGTGTTCCATCTGGGATAGCTCTCCAATAAAGCCTCGTCTCGTCAGCTTTAATAATGTCAGCTGGTTCGTAATCTTTGATCAAGTCCGACAGAACGTTAGCTATCCATCGTCCAGCATCGAAGTCATCAGTGTCTTGCTTCTTCCCATGCTGCTTCCTGAACTTTACAGCATTGCGATCTTTCCATCTCTCTAGTCAGCCATGTGTTGCCTTAAAATCTGCAATGCCTAAGCCCTGTGCTAGTCCATCGGCTTTCTCTAGCAACAGTGGACCGCTAATAGGCACCTGTCAACTCCTCGCTTGGGTGAACCATCGCAACAGGGTTTCATCGACATCTTCCGCTTTTCCTGCCCTTTGACGCTTTCTGTTAGGATTGCTGTTACTCTGCCATTCTTCAAGAATCTTTTACTTATTTTTCCTGAATTCTCGATATCGCACTTTGGTTAAGGCTGTAAACGACTGTGCAATCGACACCTGACTTTCTTTATTATCTAACTTCTTTATCACTTCCACACGATATGCCGCTTACACGTGTGCTTAGGCATTATAGATTTGGTCAATGGTTTGAATTTACATTGCTTTCGTCAGGAGTTGTACAAGAAACTTGATCCAATGCGGGGTTAGGACTAGGCCGCCAGTCAACTAGGAATTTGTGCTAACCACTGAGATTACTGTGACTAATGACTCATCATGTGGTCATCTGGCCGCTGCCAGCTGGCAATAACTTCTAGCTCTAGAGCCAGTGCACCGGCATTAATAACGCCTTAGCTGATGAGCGCAGAGGTTGGCTGGGGCACCAGTCTACAATTTTCTACGATCATTGGGATAGCAGTCTACACGTATACAGCCTTCATATCCACTTTAGATGTCTGGACCATGTTTATGCAATTAAGCGGTGTCAAATACGTATAAAGACCAGCAAATTGTATGCAGTTAAACGATATATGCATTTAACCGACATGAATTTATCCAATATTGATAACTATGTATATTGATGAAGGAAAAACGGGACCATACTTTAGCTATGCACTTAAGCGATCTATGTAATTAAGCGATATCCATTTAAGTGGAACCGACTCTGTGTGTGTGTATATATATATATATATATATATATAGAGAGAGAGAGAGAGAGAGATATACACACACACACACAAAAGTAAAGAAAACAAAATATCTATACACATGAGTGAAAGAACTCATTGCAAGCGAAATGTATAAGCAACAGAGATTAAGAGAGGAAAATAAGGGAATTGGAATTACTTACATTCGACTGGAACGATTTAAATGAATTATCACATTGGCTCTCACTTAGAACACTGTAAATAATTTATAAGATAGAAATGAAATGGTTCATTTGACTAATTTACTGAACAAGCATAATATCATATATGGTTTTCAAGTTCATTTGTTCTTCTGTACATTGTGTCTATTCATTCAGCCACCACACACATGAATGCATGCCATGATTGATCATCCATAGAATCAATGACTTATGTATGTATGTATGTATGTATGTATGTATGTATGTCTGTCTGTCTGTCTGTCTGTCTGTATGTATGTATGTATGTATGTATGTATGTATGCATGCATGCTCACATAGGCCTAACCTGTACAATTGTTGCAGATTCGTCATGTTATAACCGTAAGGGAATGAACCTAACTGATACGAAACCAAACATCGAGTCACATGATCTAATGTAGAACTACAAGATCCTGTCGTTCCGCTGGAATTGGCTTTGCCACAAGATATTTCCAGATCAAACAAGCCGGATACAGGTGAAGAGATATTACACAGTGCCAGGGAATAAGAGGAGTTTGTAACGTTAATCATAAATTGAGAACTTTCTCCAGAACAGTATATTTTACTATATAAATTCAAACATTCTCTTCTTCCACTCTACCGCCTGAAAAATGAATAAATAAATTAATAAATAGATAAATAATAATAATAATAATAATAATAATAATAATAATAATAAATATGTTCTGTGTATGGTACTTTTGCTTGAGAAGATATTTAGTGTGTTAGCCTATCATCGGTTAGGTTTCTTTTCCCTGTCGAAAAGTCGGATTTACAATGTACCTTTTCTGCGCATATTTTTCAGACATCTGGTCATGCGTTTTAAATATGTGCTATATCCAGTTTTTTTTTCTACTGTAAACGTTCTAACGCGTTCTAAAGACATGCCCTTCCTCTATGTACTTGTAATAATTTTCGAGCAGCAATTATAAACTTTAATTATCGTACAGAAAATACATTCGGACTAAAGTGATCTTAACAACAAATTGCTAGAACCTACCTTTTAAAAAGGACCATGTAGCAAGTAAAGTGATGACTGTCGTTAAGTTATATATACACACATACATTCTGCGATATTGTTTAATGATATAACAAATAAATGGAGCATTATATGAAAGTAGACATAATATACTGAATCTCCAGAGTAATGTTGGTTTCCTGTTTCTTTTAATCCTTGTTCTCAAACATTGGTACAGAGCCTGTTATCCGTGGGCAACCCCAGAAGCCAGATTTTACTGGTTGAAATTCAGTGACACTCAGTATCCTCTGAGTAACATTCAGTGTGATTATATTGCAAACATACTGTATGCATTACCAATTACCTTGATTAGCCACTGTAGCTAAGACAAAATGCATGCAGACCACTAATTTAATTCATATATTCATTCCTATGTACTACACATGTAACATCATACAATCATTACCATGGAAATTGTATAATATAATTCAGAAAAATTATTCCAGCTTCCCACTGTATTAGTCAGAAAGAGTATTATGCGTTGGATTGCATGCTTAAGTTGTGGAATAACTCTATGTCTTCATCAGCTTAAACACAAATAATGTCATCTACGTTAGCAAAGTTTAAATCGTAGTCACAGTGACCTGCTTTGGTCAGCCTTTATCATACAAATAAAACTATGAACGAATATAATAAATAATTTGTGTGAAACAAAATGTCACAGTACTAAGTTGTACGTATATATAATTTGTATTGTTTGTTGGGTTTATCAATGCCTGTATGTTATGCATATCCGTGCTTGGCATTGAACTCATTCCAAAATCAAGATAATGATCTACCTGACCTGAGACATTTATTTTGTTTTTCTACAAAATAATACATATCTAATATTTCCCTATGATGATAAATTAAGTAGATTCAGGTCATTATTAACTGTAAACATGTTTACTTCAGTTTGAGTTATAGATATAGTAGTGATTCTGACCTTAGAAGGTTTAAGAAAGGAAATTTTCCATTAAGATGACATCATTAATTGCGAACCAGGTCAAGTGGGCGGTTATGTAACGTTGTTTACTTTAGGGTTGCGCGTCATACCTTAAGATCTCAAGAGGAATCAGTCTTAACAGCGTATTCACTTCTTAATTGGATTTATTTTGTTTAAACTATTCGTTGGAGTTATAAAATGCTCATTAATACTTCCTGGAGCATTAATTTGGAATTCTATCGAATTCAGTCAAGGATCTTTTGGATTATATTATTTTGCTACATTAAAACTGTTAACATATCGCCACATTCCAGAGTATTTGCACATTAGCATATTTAAGACTACAGGCACATCATCCATTCAATACTGGAATTTATTTGGAACACAATTACTTAGAACGCTAAATATTTGAACTTTTGATAGAACGTTTATGATAAGGATTTAATTCACAATAAGGTAAGTTATTTATAAATTTTAACTTTTCTATTCTAGGGAAATAAATAAGTTATTTCCTGAATTATACAAACCTTGTTGGTCATCTTTCTTTTCTGTTACTTAGCTTAAGAACACATAGTTGTAACATTTCTTGTGCACAATCGTAGGTCATGAGTTCGGAACAGAGAATTAAATAAAAAAGATAAGCGACAATTAGAAATTCTAGGCAAACATTTTCCGGTATGGTTAGAGGATTGACACATTTAGATTCAATCTTATAAGCTACATGTTGGTTTACATGTATACATTTATAGCTACATGTTGATATCCAACCTTACGCTGCTCCATTTGACACATTATATTGTAGCCCAACTTACTTGCACATTGCTGACACATATCCCTGTTCGTCCCTTGTGTTATATGCTGTCAATATCGCACTTTCAAAGGCTTCATAAAGCGTAGACCAACACAGGCCAGACATTAGAGAACTATAACAATCCATAGAAGCCAAAGCAGTTTCTGTTGAATATGAATATATCATATTTATGTTGGGTATGAATATAAATAAATAAATAATGTATATAAATCATATTTATGTTGAATATGAATATAAATAAAACATAAATAAATAAATTAATGGTCCAAAACAAAGATGACACAGTTCATGCAACAAAAGCAGTCAATTATCCTTTCTGAACTGTATGTGTGTGCGTGATTTGAATTTTTAAAGTAGCTTTAACATTTCTTCAGTCATATCGCAACGATGTTTGCAGTGTGGCAGTTTATAGTGATGTCTAGTACTGGGACATCATGCCGTATACTTGTAGCAGCATGTCCCACCCAGTCATGGCATCCTTACACCAGGTCGACCATCCCGAACATTAACTTCTTAACATTTTGAAGCTATTGTTATGACTAGGTCGGGGTTTGAACCCGCGACCTACAACATCCGGGAGTCAACTGTAAGTTTCGTGAACCAGTAAAAGTATTTTATATGTGTGTGTGTTTGTGTGTCTTCTGCTAGACTTGAGATTTCCTAAGATGCTCACAAATATAATATAAATGTAAGCTTGCGTACAACTCATAGCAACACAGATTTTTAAAAAAAAATCCTTCCGATAATTTAATCATTTAAGTCAGAAAGTTAGTTGGACTCTGAGTTTTGAGATTAAACACGGAAAGTATTAAGACTTATGGCGGCGTTATATGTCAAGCAGCTTTGTATGGATTGTTAAAAACACATTAGCATGTCTTGTGTTTTAAACAAGGGGTTTTCATTAAAAATATTACGTTCTTTAAAAAAAAATATTGGGGTTTACAACGATCAGTACCTAAAAATTAGCTAAAAATGGGAAGTTACGAAATTTACTTCGATTTTCTATTATATTCATAAATATAGATCGCAGGATTTCTCTTACAAAGAATAGATTCTAATGCAAAACGTTTAGTAAGGCTAGCATATGTGCAAACGTAAATATTATAATGGTCATACTGACAGTGGATAAAAGGAGAAACCAAAACATGATATACTAAGTATATATGATATTCTAAGTTGACGAAATCTCGAATATTATGTTGGTTACCTGTTTCTTTGAATCCTTGTTATCAAACATTGGTGCAGAGCCTGTTATCCGTGGGCGACTCCAGAAGCCAGATTGTACTGGTTTAAATTCGATGACACTCATTATCCTTTGAGTAACATTCAGTGTGATTATATTGCAAACATACTGTATGCATTACCAATTACCTTGATTAGCCACTGTAGCTAAGACAAAATGCATGAAGACCACTAATTTAATTCCTATATTCATTCCTATATAGTACACATGTAACATTATAAGTCGTTAACATGGAAAATGTATAATATAATTCAGAACAATTATTCCAGCATACAACTGTATTAGTCAGAAAGAGTATTATGCGTTGGATTGGATGCTTAACATATGGAATAACTCTATGTCTTCATCAGCTTAAACACAAATAATGTGATCTACGTTAGCAAAGTTTAAATCGTAGTCACAATGACCCGCCGTTTTGGAGATCAATATTGGATAGACCACGAACTGATTATTCCCTGGTTTCAGGATGAACGCCTCGGCACTGATAGCTGACCCATCGACATGCCAACATAAAGTTTGCACAAAACGAATCGATCTTAATTTGCCCGCTTCGCAGCTGTCGAAACAAGATGGATTCATTGGACCCCTGTTAGCAGGGATCGCTAGATCGTTGCTGCCAGTATTACTCACCATCGGACAATGACTACAACTTCCATGAACCATCCGAGGTAAGGGAGGCATGAAGAAAAAGCTTCTAACGATCATCAAACTCGAACACCTTTTAGGAAGCAGAGTCGGACATTTCAGAGACGTCATTTCTAAAGAACAACGTCCCGAAAACATCACGGTCGACGAGAGCTGCGTAGTTAACCTGCTTAATTATTATGATGTACATGGTACTCACTGTGTTGCCATCGATCCACGTTATAGTGACGTTAAGTATTTATATTCGTTTTGGTTTACCTCCTTCCGATGACGTCGTGTAATATCTCTACATAGCACAACTGTTACATCCAACGCAGGGACCGGGGACAATCACCCTTGGAGACTATTTTAATGTTTCAAAATAATGTACATTCATCATTTAACAATATGAACTCGTGGTATCTTAAGTGCAAGACCAAACCGGAGAGGATCGACCTCGTCGAAGTAACCACGAAATATCGCCTCCTGATCAAGTCGAGGTGTGCTGTGTGCGGTTCTAAAATTCAACATCGTCAACGGTAAGATCACCGCAGCGGAGACCATTAAAATGTAGAGTTGACCTCTATAAAAAGTGAATCATTGCAGACACTGCGATCTCGCCAAGAGCTGCGAAGACCTTTGTGTGGAAGGAAACGCGTGCGTGTGAGATTGCAAATGCTATGGACAAGACAAATTATCGGTGGAGTCGTAGACGTCATTTGTAAGGATCAGTAACTTCCGAGAGCTCGTGAATAATGAACGTTTCCAGGACACAAATACGCTAGACCGTGAATACATTAGAACCGGAAATTAATGTAAACGATTAGCCACTTCCGGGTCAGGAGACCTATAACAGCGTCGATGACATCGCCATGCAACACGATCTTTGTTACAAAGATCATCCCGACGACAAAGCGGGATTTGATCGAGTCATTCAGATGAACTAAAAAATACTAAAGCCTAAATATTGCAGAGAACAGGTAGATCGAGCTCTTGTGAGTGGCATCATTGGCACCAAACATAAACATGGCATTTTCTTGTCAGCTGATCTTTCGGAGATGGCAGAAGCACTGCATATATCCACACGAAAGCAGAGTCATCGCGGTTTAAGCAGACGATATATGGTCAGCAGATCTCGTCGACATGAGAGATTACAGCACGTACAACGATCATTTCAAATATATCAAGACGGTCATCAACGTGTTCAGCAAATCCGCATGGGTGGTTCTACTCGAAAACAAAAAAAAGGACATTCTATAGTTGAAGAGTTGGATAGAATTGCACGAAAACCACATACATTATTGGCAGATCATGGTAGTGAATTTGATAACAAAACTGTCTCAGACTGGCTTGAAAGTATTGTCTTGTACAGCATGCACAATCGCAACAAAGCGGCCGTCGTCGAACGGTTTAAAAAAACTCTCAAAAATTCCATGTGGAAGAGATTTGCCAGCGATAACATCAGCCGATACTAAGACTTCTTGCCAGACATCGTCAATCGATACAATCACATATCAGCATTAAAATTACATCACACCATTAAAATTAACCCCACGGAAGCCTCTTCGGCTGACTAAAAACAGCTGATCACGAATGCCTTATTCTTAAAATCCAAATTCAAAGTAGGTGACCACGGCAGGATCAGCAGACAAAAGACTACGTTCAAAAATGATACACACCCAACTTCGTCATCGATACCGTTCAAAAAACCATTCCAGTAACGTACACGTTCAAAGATTCCCCAGGAGAACCAATTCAAGATACTTTTTACGAACAGGAATTTCAGAAAAAGATAAAACCTCTTCATAGTCGAAATAGTGATCTCTAGCAAAGGTAAAAAATCTCTCGTGAAGTGGTTTGGTTATCGAAACGATTCAACTTGTAGATTCACAGAGCCTCCTTAAAACCGATAGCTCCTCAGAAATATTCTTATCGTACTCCTCACACAAACGCTTCCCGGAGAATGTCTTAAATTAATCCACATGCTCGTGAAGACCCATCTTCTCAAAGATGCGCTTGAACACAGACTCAAATATTAAAAAATTCCACCGGACCTACTAACTGAACTCTAGTGACCCTTTTCAGCCAGTAAAGAAACTTATCTTGCTGTGGTTCGGATAAATGAAAACGAATCAGCTTATTTTGATGTAATATTGCTGATTGTATCTCTTTACAGAAGTTGATGACTATGGCAACGTCATACCCACTCCTCATTCTCATACTCTTCGCTCTCCTCACAATAAATCATCTTAGGCACATAATCAAATCCTTATTTGCATACTATATTAACTCCTTGGCAAGCTTCAGCCACCCATGAGATTCCCCATCACTTAAATCCACTGTGGGATTGCTACTGCAAGCCTCATCATTTGCTCCCAAGCGATCGTTACTCCAGGGATAACACGGAAGAGACCTCTTCTCTATATTACAAGCAGACCTCTAATAAAACCAAACCATGGTTACCTATTTTGTCTGCGCTGGAGTGAGCCAGAACCCCCAGAATTATATAGATTCATGGGTGCACTCTCGGTCACTCTTTATCATGCAGTGATAAAAATGAGACAGAACACCTATTTTAATATGCTACTATCCTACCCATCTTGCAGTATGATCACCCACCCCTAGTTTCAGTTTGTGTGCTTGCATAAAAGTAAGTAAAGCAAATGAGTCATTTAGTTTGCACTAATATTAGGACCCTAATTTATATATCGACAATGTAATAATTTTACACCCGCTACTCTTTCTACATAGCGTCAGCAAGTTTGAAGACGCTTCACATATTTAAATCAAATACTCCACTAAATACAGAACTGTATGAGTTTCGTCATTGAAACATTAAGCATAATGGTTACCTTCTTAAGTGAAATTTAGCTGCTGATTCGTCCGCAGTAATAACGTAATACTTGTTAACGTGTTCACATTCGTTAGTTCTGCTGGTCGTGAATTGACGAGCGCATGGGATGGACCGTCCATCGGTTAATACAAATTTGTTATCACCACTCCTCATAAACTAATTGGAGGGTGGCGAGGGTTTTGGGGTAAGGTTTATCTGCGTATTTTCGAATGGACAGGGATATTTTCATCAAATGAAAATTGTCAGTCCTACATTAGGCACTGTAAAATGATCCTTAACAAAGCGAAATAATTATATAAAACAACGTATATTATCAATTACAGTAGAAAAACTAAATAAAGCTCACCGAACTGCATAATTTCAATTTGAAATGAAGTTCATACTTCGGAATCTGATCATATTACATTCAAAGTCGATGTACATGGCCAAAGCGGTGACTAGTGTTTAATACGTTTTTCTTAGCTAGTATGAAGGCCATGTGACCTTTTAAAACAATTGGGATAAGGACAATGTGAACAAAGGGCATGATGTGTTGAGTTAAAATTCAACTATCTTGCATATTGATCTGACAAATGACAGGTATATAAAAAGACCGATGTGTTGTGCCGTTTGATACTAACGACATTTCTTTTCTTTTGCATGTCTCTGTCTTGGCAGTATACAATTATTAATATTAAAAATAATTGCTATTTCTAATACATTATTTTTTCATGTTTTTGGAGAGGTCGATATGTCATAACTTTTACTTCAAGATTCGGCGGACCCGAGAACCGTCACATTTAGGTTGATAATATCAGTTTCTTGACAAAACATCATATCAAAATACGGAGTTTAACACATTGCCTGAACAGACAACCTCTATCAACGCATTGCTAGAAAAGAAAACAGCTATCAACGTATTACATGAGAAACAAAAAAAAAAAAAACAAAAAAAAAACACTAACCATACAATCCAAAATATCCATAAAAACAAAATGAAAGAAAAATATCCAACACAAAATATAAAAACACAAGGCAAAACGCAACCAATCGAAGTTAGTATGTTTCTGAAAATTTAACCTCGAACTAGATAAGTATA
Source organism: Sinohyriopsis cumingii (assembly GCA_028554795.2). Taxonomy (NCBI): domain Eukaryota; kingdom Metazoa; phylum Mollusca; class Bivalvia; order Unionida; family Unionidae; genus Sinohyriopsis; species Sinohyriopsis cumingii. The sequence goes on along the minus strand of CM068831.1, from coordinate 75,440,539 downwards.
AAAGAGAGAAGGCGAATAATATGGTTTGACTCCATCTGTAGACATATACTTTCAAATTGCAGTGGATTCCAAAAAGATCGACTCTTCCTTTATATTATTCATTTCCTGATAAATCATTATGTCAAATCAGTTCTATCGGATCTACGTATTACTTTTAAGAGCACTTTCAGACATTTTCCTTTCGTTAGAAAACAAAACCAATCCAAACAATGTTGACTACTAACAAACATCTTAACATCAAAGGTTGTATCAATACAACATGACATTTGGCTAAAGATTAAAATAAAACTTTATTTTGTCACAACATACACATGTCTTGTTGCAGCTTTAACCCGACAAAAGAGAGTCTATATTCTACATTGAATTGAAAATATGGGAATCTTGTTAAAAAGATGAGGACAAAAGAAAACTAAAATAAATTGGTTTTCAGACACAAAACCAGCGTATGTACTTTTGTTTCAATTCAGTGTTGATAAACAGATAAAGTGGCATATAATCACATGTAGAGATTGGTCAGTGGTGCAGTTAGATTGTAACTCTAACTGGTTCGGTACAGACATCGCAACCCTATCATTCAGTATGGTCGTACAGGCAATAAATGTCTTAATGTGACCTTATATTTACATGCACTTATGGGTATATTGCATTCGAAAAGTAGGGATTGCAGTGCATACATAAAACTTACGTAAGTGGAAGGAAATATCTTGATCACATCGAACAAGTATAGTACATGCTTGCCATCATATGTATTCCTCATTTGGTCTAGGTCAGGCTAACTATAGTAATGAAAAATCTAAAGGCCATTCTTGTTGGCTACGACAGTTGAACACACCGCTGGCTAAGAACATAACGATTGGGAAAAGACGAGATATGAGACTCAGTGGTTGTTGTTGTTTTTGTTGTTGGTGGTAGATATATCATTTGTTTTAATCGTTGTTGTTGTAAGGTTTTACGCCATTTTTCAGCATAGGATAGGCTATACACGGCAGCCACTATTAATGGTGGAGGAAGAACCCGGAAAAAAAACCCGAAAAGAGCTACCGACCCACGAGAAACTACTGGCAAGCTTTCCCACATATCCATATTAGCCGAATCCGAGTCTCGAACCCACGCAGGCAGAGTTGAGATGGCAGTGATCCGTAACGGAGAGCGCTTTAGACCACTCGGCCGCTCGGGGCCCCACTGTTTTAATCGTAGGCAAGGTCGTCGAAACTGGAACGACTGCTAAGGGAAACATTATGTTATCTTGAAACACTAACCTGAACACAGTTATAGTTAATTCAACCCAATATTTAGTTCACTATATAGAAAAACTAATTTAGCCTGAAAATATAGAATATTTAAGCAATTTCTTATTTTGTCTTCGTATGTTCAAACGATTTTTGGAATGTTATAGATGCTTGCATAGTATAAAAGGAAGGAACTCATTATTAACGAATGAAGTACCGTAGAGGTGTTTAGCTTTAGCTTGAATCACTGTCGCATAGACACTGATTAAACACCATACCTGGCTAAATTCACCCTTCATTATTTTCTTAAACTTGATCTCTTGAAGTGGCATTTTGATCGCGGATTCAAAAACATTGGCTCTTGAGAAGAAAAATAGCAAAAGTACATGTATTGTCAAATTTAATTTATTACAGTAACTAGCGGTATAGCTCCTGGACAGAGTTAGAGCTGTGCTGGAATCGAGCACCTCTCCGCTTTGACTTTTGTTCGCAGCGATGGCATCATATACATATTAACCTGTAATATTCCTCACAATTATGTCGCTGTCTTAAAACAGAGAAGAGAATTTATCGCAGGAACCCTTTTGATGCATCAAAAAGGAACTTTTCTACGAAAATAAAACAATGACCAAAACAGCACAGGGGTTGGTGGTTGGTGCAAATGCCCTAAGACGACAAGCGAAGGGAGGGGAGAGCAATCGAGAATTTTGTTTGCAGCTAAAACGTTCATAGTATTTCAACTCATCTTGATGTACTGGAATATTTGTTCAGAAACTTACATTGATACTGGTGAGTTTAGGGGAAAAGATGAAGATTGCAACTGTCATAAAAAGTGCTCTCTGAAGCAAAATAAGGGTGCCACTAAACTAGGCAGCAAAAACCCTCGAATGCATCTCCTCGCGCAATTGCGTATAAACCTTTTTAAAGACACTTAATTGCAATTAAGTTGGTATTGTAAAACAATATCAAGCTCTGTTTTGAACATTCTTATCTTAAAAACTATCGCAACTATTTTCGTCAAAATTAGTGATATCATTGACTTATATAGGGGTACCTGAATCCTGTCCGAGTGTATATATTGCTTAGGCTGTAAATTACAAAGATTTGAAATTTAATGTAAAGCACTTTAGAATAATAGATATTGACTTTTGAAATAGCAATAACCTAAACACACAACAGGTGATACAAAAGTCTCCGCTTTTTACAGTAGAACATTCGTGCAACTATTTAAACACAAAATTATCTGTGAATATATTTTTGGACGACATAAAAATCTTTGCTTTAACATTATACAAATTTATAAATTGTCTCCAATTAATGATTAAAAAGTTCCACAATATTTGCTTTCACCTTGATATAAATTATACATATACGATTCATCTTTTGTTTATAAACTGTCATAACTGTTTACATTATATCAGATTCAAATGAGGAAAGAAAAGTTGCTATCTAGAAATACACAGTGTTTCGAACCTGTAAACAACAGCCCGTCTTATCCCCATTTTTTGGAATCGTTCAGGGTTAACTGTCAACAAATTCCAAGTGCTAGCATTTGATTGTCAGTAATCGCAAAGCTTATCACTTGTCATACTACGTTTCCTATTGCTACTTGAACTTGGTTATATTATTTCTTTCCACTATCAATTAATCACGATCACACGAACACTGCGTCAGTCTAGACATTGCTGACACACACACACACACACACACACACACACACACACACACACACACACACATATATATATATATATATATATATATATATATATATATATATATATATATATATATATAGAGAGAGAGAGAGAGAGAGAGAGAGAGAGACTTGAACTTAGGTATATTATTTCTTTTCACTATAAATTAATGAACATTACAAGAACACTGCGTCAGTCTTGGCATCGGGGAGAGAGAGAGAGAGAGAGAGAGAGAGAGAGAGAGAGAGAGAGACTTGAACTTGGGTATATTATTTATTTTCACTATAATTAATCACTAATGGAATGGTCACGTGAATGGGATGGTCATGTGAATGGGCTGGTCGACAGGCCTATATGGAATCCAATTTCCTAGTGCTAGCATTTGATTGTCAGTAATCACAAAGCTTATCACTTGTCATTCTACGTTTCCTATTGCTACTTGAACTTGGTTATATTATTTCTTTCCACTATCAATTAATCACAAGTACAAGAACACTGCGTCCGTCTAGGCACCGGGAAGAGAGAGAGAGAGAGAGAGAGAGAGAGAGAGAGAGAGAGAGAGAGAGAGAGAGAGAGAGAGAGAGATTCCTGTACACGCACGTCATTCTAAGAATAGTTATATAGATGTTTCTTAACTTTTAATAACATAGCATTTCCTATCTTTACTTCCGGTATGTGTACAGTCATTCTCGTTTTAGTTCAATTTTCGTCTGATAATGGCTTAACATTCACACCTATCAATACATACATTACTTTTATAAATCAATCTATCTCCTGTTTATCTTTGAATATTTTAACACCTTGTAATTTACTAGACTTTACTCCAGTTATATTAAAATTTGTTTTGCTTTTACTATTACCACCCTTGATTACTCTGGCCTCTCTTTCAATGATGTTAGATGTAGTCCTTGTAACAATTTATCTTCACATTTTAGGTTGTTTCTTACGATTAATATTGTTTCATTAAAACATTCATCATTTGATCACTACACTGAAGCAATTGTCCACATACTATTGGGAAGATATAAGATTCCCGTGTGTTATGAGTTGTAATTAGATGATTTTATTTTATGATGGTTTAATGGTTTCATGGTTATCTCCCTTGATCGGTCCACTTATTTCACTCTCAGTATTTCGTGACTGATAATATCCTCTGGGCGAATTTCGTTTGCGAAGATATCGTCGTAATTATGAGAGTCTCTGTCCGTTTGAATGTTTTGTTTCCCCTTACATTCGTCAAGACCTTTGATGCCGAATCAAAAGATTATTCCCCTGTATTTGCATTGCAAGATTTAAAGCTAATATAGTTTTGCGTACCTGTTGGTTTGCTATAGAATTATGACTTCAAAATAATTTGGCAATTATATCCAAGAAAGGAATTTACTGTAATTTTTGTGATTTTTATAGTTGAATATAGGTAATGAAGTTCCTGGAAGAATTCTGTGACATATATATATATATATATATATATATATATATATATATATATATATATATATATATATATATATATATATATATATAATTTCCATGTTATGAAACTGTCCTCTGAAAATCTTTGCCAGTTCTTTATCGAATAATCCCCAATTTTCTATGCTCATCCTTCACTCTGTCCAATAACCTCCCTTCCAAGTGCTCCAAGATTGCACAGCATGTTTTATCTACCTTGATGCACAAAGTCGTGCCTTTATTCTGTTTGTAGTAATTCCCATTCAAGTAAAGCATGGTTCATGTATTAGTTTTAAAAGGATTACATTATAAATGCATGATCAGATCGTGAATATATGTTTTCATTTTGCTTTGTTTAGCCAAAATGTCAGTGCTTCTATTCCCAGGTGGAATATTAGGATACAAGTGTCTTTAAATCGAAGGCAGAGATTGCTGATAGTTCAATCACAATGTCTGGTATCTGGTTGCGAAAATGAATATTTGTTCTATATGAAACCATATAAATACTTTGCAAATATGACTTAGTCTTTTCGTGCAAGTTTTAGGATTTCTAATAAAGGTCGACATTTTAAATCTACTGGCCTGTTTATTGTTATATATTCCATTTAATACAGTCTAATTATTTTGTGATGTCATTACTTTTGTGGATCTTTGGAAGGTGGTTAAAGTAAGTTGGAAAATGTTCAAAAAATAATATCCTTCCGTCTTTATATAAGTAATTTCATTATTTTTCAGTTATGTGGCCGATTAGTCTTCGCGCTCCAAATTTTGTTTATCCACTAATTCCCTGGTAGAATTCCTATCATTTAGTGTTATGTAACCTATATTCAGCACGAAAATGGATATTTAATAAATTTCTAATATTATCAATAAATAGATAGAACAATATCGGTCTGATCATATCTCATTCTGATATTACACATAAAGAAATCATTACGAGCCTTTTTTCTGTTCGCACATATGAGCCTAATTGATCACGTATCGCATTAAAAATAAATTTAAAAAAAAGATTTACTATGTATGCTTATCATTCGGAGCAAAGAGTCATGTTTAACCTTATCAAAAAGCCTTGGAGAAGTTCAAATATAGTCAATACAAGGGACCCCATCTTCGTGACAGATAATGTAATGCCTATGATTGTATTGAAAAATATCGATTGATGAATAACCTAGCAGACTGCGAGCTTAAGTTTGGTCTATTATTTTTCTCTGACAAAGATTAATGTCTAACCGTAAAGAAATCTGGAAATTATTTTGCAATTCGCATTAATGAAAAGGACAAGTTTGTAATTACTGGAATCATTTCTGATGTCATTGTTATAAATTGTACGGATAATACCCCCCTCTCTCTCTCTCTCACACACACACGGACGCGCATGATATAGCGAAATAATAGATTTTAATATACTAAAAATCTTTATTGAAATTAGTTTGATCTGAATAGTTAAACAAACTTCAGCTCCAATTCTGTCAGGTCCAGCATGTTTTTTTCCTTTTTTATTTAAAATTGCGAAATACTGAGTTTTCTTTGAAATTTTTAATTGGTTTATTAAAAACGAACAGTTAGAAGAATCGACATTGCATGCAAATCGACCCACCGCTTTTAAACTCGAACCCACTAAAAAAAAAATTTGCATCAGCCCTCAGAAAATATTAAAAATCCGGTGAAAGAGAAATCACGCTTCTTTTTATGCACTTATAATTACTGCAAAAATATTTAACTTTGATCGTGAAAAAGAAAATTAATAAAAGAAATTAAAGACTAATGTGATGTATATTTAATCTGCATTGCTTGTTAGTTTTTATATTCAGTATATGCTATGGATAATTGTAGTTTGGAGTTGACTTGTCCAAAATCAAATTCCTTTCCTACCCGACCTTAGTCATTGATTTTGGTTATGTAAACAACATGGTTATCTCAGTCTGAGATAAGAACATTGGAAATTCCAAATGGAATGCCTGGTCTACCGGTTGTTCTTACCAAATTTACATTATAATGTTAGTAACAGACTTTCCAATTATAACTGAAATGTTATCTTTTAAATATTTGGAACTTTACAGAATGACATTTTCCATTTGGTACAAATTTTTAAAAATATTATTACAGAAAATGCTAAATGTGAAATGATATCAAGCAGAGGACTATATAATCTTATTTATCTAGAAATTATTAATTCGTGCTATGAAATTTGAGCAGAATCATTTGTATTACTGCTGTGTTCTTTATTAGGACTGAAATTTATTCATTCAAATTATTTAATTGAAGTTATTCCTCACTGAAAATAAAAGTGTTCAAAAATAACATTCTTGGAGATAGAAACTTAGACATATAGTGAAATTCAAATAAATATATTTTCTTCGATTGTATTATTGTGATGGAACATAAGACATTGTGATGGAACATAAGACATTGTGATGGAACATACGACTATTGACACATCACTACGGCACAGATCATCAACACTTCCAGCATTGGATTTATTTTGGAATACCACTAAAGTTTATTCAGGTCTTTAACCATTTTGATTTGTGTTAGAAATTCTATAAATATTTGGGATTTATTTCGCAATACCATATGATATTTTTAAATTTTCACTTTTGTATTCCAGAGAAATAAACTATTTGCTGAATTGTTCAAAGCTTGCTGCTTTTCGCTCTTTTCTGCTACTGCTTTTAAGACTATAGAGTCGTAATATTAAATAGTTACATTTTATACTTTTGGGAGAGGTAAAAACACGTCATACATTATCACTACTGTTGTGCATCATGTACTGGTCAGTATTTTATAGGGATGCATGGCCAGTGTAATTGTTAACTTTAATTTCGTGGATTATTTTTGAGTTTATGCTTTATTTATTTAGCTTTTCGTATATAAAATGTAGAATATATTTTTATGCGTAACAAAGACGATATTTTGTTTAACAAGGACTAGCGAGGAATGAGTTTTTATGCAAAAACTATTTCCATTACACCCTGAAACCTTGCTTCACGTTTAATGCTGGCCTATAATCAATGGTTCGGATGACGGTCTAGTCAGGCTCCACAATTCAAATTAATTATCTCACACCTAGCTGACACCTAAATTATACTGTATGAACTTTTCTGAATATATGGTGAACTTGTGCGAAACAAGATTGTGCTGTTAGGTACATTTGTGAAACGTTGCCTTTAGAAAACTATATACTGAGAGTTTTCAGTAACATTAATTTAAAAAGAGAAATAATGAAATGATCTTATCAACTAAAAATGTACATGAATCATAAAGTCTGCCAGCACGTAATTCAGTCAGGCAATACCAAATACAAGTATGTTTTTAAAATTGAATCAGCTTTCAAAAACTGCTCTTATATGAATTACATTCCATATATACAACAATTTTATTTAAAATTTAAATATTACATATTTATAAATATGATATTGTTAAATTGATAGGCTCCAGCTTTAATATTTAAAAACGTACAGCAAACAAAGACTACCAAGGAGAAGGCGGATATGAATCAGAGAGTGTCCGTATATTGTGCCTTCAGCATCGTCCTGCGTACAAAGCGGATGTTGATAATACGTAGCGTACGGTTCCGACGTTACACCGCACTGGTAGTAAGAATACCAAGATCAATGTACGTTGTTGATACGAGTTGCATAGGTTGGCGTACAGAGATGGCAACGCACGTTTCATAGGTTGAAAATCCGCTGGAATGAGACATTGATTATTAATTGATTTATGTATCATAGTCCGGGTAACTTCAATTGAGGGATGGCAAAATTAATGTATTTTTGTGTACACTGTTAATGTGGCTGCAGATGCTGCATAGATACTGTACAATTTATACTGTTTTCTGACGCCAATCACTTGGATATTTTCATTCAGCGAATGGCTTCATTTGTTGCACCGATAAATGTTATTAACCTCTTAACTTTAATAAAATGTACAGTTTGTCACATTCAGTGGCGTCACTAAGTGGTGCGGGGGTGGGGTGGTGCGGATCGCCCCGGGTGACACCATCAGAAAGGGTGAGACGAAAATGACTGTCTATAAAGCTTTTGAATTTTTTTGCAGTAAGGCGATCCTAGGGGGTGACACCGTGAGTTAGCGCACATGACTGTCTATAAAAATAGTTTTTAATTTTTGTGTAGGAAGGAGGTCCATAGGGGTGACACCATGAGTTACTGCACTGGGTGACACCAACCCTAGCGACGCAACTGATAACATTTACGAACACCATCGATGCCCCTAAGGCAACATACGGGTTCTCGCTTTCAGTTAATACGTGTACAATGAAAACATGTATATGTATATGCATGGCTCAAGATCACTGTATCCGTTGTAGAGACCAATACTTTCGACAAAAATGCACACCTATGAGTTGTTGTGGATTATCAATTTCACTTGATTCTATAGATTTTTACCTGCACATTTGAATAAAGAATTCGCTTTGTTTTTATTCGTTACGTAGTTGCTTTCCGATTGGGAAATGGCCGTCAGTAGGCTAGTAAGGCAACTAATTGCTTTGGTAGGGTTTCTATGTAAAGAGACGAAATATATTCAAAATTAATCAAAATTATCGAACATCTATGTATTCGTCATTCCATCTATACATCCAACTATCCACTCACATATGCAATTAAGCATACTTCAATCCTCTCGCACATACATTGTTTATGGGAGCAAAATAAATAAGTCATTATATATATTGTTGTACATAACCTTCGCTAGCCAAGGTTCCCATAACCCTATTTACACCTTGGCGGATCGAACAGCTATATTGGTTGTCCTATTGGCATCTATTGGATTTCATGTGTTGCTTTCCTTAGTATGTAATTCAAAGTAACCAACAGCGTGGTGCATTGTACATCGGCCGCAAATGGTAGGGGCTACTGACCTAAAAAGGATACTTTGTAAGTGGAACACCAAAAATATGACTAAGTTCCAGAGGGAAACCACTCCAGGTCTGTTTGTGTGAAAGATAGTTTGCGCAAACACGGACCGGCACTGGAAAAGTGCTTATTTATTAGTCCATTCAAGTTGTGTGATCTCCTTGTCTCGATCACTTAGGAACAGGTTCAAATTTGAACAACTTAATTTTGATTAATTCACAGACCCGAAGCACAGAGATATCTAGTGGATATGTCAAGGTGTAGATATGGTTATTGGAACCTTGGCTAGCGAAGATGATATTACAGATGTCATTGTATTTATTTATTTATCTGAGTAATTATCAACATAGACACTGATCAGGATTCACATTAAGGAGAGTCAGATCGGGTGTACGCTGCTTGTTCTACTGACCACTCCTTATACACTGCATAGACTCGGATGTTACGAGTGTGTTACGAGACAGCAGATCTGATCCTGGGAAGTTTGCAGTTGGGCTTGACTTTTAATGAGTACATACTAAAGTTGATACAGTAACGGATTTTAAATGAATGTACCATTAAAATTATCACACATGTAGCGGTATGTTGTTATGAGAGCCACGATGTCGTACGTCAAGTATAGAATGCTATTCTTGTAGCAGTCACCAACAGCAATTTTGATGCAGCCCATGATACATTCCAATTTTCTGAAGGAAAAAACCCCCGGAATAAATAAACAATGGCGATTTCAAAAGATCCGCCGCACATAAGTTTTAGTTCAAGCTGTTCTTAGTTATATCCATTCAGAATAACTACACAACTTTGTGGATTCGGTCCCCAGCTACGTTGCGTGTAAGTTGAATAATTAAATCAGGATACAGATTATGTGCTAACCATAGAATCTCGTAGAGCGAAACTAGCTCGACAAAAAAGTCGAGAAATATATGCCCGTTCGTAATTCTATCAAGCAACAACTATACCAATGTTAGGAAGCTCGAGTGCTATTTACAGAAGATACCGCGGAATTGTTTAAGCCCGTTACAAAATCCACTGATAAGCTCTTACTTCTATTAACAGACACAGCTAGATGGACGATAAAAACTGTGAGACAAACTAACGGAAACAAAAAAATTATACGAGAACTTCCAGCTTAAATAGCTGCTGCTCAGCCTTAATATCAGCAGATGATGGAGACTATTTATAACATTGACGCTGAAATCGGTGTTGTGAAGGATCTTGTTACACCAGAGCCAGAACCAAAACCAGAGCATAAAAACCCACCAACCCAATTTAATAAAGAAGATTCTAGGGAACTTCAAACATATATCCTACAGCGATTGGTGCAGTAGGATTTTCCGTTCGTAATACTTTGTTAGATCCAAAAACTACTGATATTCCATAATCAAAAAAACTTCTGATTTTATTTAGAACGTTCCGTAGAATAAGTAAAATCAGTAAAAATATCAGCCTAAATTTAATGATTTTGTAAAACTTTTCAATAAAACATGAACAGTGTAATTACCTAAAGATACATTATCTCCTAATGGATCACCATTCGAATCACCTTGTATTGATGAAGAATAAACAACTAGAAGTGGTCTATCTAAAGCTAGTAATTGCGTCTCTCGAGGGAGTGGCCGTGATAAACTTTATCCTAATATCATCCTTGCTGATGCTGATAGACTAGAAATTCGTATTGGTGGAAGACAATCTGGCAATAATTAACCAGAATTCATCAATGAAGCAGCTGATATTTATTATCGATTATTCACAATCAGTATCATGGACATTAATGATTGATGAAATCGTTGATGATGACCTTAGTGATTGAGAGCATGCAATTAGATCAGTGACAAGAAAATAATATGATCATGCATAATGCTCAACGTAGACCATTAATGGTCAGGGTGATACATTCACGATTATCAACATATAAAGCTATCTACGGAGATGGGCTCGATGATGTTGTTCACGGTCTAGTCAGAACTGTAGCCCCAATGGCGATTCTGGTTGCAAAACAACTAGGAATGAAAGCTATTGACGTTGTTCGGCATAAGGGCATACGTATTGTTGGTGATGTTGCTAGTAAAGCCTTAACAGCAATCTAGGATAGACTAGCACGATTAATATGACGAAAACCAAAGCCAGTACAAATACCCAGCACTGAAGTGATGCTAGCAGGTGTCAGTAAAAACATAAATCAAGCTGCAAATGAACGATTGCAATAATTAGCTCGGAGTATAACTGCAAATCTGGTAGCGGATGGTGGGTTTTCTCGTCCTCGCCGTTGCTAGGAATGATGGTGTATCATTTTAGATATCAGCAAATATAAAAAGTCCGAACGTGTATTTGATCCCGCATTTGACATTGACTCACCAGTACTCAAGGATGAGTCTGTGCGTGATTATCAATAATATTCTTAAGAAGCACGAAATCCAAACCAGCGTAGTCGAATCGAATTAAAGGTCCAGGATACGTCGAGATTATTCCTCCGCCGAGTCACTATGAAGTTTGGGATTCACTCTTGAAGGATGATGATACCACATATGCAGCAAATGAACAGTGTGGATTTGTTAATAATGGTATCATGGCGTTATTCATCAGTGCCAGATATATCACTTATGGAAGAGAATTCGAATAACGTTGATAACTCTGATGTTGCTACGACGATTATCTGACTGGCCCGATACAACGATGACTATTCTCGGTGTGCTGGTCCATCCATGATGTATGCAAAAGACATTACTTATCACCCTTATGATAGGCATCATCTCATGGTACAGTTAACACAGGCTAGCTCAGTTGATCCACAACCAGTCGGAATGATAGCTCGACCAGCCGCTGATTTTTCTACACTGCAAAGTACTAATCGAGAATTCAACCTGGGATTCGCGCACGACGATCTCAGATTAATGCTTCTAGTGAATTATCATGCGTGATACCACTGTCAAATATCTTTGTATTCTGCAGTCATGTTAGAAAAGTTATCCTCGGAACCAAACACACACTAGCACTGGTTCACAGAGCCACAGACAACGATGCTATCTGGCGTCCTGGGATTGGTGAGGAATGGTGGTGGTAAATACAACACTAACAAATCTAGCGTTATGGATGTTAAAGATGACTCATTGACAGAAGAGCAGCAATTATTGTCGTTAATGGACTTCGGCGGTAAACCAACACTATCGTGGATAACAATGACCACGAACACGGCTTCGGGCATTGCAGGGACATTTTCAACGCAGATCACATCACAGGAAGGAAATTCAGCACCAGGACATGCATTTGTGGCATTTCAGTCTGCTACCAGGTATAATGACCAGACAGCGACCCCGATGGTGTTTGATAGATTAGCGGTGTTTACAATTTCTCTGAGGATAAATGGATATCAAGAACCATCTGAAGATATACTGAATTTTGCCCAAAATAACGTTACACGGGCGTATCATTGTTTGATGAAATTCATGGGACGTGATCAGAATGTTGATTCTGGTTTGCATATATCTCAGTGCGTTTTATCAAAATTGTATCCGATCTATTATTTATCGTTGGAACACTCTCAGACAAAATAATTCTGCTTGAAAGTGTTGCTGGACGAATGAGAGTCATTGATGTAAAATATATAACTAGATTCTAGCCAATTAAATCGCACATGGTATTATAATGTCATATCATCACGTTACTGTTACTCTGACCCGTGGTCAGATTAAAAGGCTTTAATCAGCATCGAAAAGGTTTTCTGGAATAGAAATGTCACTAAATTCCACAAAGCGCAAATAAACTATCAGTGACAGAACGTCAACTCAGACACTTTAATACGCATAGAAATCAAAGACCGGTATTAGACTTGATCTTTCTTCGGTTGCTATTAAGGACACAGTCAAGATGGGTGGAATATTTTCACTTCGTGCAGCGATAACAGCGTTGATACCCGCTAAAGCCCCATATGTTGACAAAGCAGCTGAACTTGGTGCTGTTTGAACTACCGCTGAGATTGCATTAAAGAAAGATACGAAACACGGACAATGGAATACGAAACAAAAGGGGCAGGGTCTACGACTGGTAGGAACCCGCCATTCGTGATACGGTCGAGGTCTGAGACTACCTGGGACACGTCACTAAACGTTTTGCGGTTCGAGATTCCCATGTCCAATTTGATTTACTTCATACTGCTAAGAAAGTAAACGTAAAACAATATATGGAGGTGTTTCTATCAGTGATCAATTACAAACTAACCAAACCGTGTTTAATTAATCTTGATGCAAGTTCTGTACCATTCCTGGCAATGTCAGGGTTAGGGACACTCACTGGGTCTCATATACGAGTGATCCACGACGAGTTGTTTATTTTGATTCATATTGACTGGCACCACCGAGAGAATGTTTACAATATATCAGCGGCAGTAGAATGTATAACACTCCGATCTTGTATTCAACATAGCCAACACAGACATTAACAGATCCGCCAATATGCGGGCCAGAAGTGTTTACTATACTTAACGCCATGTCAAGGTCATCATGGACCACCGTCGGTGGTCTGTCGACTTATAAAGTCGTGCACGAATACGCAAGTGGTCGTCTTAAACAGGGGTATAATTTATAACTGTATATATTTACGGAAGATCTGATAAAAGCATGCCCCAGGGTGACTTACCCAAATATGTAACCCTTAACGCGATCAAGGATGAGCTCGCTAATCTTTTGCGTCTCGCTGACGTGGACCAAATTGAAGTTGTTGTTTTTCAGGATCAGCAAGAACGTTTAAAGACAAGCAATATCAGTTGATATATATTATTCTGCCCGTTACTGGCGCTACCGAAATCAAAACTTAGTGGTGTTTACTAAACCCGGTAGGACTCGAAGGAAGCACTTCTAACAATCACGGGGATATTATTGGACGAATTAGAAGAATTTGAGTCATTATGAATGACGATCTCAACATAAGCAGAAATACAATTGCTTTTACAAAATTTCCAGAAGATATAAATCTTAAGGCATATAAGCGTGTAGCACACGATATAACTTTCCATGTTGGTGGTAAAAAATTATATCAAATGGGAGTTTTATGATGTACTTTTTCACTGAATAAATCCTAAAACAGAAAACTAAGAATGGAAGTTCTAGTATAATGCTAGTTAAAGAAATGAAGCAAGAACATAAGCTTGTACGTGACGAATTACAATTTTTTTTTCACCAGTACACACATAAGTTTCCAAATGACAATCTTAAACAAAAGAATCATTACAACAATACCATATCTGAACCAAGCAAAATCTGACGCTGAATGTTTTCATGAATCTGTGATAAAGACTGTAATTCATAAGGCCAAGAAATAAGAATAGTCTTTACAGTTGAACCCGCTCCACTTTATCCAGACGAAACATGCAATGATAATTTTCTTGCATATTTTAAGATCACTGAGGCAGATCTGCCAACGTTTAAAATGAGTTGACTAAACGTTGATGATAGGCAAAACCCCTCAATGATATATTTGATGAATACTATCCCAAAATCGTCGAGGCATGGAGGAAAATATCCACTCCTCCAAGCGTTCTGAAATATAACACCGCTCCAGACGGTGGTGGTCGTCGTGTATCATCAGACCTGTATTTGGCTGCTAGTGTATATCTTCCTTCGCATTTTGGTTCTGGTCATATATCAAAATCAGTTGTGATTTTTCAGGATTTAGTTGGTCAGAAAGTTGTATACCCTGCAACCAGCGGAGGTAGGGTCGTATAGTTTTTTAATCGCAGGAAGAATCGCATTAATATTTTCGTGATTCATTATCAGAAAAACATCCTTTTAATACCTGGAAATCCAATCATATCATTTGGAGGCGTGGCCTATTATTAACAGTGTCAAGGACGGCTAATATTATCTATAGCACTAATTCCTGGCTCCAAAATTGTGTTTGGGGGACCAGGTGCATACATCGCAATAATGCAGTTAAATACAGGGACTCCAACAGATTGTGAGCTACCATTCACAGAACAGTATACGCTAATGAATTATTTCGTAGGGAAACCCCATTATGATCAATACGTCCTCATTCTAGTGACATCGTCAGTAGGATATATTCAGAAGGCTATACGAATGATACTACTGGATTGGTACTGTATAATCTTAAAATGAGTTATCTCCCTTCACCCACTCCACTTAAGTTCGCACTGGGAGTGTTTTCCTGAGTTAGATACAGAAATAAATAAAAAATGTTTATATTTCTTTGAAAATGCTGAGTTATTAATGCCTTCTGCGACGAGCCGTATCGAAGCCCGGAAAATATCGAAATGCTTGGCAGCTGCATATGTCGAAGGAAATATTATTTCTTCGCCTATCTGTGGATTTACAGATTTAACTGGTCTTGGATGATTATTAGTATTGTTTCTAGTATTTCCCCGTACGGAATTCTGATCCTGTGTAATAGCCTGACGATTACCCAGATAATTATCAAGTTTGTGTCCGCTAATGTGATCAAGTACAAGACCTTTTTCGATGAGACCATTGTAACATTCATAATTAAATATATGTGCGTGATGCTTTATTTATCCAACAATAAACATGAGATAACCATTATTAGTAACAGAGCCGACTGGTCTTTTTGGCAGATAGTGCCGAATGTAGGCAGCACGTGACGTCTCATAATTCTTAATGATGGGATGGGTTTGGAACGCTTGCGTTCCGAATTCATCGACGTTAGTTCCTTACTTCATTTGTACAGTGCATATCTTTGTCTAAATTGTGTGGGCTGCTCAGAAAATCTAGCGAGATCGTCTCTAGCTTCTTTTAGAGGACATTCAACTCCGTCATTTATTATGATAATACCGTTTCAAAGCTATGTATATTCTACCTCCACACTCTACGTACAATTGCGATTCTTGCCTCACCCCCTTGTTGCGTGGTTTTGTCTTTGATTCGCTCGTCATACACTACAAGTGATATGCACATAAATAAAGTATTTACAACTATTCCTTGCTTGAGTCATTGTATATTACAAATTCAAGTTTATTTTAAATATATATTTGTCTTAATTATATGATGGAGGAGTTCACAAGACTATCCGCGATCAAACCCTCTCAAGCCAGATTCGATCTTGTCAGACTGACCCCCTTGTCTTCAGCTTAGAGATGATAATGCAAAGAACCTCGGCTCAACATTTAGAGTAAACCACGACAATATTTTCAGTAATGCTACTATGAGTGCGCAACGAGCGAGG
The DNA here is from genome assembly GCA_028554795.2 of Sinohyriopsis cumingii. Taxonomy (NCBI): domain Eukaryota; kingdom Metazoa; phylum Mollusca; class Bivalvia; order Unionida; family Unionidae; genus Sinohyriopsis; species Sinohyriopsis cumingii. The sequence goes on along the minus strand of CM068831.1, from coordinate 75,424,099 downwards.
AAAATCATTAATTATGTGAATTGAGGTGAACGAATAAATTTTCTCAGAATAAAATGTATTGGTGTTGAAATCGATGCTAACGTCGACTATTATGTAATCCGGATTATCCACGATAAAGTGACCCTGTTCGTGAATCATAAAACCACTCGAGTTCTATCACCGAGGTTGATGCCGTGCTACATACAATTTCGAGACCAATAATATTAACTGGCATTGACAAACGATACTAGAGGAGATCATATCCGGTGACTGCAGTTGTTTATGGGTGTATCCATTAAACTAGCCTGATATTAATGCTCTATTGCCGAAGAAGACTTCGTTATCCTTGTCCGGGGACAAGGCGACAAGGATTCTGAATTGCATGGCCCAGAGAAGTCCCATCACACTTTACAAATACGTTAGGGGCCACGAGAGGCCGAGTGGTCTAAAGTGCTCTCCGTTACGGATCACTGCCATCTCACCTCTGTCTGCGTGGGTTCGAGTCTAGGATTCGGCCAATGTGGGTATGTGAGAAAGCTTGCCAGTAGCTTCTCGTTGGTCGGTGGCTCTTCCCGGGCTTTTCTCGGGTTCTTCCTCCACCATTAATACTGGCCGCCACTCATAGCCTATCGTGTGGTGAAAATGGCGTTAAACCCCACAACAACAACAATAACAATAACAACAAATACGTTACGGGACAAGGGACTCACAAATCTGCGAAGTGGACATATAAACTCGTGGGAGATTAGAGTGCGACAATATGGGGTATGATCAGCGACATCGCATAACTGGAGAAACGATTTAAATTTCCAATAGAAGTTGAAACAATAACGGGTGAGATCTTGTATGCAGCTAAATATCAATTAAGCGGTGATTCGATAGTGATTGTTGATGATAATGCTCATGCATGGACATCAAGCATAGCAATATTTCCCTGGGAGAAGAGAGTGCTCGCATCCGATGTTATCGGAGGTTGGGATACATTTGATTATATTCATAAGATCGGTACAACCGATGCTGTGTCGGTGTGTTTATTTCAGCGTGTCGTGGGAAGTGTATTTGACCAATTCGTACTGCTGTGCGGTGCTCTTTATCGCTATTAGTCTCTCCAAGATGACTCAGACTGCACTGAAATATGCTGATCCATGTAAAACATGGAGCGATGAGATAGAACCATTACCGAGTAATTGTTTTATTGTTCCGTCTATTGTTGATCACTTTGCTCAGACGAAAAATTTATGAAGACCGATACGTAGAGAATTTCTTGAAGACGTTTCGCGATCGTGTGTCAAGTGGTGACACGGAGGGTTATGGAACACCAAATAAGATTTCAACGACGTTATCTCAGTTGACATGGTTGAATGTTATCTTGGAAGTTTTCTTGGTATGCGTGAATGTGCCCCGTACATGAGATGACCAGGGTTGCGATCAATGGCCCATTGGCTCATTTTGATTAACTGGATTCGCTGAGATTTAGTATTTTGAATTTGCATCGTATGTTAATCCTGTTAATTTTCTTTGGTTAGGACGGCATTTAAAAAAACTAGATCCACATATCAACCTTTTGGAATACTGTGCAAAGAACTCGCCGGGCTCTGATCGTGTTATTACGATACATGCTTCAAGCAGAAAAACTGATGTCGCTGACCGTGAGGTAAGCGATAATCTCATATACACCACAAAAACAAATTTGGAAGTAAGCGATAATCTCATATACACCACAAAAACAAATTTGGAAGTAAGCGATAATCTCATATACACCACAAAAACAAATTTGGAAGCCAGAACCATTGACCTCATAACGTGAGGTTGTTTCATTTGCAAAATACACGGGGAGGAAAGTCATCGGTAAATTTACACATGGAGTCGCGTCTATCATCAACAACGTTGCACGCGATTAATCTAATATGCAGATTGCAGGCCTGTCTGTAGATCTTACGACGCTGAAAATTGTGTGGTTACACTCCAAATAGGATCATTGCTCTTTTTGTACAACCTTCAATCTCACCAGATTCATATAAATATCTGACCGTCATATTACCGAGTAATAGTTTTGGTGAGGAAGAGTCATATCTGTTAAATGGTACGTGTTTCATCGAAACTGCATTGATGAGTTTCATAACAATTCGACGAGAAATGCCATTATTGAACGCAGCTATCACATTTGGCAGTCTTGAAATCCATTCACGAGATCTCTTGTCCGCCTGAACGTTGTTCAGGGACTTAAAGTTGATGCATATTTCCTTCGCATACTGATATCCAAACAATCGCTCAGCAAGTTTTCGACTAAATCGCTCAAAGATTGCTTGATTTTGACGTTGTGTTGTTTCATCATCGAGGTTACTGCACCAAAAAATTCTTTACCATGATCATCCTGTAGCAACTGCGGCCATCGCAGACAGCCACGTTGATAAATTCTTTCAAGCGCAGATGCGACTTCAGTTGATGTCTTCCTTGATAGTGGTTCTACTTCTTTATATCTAATTATGTGTGCATGTGCGCGATTGACCGCTTCCAGTTTTAATTTTAATAGTAGCATGGGGTAAAAACAAAATATCTGCTTGAAAACCTTAGTTGGGAGTGCTGACTTGAAAACGTGGGTACTGGATTTGTTTAGGTGGTGGAAGTGAAAATTGGTCATATTGCCTGTAGCGCTAACCAATCTTTAGCAACAGAACGTGCGATACATTCCGCATTAGCAAGTTTGCTAATCGCTGCTGTACCACTCCATTATCCTATTGGGCTATAATAAATTTACCCCATATAATAGTTATATATGACTGATTACCGGCCCCAAGTACTAGTTTGCCTTTCATCACAGATCTTATAAACAAATTAGCAGGCGAATCTCTGAGAATATTTTTAACCGACTTTAGAGTGTGAATCAGCTTCATGACCGCAATATGTCGCTGTTGTAGATCTGGATTTGTATACCCAACGTTATGAACATGGTACGCTTGATCAATCGCATTTATTGGATATTCTCCAGGTCGGGTTGATCTTTCTCATTTTGTCAAATAAGACAGTATAATTTTATGGACATTTCGATATTTGTTGTACATTTTGAGAGTTTCTTCTAAAACTTGAATTTTGTATCAGTTTCATAAAAGTGTATCATCCAAAGTCCACTACAGTTTAGAGTTATATATGTTAAGGTTACACATTGTTTTCGGCTGGGAGTTGTGGCGTGCTCCTGTAATTCAGCTACTTGGAGTCCGGGATCGTTGGACGGTTTGAGGGCGGGAGCTCTGCTCCTCGGTGCTCTATGACAATCGGGTGTCCGCGCTAAACTCGTCATCAATATGGGTCCCTCGGGGGAGCCTTTGGGGTCCAGGTTGTCTAAGGAGGGACGTACTGGCCCAGGGTGGAAACACAGCAGGCAAAAGTCCCCTTGTCGAACAGTAGTGTATGTACTCTATTGTCCTTTAATTAAGACTGCATGCATACTAGTTATTATTTACTCAGGATAAACACTCTTATGTATTCACAGATTTCAAGTTTTATTTACTCTTTTAAATACGTGGAAACTTAAAAAAGAGCCTGTGCTAAGCTGAAAAAGAGAGATTTTTATCTTTGTCACTTTGATCAAATCTAGATAAAAAAGTAGAAAGCCACAAACCTAGTGTTTGCCTATTCGATAGGTTGAATTTGTCTGCAACAGTGTACTGTTGGAAAGGAATTTATAACTTATGCCTTTCCTATTTTTATTTAAAACTTAACAGTTTCAGATCAAATCACTTTATTTCAAAATTATAGGCCCCAGGACCGTATTACAAAATTATATTTTATACACCCAACTGGAACGCCGCATTTTCTTGATTTACTTAAACACTTATTTCTACCTTTAGGTCGGAATAGTAACATATTCACATCATGTATCCGGATGGAGATAAAGAGCTCTCTCTCCTAGCAAATGATCTGTACCGGTAATGTGATAAATTATACAGCGTCACTACATCAATCTTAACCAAAAGCCACACAAATTTTGTAACGCTTGGTTATATATTTTTTTTTAGAGATTGTCTTCTAATAATATTGTATTCTGGGCAAACGCAAACAAATCGAAATTTATCATCTATTATATGAATATTTCTTCTCCTGCACAGTTCATGAAATCGCAAATCACTATCAACTTGTATTTCCTTCTTCCTGTTTCGATCATTCGTTTATGCTTGGAACATCTTAGTTGCAATAAACGTTTTCCTAAATTAAAATGAATATTACATGAGAGGTACTTCTCACATTGTATTAGGGATTTATACTGACCACAGTAATAACATTCTGAGGAATTAGTAATATGTTCTGACTAACATTGAAATGCAGTCTCTCTGATCATTTGTGTGAACTCCAAAACAACTTCTTTTCCATAACCAACATCGTATGTCATCCGCACATATCCATGGCCATATTGAAAGAGCAAATCTTTAATCTTCTTAGCCATTGTGACTCTATGCAACATCGTCTAACGTTTAGAACATGACATAACATTGATATGGATATATCATCCGATAATCGCACGTGTGTATATGTGTGTATGTTTGTGTGTGTGTGTGTTTGTGTGGGGGGAGTGTGTGTATGTTTGTGTGTGGGTAGGTGTGTTTGTGTGCTCTACAATTGAAATTTGATCTGACTGAAAACTTGAATATTTGTTTAACATATTCTACAGCATCAATAATAATAATAATAATAATAATAATAATAATAATTCGTACTTGTAACATAGGGCGAATACATATTTTTTTATTTTATGCATTTGCTTCTGCATTCGTTCTCTTATTTTGGTGTTCAGATATATGAAATCCAATGTACATTTGATAGATGAATATAAAAAGGGTACATAAAGATTTACATTTTATGAAGAAATATAATTTGGTGTGCCAATCAGAATTGGTACAGATCCAGCCATATGTAGAACCCAAAAAAATCGTAGTCACCTGAAGTTGTACAGATGCTCACAAAAGTCGTACAGTGCCCCTTAATGTCTCAAACAGCTAACCATACATTTTACCTTTGATGTCTTCCAAAGCATCCAGAAGCCGCTCGTGGCTGATATTAAGAATCTCAGCATGGACGGGTCAGGTTACTTGTTGGGGATTACTGGTTTAACCGTTGCGCATTAGCAAGCAGAAAAATTGGTTGGTTTACAACAGCATTTTAACCACAGTATCGGTTATGCCATACCGAGGAAATGGCAGGCAGCAAAAGAATACAATGGCAAAGCAAGGCAACAATCCCCGGACCTCCTTGAAATGAAGACTTCAATAGAAAAAATTATGGTTATAGTCAGTGTATCCTTTCATTTTTCCTTACTGTACCTTTTTGCATTGTCACTGTATGTATCACTCGTATTCCTATCAGCATCGCCAGCGAACCATTACCCCTGTCATTTTCTGATACATGTTCGAATGTTAACTTCAAAACCAAGAGATAAGTTAATTTTCAAATACGTTACGAATTATGCCCTAAATCTACATTTGTTAGCTCCATTGTTCTGTTATTATTTAAATAGTTTCTTCTGCGCATAATCAGTTTCATATGTGAAAATTACAGATATTACGATCGGATACTAGGAACACATACAATTTCTCAACGGTTATTTACCAGGTGTTTAGCGTGCTATTAGACACTCGTGCACATTGACACTTGATGCTAATTTATGATAGATTTGCTATTAAAACTGACAATTACCGTCGCTCTTATTTATATTTTTCATTTGGCGTCTCATTGGCACCACAGCATCTGTCCAATGCTTTGAACACAACGAACAAGGTCAAAGTCGTCTTTTCATTAAGTTTATACTGATACTTACACATCAGTGAAAGCTTCAAGTCCCAACTGAAAAGTCGTAAAATGTGAACTCTACCGTGGATCTAAAAGAATATGAGATTTATTTAATCATTTATTGACTTCTGAATGAGTATAATACATAGAATACAATACATCTTGAATAGAGAAGAAATCTTATCAAACTATGCTACAGTGGACCCAAAGATGCAGAATACATGATGTATAGCATCGTTCACGCGTGGACATGTATAAATTTGTCAATATTGTCATGTCAAAGGTTATATGTTCCGGTGGGACATGCATAATGTTTACGCCATAATTGCATCATTGTAATGGGATCACTTCGTAGGACTATTTCATTTTATTTACGATGTTCTTGTGTTTGATTTTCTCGTACACTATTCAACAATGGATGAAAAACATGCACAAATGCAGGTGGGCAGAAAGACTGATCGGATGTTTGGAGGTCATCAGACAAAGAAGCTGACAGTCTGACCAACTAGCGTGCATGTTGATGGATATTTCTATAAACAGACCAACTGGCCTATAGGTAGGTGGATACTTGTATAGCTAGACAGGCAGACCTACTGGCCATTAGGTGGGTGAATATATGTATAGACCGATAGGCAGGCCAGCTCAGAAATTTTAAGTACTAGAACTTTTAATATCATGGAGTTTGCATAGCTTCACTGTGGGAACTGAATTAGTACCGTAAGGCCTGCATGAGGCCTCAATATCAAACAAGTGGATCTTACCCCTGTTACTCGATAAAGGAAAACAACGTGCCAGAACATAAAGAAAAGTAACTCTACCAGTAAAATTACACTAATTGTAAGAGTTGTTTCCCTTGTGACATTTTCCGTATCAGTTTATAAATTGTATTCACATTCGGTAGAATTTAAAATCTATATTAAACTTTAATTAATGGAGGAAAAAAACTAATATTATTGTATCACCTTTCTACGCAAGATCATCCTTCAGATATAAGATCATTCAAAATATCAAAGATTAACTATTAAAACAATCATGACAAAGAAACAGGGACAGAGGAGGGAAGAGGAATCAATACAGTAGAGTAGGGAGGACGAATGAGGGTGTGCCTGTTCCAAACATTAATTTGTGGCAGGAGTTTGTGCGTAATGACATGTATCATAATTCACGATGGTCACATTCAAAATTAGAAATGAAACTTATGGTCGGTTTCGTTTACTATACATTGATTAGGTGACTCCTGGGTACCATATCGTTTGCCAAATGCATACCAAATGCAACGGCGATTTAGAGCCTTAAAATTATACTCGGGAAACTTTCAAAATGCAGGTGCTACCAGTGATTCCATTCCAAAACCTCCCTTGCCTACATGTTCATTTCATTCTCATCCGCCACCCCCGCACGGTCTTCCTGGATGCGCACCTGCTTGTGACCAATAATGCATGCCAAAATAACTCGAATCAAACACACAACTTAAGCATAGTCACTGACGCATACAATACAGGCCACACTTGCCTACAATCACAATGAGCGCGCGTGTGCGTGTGTGTGTGTGTGTGTTCCCGCTTTCCATCAAAGTTTGATTTCCTAAACGAAAGTGTCTATCTGTGACGGATCACAAGTAAATCACAATTTCTGTATGGTGTTAGTCAGATGACCACACAGAACTCAGTCAGAAATTTAGAGTATGCAACGTATCCATAGATTTGTGATATAAAACAATGGATGTTTTGCTCAAAGACGAAGACCCAATCAGGGTGGGAGGGCAAAGAAGGTGATATGGCCCGGGTCTCAACCTCAAAGGATCCTCGCTTTTTATATATAATAATATAATGTTAAATATACTTCAATGTGTACTTAGTTGTCTTTAAATTCTGTATATAGTAAATTATATGGGCTTATTTGTACATTCGATTCATTTACAAAATGAAATATTAACTGGGCCTTGGGACCTCACAATTTCAACGTGTCTCGAGCCTCTCACAACCTCTGAAGGGGCTGCTCATCTGTGACTTTGTGAATGAGCTTTCGTTGCACTTGGCATGCATCCATACACAAAAGATATACAAGATGCAGTGAGAAGTACTAGAGAAACTGAACAAATATCTATGTTGTTTTTTGTATTGATCACTCCTGACAAACTTAATTGAAGCAGACCCGAGGGCGCATTATGTATACATTCTACGGAAACTGATTTAGTGAAATTCAGTAACAGCTGGGACATTCTTGAAGGTGTTATTGATGTATTATTTTTGTTATGAAACACTATAAGCTTTACTGTGCAGAACATAATGTATTCTTATGTCAACTATATGAGGGAATATAGTTAGTTTTGTCAGATATTTTCGAGGGAGTAATGCACTTGAAAAAAACAAGAGAAAATCTATTTTAAAAGTTATTCACTTTATTTGGATGTATTACACGACAATAGGCATCGTTGGGTAGCCCGTCCAATATAGTCGGACACGATCTTGCTCTCTTCATCTGATATAAAATGCTTCTTTTTCGATCCATCTATCGCCATAGCGGTAGTTTCTTCTATTTATTAGGGGACATACTCTTTCTTATCCTAGTCCAGTTAATGATATTGTCCAGTATCTCATAAAGGTAGGCAATAATACATTTACTCTTGTCTCATAAGTAACAGTATGAAAACATACATAAGTACAAGAATAAACTTCGAAATACACCAATAAAATCTGTTATGTTCATGATTCCTTTCTCTTTGAAACTATTCGGTTATTCTCTAACAATTTTTAAATTAATTAAAGGAATTAATTTCAACAAGAAGATATGTTCTGAATCTGTCAGGGTACATAATGTATCAACATTTCAGTCTGCATATAATCTCAAATAGTTAATTTTGTTTTTAAAATTTGACTTTGAAGTTTTGATGTATGTAAAATTTGGACCTTATCAGGTGAAGGAAAAAAGAATGTTATTATGAAAATCATTATGAAAATAATGAAATGATACTGGCGATTACCATTTCTGAATACTTACTGTATGTATTTGCTTATATGTTGAGTCCAACTGCAACCAACAGATCTAGATCTTCCATCGTATTTTGTACCGGTAGAGCAGGATCCTTGATGTTTTTTTTTCCTACTGATTACTCCTAAGAAACCGAATGGACCAAAGCTCTACCGTCGCATTATGAGACGGCAGATCTGGGTCACTGCAATTTGCGATTGGGCTAGATTTATAAGCTGACATATTTTGTTCTTGATTGTAACCGGAATGTATGTGTGTGTGATTTGGATTTTTAACGTAGCTTTAACAATTTTTGAGTTACATCGCTACGATGTCTGCATTAAGGGAGCTTATTGTGATATGTAACACTGGGGTATCATGCCACATAAATTTAGCTTATGTCCAAACCAATTACATTATCCTGATACCATGCCAACCAGTTCCAATTATGACCTCTTAATGCTGAGAATCAAGCGAGGCAGCTGCTAGCACTAGTTTTTACATGTCGTCGGTATGGGTTTGAGACCGCGACCTCTCGCATCCGATGCGGACGTTTAACTATTTATGCAAGCTGATCGATAACTGGAAGTTAGAATAATGATATGCGTTAATGTAAAATTAAAATAGTTTAATGAAGTAGGCAAGGCGTTACAACTAAAAGAAAATATTTGATGACACAACTTCGGACAAAAGTGGATTTTATTGCCAAGATAGATAATAATACACTCTTATGACTCGGAAAACATTTTTGTGTGTGTGTGGTTCATATGCATACAAGAAAAACCTATCTTAAATGGTTGGAGTTCTATCTTTTCCACAAAAGTCTACATTCAAAATGAGAACTAGACAAGACATGTTCTGTTTGAAGAGAAACAGGAGAATCACTTTTTCATTTATTCTACGGCTATCATGATACACGGGTGGCGGAAAGATGAAATCATACAAATGGTTGACTTTTTAACTTCACAACAGTAAATACACTATTTAGAATAAATAGGCAAGACAAACCTGCTGAAATTTTAAATTATATTTGTTCCTTTAACATTACAACTCATAGTAAAGTAGCAAAACTTGGAAAAAATGTATGAACGAAGTAGCATATATCTACAAATTAGAAATGTTTACATCCAACATAAACTGTAAGTTGGTGAAATTCAGTCACAGTTCGAAAATTGTTATTTGTTGTCGAGTCCGTCTTGAGTTAGGGGTATTCAGGATTCTGTCCTCGTTTCGGCCGGGCATTTCGTCATCTCAAAGGATAATTATGGAATTTTTCGCAGATATTAAGTATAGAATATTTTCCGATATGTTCAGACTTACAGAGAAAATCGCAGAAGTCAGAATGCCCGAAGCGTATCTCATATGAAGTTGTACTTAAATAAAGTGCTTGATATTTTTGTGATATTTGTTATGGTACATGCCCAATCAAAGAAATACATGTTTTAAGAATGGTTGTAATTGATCTTGTGTTTATCAAAACACGTACAAATAAGAATAAAATAAATGGCAATAGTACATTGAGTCCGTCCACTGGAAATAGTTATTATATAGAATGGTTTTTCTCAGCTAAAATACATTGTAAAATCTTACAAAGTTTGAAATATTATTTAGTTTTCTTGTCAATACATAATGACTCACAATGTGTCAGCTCCGACAATTTAAACATTGAATACGTTTTGCTAAATATTATAGACGAACACACTCCAATTAAATCTACATGTCCTCAAAGAACACCACTGCTTTATATTGCTAGGGAACTGGAGAAAGTTATCTATTTGAAGCATGTTATCATAACGCACTCGGGACATATTGTACAGGATCTGGCAAACGTATGGAAGGCTGAGAAGTTTTGTAAACAAGGAAAAGTCTATGAAAACATACTTGATGGAAAGTTTAAATGTAATTTAAAAGAAATGACAGAATCTTACATTCTTCAAGGTGGATTCTCGGTTAGTAAATTTGAATGGTTCAGTTCTTGCATATTACTATGCTTTCAGTGTGTGTGTGCATGTGTGTGTGTGTGTGTGTGTGTGTGTCTGTGTGATTGGGTTTTTAACGTCGCTTTAAAAATATTTCAGCCATATCGTTACAATATGTGCAGTGTGGCAGTTTATAGTGATGTCTAGCACTGGGCATCATGCCGCATACAAGTAGCATGATGTCCCACCCAGTCAAAAGCGAGGCAGCTGTTAGCAGCATTTATAGAAGTCTTTGGTATGAGTAGTGAATAGGGATACCCTAGCCTCAATGGGACTTAGCATTAAAATCACCAATGGGACAATCTAGCCTCAATGGAAATTTAACATGGCGAAAAATCATGGGACAATCTGGCCTCAAGGGAAATTTAACATGGGAAAAATCATGGCATACTCTAGCCTCAAGGGAATTCAACATGGGGAAAAAGTCATGGGTCACTCTAGCCTCAAAGGGAATTGAACATGGAAAAAAAAGAATCTTGGGTCTGTTGAGCGACAAGGGAAAATGGAACAGGGTCGGGACCCTATTTTAATAAGGTCCCAACCTGATGGGTCTATGGAAATGGAACGTACGAAAATTGAAACAGGGAGGGATCTCTATTTTTTTTTAAACAAAAAAAAATAATAAAAAAATGGGGTAGGCAATTGAAAGTCTATCTCTTTTCGAGAGATGTGGGTGGCCCTGAAAAGGGCCTTTGGGTTTCTTCTTCTTCTAACTTCTCCACTTCTTCCACCAAGTCCTCACTTTTTCCATTATTCCTTTCTTCTTCCTCTTTTCAGTTTCTGTTATCTAGTCAGGATGACCCATATCTCTGAATTTCTGTTGGATCTTCATCCAGTTGTTATTCAATCTTTCAAACTCTAATTTCTTCTTCTTATTCTCTTCTTCCTTTCTCTCTTTGCTCCATTTTTCTTTTATCTTCATCACTTCTACTTTCATTATCTCTCTAATAAGTTCTTCTGCTTTTATAAACTGGTTAAAACCCCACTTTACGTACCACCAGTGAGTCCAATAAAAGCTATTTTCTAGGAAGCTCCTGACTTATATGACATGATCCAAGGCTTCCTTTAAAGTACCTACTCTCACGTAAGGTGGGTCAATGAATCCTCTGATTCTTTCTACTTCTTCCTCAGTCATTCCCCCTATTAGATCTTTTGCTACTCCAAGACTCTTCACATTGTTCAGGCTACCTTGAAATCTTCCTTCCTTATTCAATCTTTCTACTACATAAGTCCCATCCATGATCCAAAAATAGCTATGTCTCAAATCGTTAAATAATTTTGTCACCTCCACCTTCTTTATTTATTCCTTAGAATCGTGCAAACGACTAACACTGTGGGCTCTTATACGAAAAGTGCGAACGTGAAGGAAAACATCCCCCAAAACAAAACTTATCTTACCTAGATCATGACCAAACAACGCGCGGACGTGAAGGAAAACATCCCCTACTTTTCTCATTTCATATTATCTACTATCCACATACGTGAAGGAGCAATAAACAAGCCACAAATCTACTATTCACACACGCAAAGCATTAAAATGAAACCCAAATCTACTATCCACACAAACCAGCTTAAGCTCTTACAAAACCCAATAATCTAATATCCACACAAACGTACGTGAGCGCTTACAAACACAAACACACACACACTCACACTACTAAAAAAGAGTCCGTGTTTATATTCACACTACTCTACACACATTGGCAAATCGATTACTATTTCTTTTCTAAAGGTTTGGGTAGCCCTGAAGAGGGCTGCTTGTTTTAGAACTCCAGTGACACCTGGTTAATGATGGCACCTTCCAGGCCTGGCACCACACACATCTTCTTCCCCAGTCTCCTTTTACTTTTTTCTTGAGAGCGCAAGGGAGGATGATTGGCTTCAGCACCCCAATCCTCTGTCTCTGGTATCTTGTAAGCCATCCTCTCTCCTATTTTCTTTTCCTCCTCTTCCCTCTGTCTACTTTCCTCCTCTTCTTTCTTTATCCTTGCCTCTTCTACTATGGCTTCTGCAGCCAGCTCATTCACTATACGCCTGGCATATTCCAGGTGCATCTGGAGTTCTAGAAGCTTTACAATTCTGGTATTCATTGTCTTGTTAATGAATGAACAGGGTAGCTAGACTGCCAAGCGATTTTCAATTTATAGTTAAAGCGGAGACGTGAAGGAAAACATCCCCTAAAACAAAAGTTATATTACCTAGATCATGACCAAACAACGCGCGGACCTAAAAGAAACACTCACTCACTTTTTATACTATCCATTACTAATTTAAAAATTATCATTTTAAAAAATTATATACTATTCACATACCCAAAGCAATCAAACCCCAAATCTACTCTCCACGCACGTCAAACAGAAAAAAAAACATGATGATTATCTACTATCCACACAAACACATACACTCACACCACAAAAGAATCAGTGTTTATATTCACACTACTCTACATACACACATTGGCAAATCGATTGTTATTTCTTTTCTAGAGTATTGGGTAGCCCTTAAAAGGGCTGTTTTTTGTTTGCTATGGCAATCTTTTAGTTTCTAAGAATGCGACGTCCTCTGACGATAGACTTTCTGACGATAGGTCTGCTTCTTCGGAAAGAGAAGAAAAACTCTTTGGTGTCGATACGACAATCGACAAAGCCTCTGTCAGGTTCAGGTTCTTGCTGCTGCTGTTGTTGTTGTTGCTGTTGCTGCTCTCTCTGCTGTTTCTGAAGTCTGTAATTCTCTGTCCATTCTTCTTTCTCCTGTTCACTTCTTCTCTGAAGAGAACTACTATCAGGTCTTCAGTGACTTTTAACATTCTCACATTCTCTATCTCTTCTGGCTTCGGTATCAGACTGTGTCTGACCCTATGCAAATTCACGTAGGCTTCGTTTAGCTTAGCTAGTTTGGAGCACATCTTCGTAGGAGGATGAGTCGACAATGGATGGTTAGACTGGAGGCTACTCCGGCTTTAAAGTCAAAGCGCGGGCGTGAAGGAAAACATCCCTCAACGGTTTTCGAGCCGCAACGTTCAATGAGTGTCATGAGAGGGATAGTAGGAAGTCAAAGAGCATGAATCAAGATTCATATAGCCAAACAAACCACAAAGACATTTTTTCTTCAAAACACAACATTTTTTTTATTCAAAAATCACTTAACACTAACAAACAACTCTAACATTTTTAACAATAATCCAACAATATAACATCAAACATTTTTTTTTCAAATCACAAACATTTTTTCTCAACTCACACATTATTTTGGACAAGGCTGACAACGTTGTGAATAAAATTGTGATTTCCACTGTTGGAAGTCATTAGGCCATTGATGGACACTACGTTTCCTAGCTTGAGACAAAAGATAAGCATAATGGTCACAAAACCATTGATCTACTTTCACATCGTTTCTAGAAGAAGAACGAGGATCAAAATGAGTCACTAAATGTTCTAAGGAATAGCCCAGGCGGCGATGATGCAGAAAATGCACACAATATTGTCCACACACCAAGGAATCTGTGCCTTGTAATTTCACATTATTGAATCGGGTGGTCTGAGCATTTCTTCTCATAAAGTCAATGATATCGTCTTCCAAAGGAGGCAATCCATACGAATCGAAATATTCCACACATCCTTCTTGAGGAAAGTAGACACCTACCCAGTGGGTTCCTGGGAGATGACTGTCGTCCGTGTTGATCACATAAGCTAGATGGCCTTGAGGTTTGCGATGAGGGAGTTCATCTTTAGCACAGACGACAGGATTCCAAGAAGCCGTGTACGAACTGTGGTTCAAAAGGTAATGAAGTTCCCAGGTATCCGTTGATTTGTGTGTTTTTGTTTCTTCTTCTTCACAAGTAATAATAAGTGATCAATTCGATCCTGACTTTTTACTTGAAAATGTCTGACAAGTTAAAAGCGTTTAGCTTCGTCTCCCCACTCTGATTCAGCAGAGCTTCGATACGATGGATCTCTTGAGTGATTAATGGTGGACAAGAATGTTCACGCAAGTCTTTATACCACTGATGCAACACGACTTCGTCCGAGATGAGACTCCAAGCTTCGTGCAGATACTCGTTCAAGTTTTCTTCTTGACTCAGCATCAAGCATTTATCGTGTTGAATCTGACTGGGATGATCGCTTTGACATCTATAGCAATCTTTCTTGATCAATTCCGTCATTTTTTCGACCAAGTGTTTGGCAAAACAGGAGACTAAATGGGCTTCTTGTTCTGGCCATCTTGACTTCATCATGATAACTTCTTCGTCTTTGTCTTGAGATTCTTCTTCCCCGGTCTCCTCACATTCCATCTTCAAAGCTTCTCCACTAGGCAAAGAGGGATAACAGTCTTCCATGGCTTCTAATAGCCTAGAATGACTTCTCTCAAACTGTTGATTTCTATGGTATTGCCAAATTCTGCATACAGGAGGACGTTCACTGTGTGGTCTGGAGGTGGATTTGCAAACTGAAGTTCCATACGAATCTGACCCGATTTTATAGGGTGGAAATGTCCCTCGTCGCTGCCTTAGTCTGGAGTGAAATCAAAACCCCACAAAGCATAGCCTCCTGCATAATCGTCGTACGAAATACCGTGACTGGTGTTGGTTCCTAACTGTCCGATGACTTCGTACAGGGACAAGTACGATGTCAAATAATTCTTCGCGACACCAAAGTTGGGCTCAAAGGGTCGGGTACACAAGGTCTTGCCGTCGCGACTGACTTCGATCTTGGACACATTGTAATGTTGAAACTCAAAAGGATTTTGATCGTGGGTTCCGTTGAAGGCTGAATTCCTGACGATACCAACAATCAAACGTTTGGGTAACTGTCCTTGGAACAGATGATCATCGATCATAGAACGCTGTCCAGCGGGAATGGTGAACGTTTTCACTTCTACGCGTCGTATCGGATACTTGGCGGTTGTTCTGCTCAACGTCTGACTGACGTCGTTTCCCACTTTAGGTAACACTTCCACACGACGCACGTAAAGTCGGGCTTCTTGAATGATATTTTTGTATTCATTGGCATGGGTCATCAAATGGAAAGCGGCACTGCTACGATTCAGTCTCAGACGGATATCCACCCCGTTGAGCAAATACTTTTCTTGTAACCACATGTCCAAATGCAAACGATCCATCAGTTCTAAACTTCGCCCTTGCAGAATTTTCTTACTACGGTCGTTAAACCCCACATTGTGAGGATTGTCATCTTCTGTCAGGACTGTGTCGCTAAACGTGGCTACACATGCCGTGTCAGGTTTCCATACCACGCATGCATCCAGATGAGTATTCTTGGCTTCTTTTCCGTACGTCAAGAGATTTTCCAGGTAGGCACGATATGGGTAAGTATCCATGTTGCTGCTGACCAGTTTGTTATTCAAGTACAAGTCCACTTCGCTGAACAAGGAATGCATGAAATTGTTGACAGGAGCTACTCTAGCATCGCCTCCTGGATTGGTGTTGTCCGTTTTGATCACTTTCACTTTCAAGTACAGGTAACTGCTATTCAGATCGATGTAATCTTCGGGCTGTCCTTTGATTTCAAACTCGATGGGAGCGGAATCCGTCAAAGAGGAGACGGGATGAAATTCCACCCACTGGGATTCTTGCATCGTCATCGTGGTGGAAGGCATGGCAAACAGATCCAGTTCCGACTTGGAACAGGCGCAAGACTCTCGGTGCATCATTTTTTTCTGTATTTCAATAATCAAAAACGTCTAAGTCTCGAACGGTTCTTCTTTTCTTTGTCTATCTAGCTTTAGACGTGTCAAGTCTGGTGAAAGGGTGTTTTCTTCGTCGTCTCTTTCTGCCTTGTCCTTGCTGAATGCCTGACTCGGTAGCGTGCAGGGCATTTATAGGTGTTTCTCGTCGGCCCAAAAGGTCTTTGCCCGTTTGCAGCAAGACATTTTTGTCTGCCCTCATGAAGGCTTCTTTAGGGTTTTGTTTGTCGATGATGACATTTTGGAGAAATTCTTTGCCTTGCGTCAGTGCCGCATCTTTCAAGGCGTGCAATCCTCGTGTCACCATCGGTTTCAACACCGGGGCCACCGAACAAAAGGCCGATTTTAACATATCTCCTAAACCGTGTCCTCGCTGTCGAGCAACCCCTCGGTACACTGGATACATGACTTACGAGTCGTGAGAGAACCGTTTTCGAAAATGGAGTTTCACCGTGACTTTTCCTTTGGTGAATGGAATATCTTGTCCCAGATCTCCTTTTATAGCAATGTTGACCGTGTCCAAATAAGGCTTACTGACAGGCAAATAGTGAGGATGTACAAATTCGCGGTGAATGTGGTAAGTGTTTCCACCTTCCTCGTCAGCGTTCGTGGCAGAATCCACTTTGAAAGGAATGACACACAGTAAGGGCACAGAGGTGTGTCCCACCACGTTATACTCCACCACATCGGAGTACACAAACATCAAATTCAGTCCTTGGTTCAGTTCTACCGGGGCACGAAAAAGCTTGCTAAAAGACTCGTTGTCGTAAATGATTGGTAATTGGTTTTTCTTGAGCATGGTCATTCTCATGTCCATGTCTCCGCCGAACATGTCAAATAATTCAGGACAAAATATGAAACCCATGATTTTACTGTCACAAAATTTCATCAAGAAGCGACGAGCTTCTTTGTGGTATTCCAGGGTGACACTTTTTTGACACTTTCCAAAGCTTTCAGAAACACGACATTAAACCTGGAGGTTATGGTGCTCACCAAATGTTGACTACTAAAATAATAGCCTGGAGGAACGAACAAGTGACAGGTGGTGTACTTTTGATTTTGTGTGCCAGGGGTTTTCTTGTCATATTTGCCATAGGTATCCAAGTACTGTTGCATTTGCTCGTCATGAACTTCCACATCAAAACAGTTTTGATTGGGAAGGACATTGAGGACTTGGGTCAGGTGAATGATTTCTACTAAAGCCACTTCCCAATGGGCTTCGTGATCTAATGGGATGGTCTGAGGTAATTTGGCCGTGTAACAGCACAACGTGTTCTTGGGAAACACCTCCATGGAACTGTCACTGGGTAAGGTTAAGTAAAATTGGTTTTGGTGGCTCATAATTCCAGAGTTATGTGGCTCTCTGAGGGGTTACTGGACGTTAGAGGCGTGTCTCCACCTAAAATGGGGTTGTTGTTGTGGTTATTATTGAAGTGGTGACTGGCACTGGCACTGGACACAAGGTTCCCGTTGTTCCCGTTCGAGGAGAGTTTCAGGGAGGGATTGGGAAGCAGGTAACCGATGCAGCTGCTCAATAAAATGGTCCACAATTGTTTGTCTCCTTGTTGCAAACTCAAATTGGCGATGGCTGCCCCGATGACACAATACACCACGAAGATTTGGCAGAAAAAGACGATTTGCGTTTTAGGCACACGTTCTCCACACCACACCCACAAAGGTTGTTTTTGCAAATCTTGCAGAGAAGAACTAGGTGAAGGAGTGGTGGACGTAGCTGCGTCTGTGTGAAAGGGCATGATGGTCACTTCTTTTTATAGTCGATGACTTGCGAAGCGTCGATCCAAGAAACAAAACTGGGTGGATATCCTTTCCAACGTACTTTGACTTCTTTGACAAGTCGTTTGCCTACTTTACGGGTTCTGCGTTCGAGAATGCTTTCGATGTCGTACACGTCGTCTTCTTTTTTGGTGACATGTTTTAGCTCGGGCAAATAAAACGTTCCTTTGAGCACTTCTCCGTTAATGTCTTCCAATTTATAGACGGCCATGCACTCGTCCAGTGACACGAAACAATTCGGTCGTCCAGTTAGGTAAGTAACCTTTGTCGAAAGTGCGTTTGGTTTTGCCAATGCGTACCCAATCTCCTACGGCCAACACTCTACTTTTCTTGGGGACAGCCCTCGTCGGGGACGTACCAAACAGGCGCTCAAACACCAACACTTCGTTCTCGGGAGTCAGTTCTTGCGGGGCACGTCCGATGCTTCGATGGTAAGATTGGTTGTATGCTTGCACCAGGTGCGATAAGATGTCGATGAACTTCAGAGTGTGGTGATGCGTAAAATATTTCCACATGTGTTCTTTCAAAGTGCGTTGAAAACGTTCCACGATGCTGGCTTTGGTTTCAGGATTCTCGGTGGTAAAAAAATGGATGCCACGTTTTTTTAATTCTTTTTGGAAAGCTTGGTTCAGAAATTCGGTACCTTTGTCCGTTTGCCATCGAAGAGGGTGACGACCGCTTTGTTTCAACACTCGTTGCAGGGCTCGCACTAACTCGCTGCTGGATTTGGAAGTCAAGGGTACGACCCAGGCAAATTTGAAAAAGACGTCGATGACACAAAACAAATATTTGTAGCCACGATTGTAGCTGGCCAAATGAGAGACATCGGCTAAATCGGCTTGCCATTGATGATCGATGCCTTCCACTCGGGTGCGACATCTGGAAAACTTGCGTCGAATGGGTTTGTGTAAAGTGTAGGTAGCTTGTTCTTGTAACCATCGTTGCACTTGAGGTAAACGGAGACTTTTCAGTCGAGTTTTGGCAACACGATACAATTTTTGAACTCCTGCGTAAGCTGCAGGATGCGAGGGATCGTAGTAAATGCTGGCTACGACTTTTTCCATTTGTTGGTTTGTGTGTTAATAAGGCACCCACTCTTGGAAGATGCTACTCTTTTTCTCTTGGGGTACTTTCTTTTTATTGCAATGCTTTGCGTGTGCGACCGGCAATAGGTGTCAAAGAGGAGGATGTCAGAACAGGGGATATCGGTTCTTGTTTCACTTCTGTCTTCACTTCTGTCTTCACTTTCTTTTTCTCTTGTGATGAAGAAGGGGTGGTCATCATCGTTTTAATCCATCCAATTCTGGAGGTAGGTGGTGTTGTTAACTTGCGTACTTTTTCTGGTGGAGTTTGAAACCCTTCTTCTTCTTCTTATTCTTCTCCTTTTTCTGTCTAGTCACTGGTAGTGGTGGTACTGGTGATGGTGCTGGACTTTTCATCAAGGTCTTAAAATCTTTCAGAGTGGGAAGAGCTGTTTCGTCTGAGGGTTTCTGGTGAAAGAGTTGCAATCGTTGCAAGAGTTGACCGTACTTTTGCGATTTTTCTGTTTCGGACAAATCTTGGCGATCCATCAAGGACTGCAATTCGTGTTGTAACTGGGACATCTCGCTCAGATGGGGATTGGGAGGCAAATGCGGGGTACGTTGTTCTTGCCAACGATGGTATTCCATCCATCGTTTGTAAGGCACTAAAGCTAGTTTTCGTCCTTCCATGGGGTTGTCAAGGGTCGATTCTGAGATCTTGGGACTTCAGAGGGTCTTTTTATCTTGCTCCCACCAGTCCTCCCAACATGGTTCCGAAGACTCCTTTCAGCAAGAGGCCTAACAAGAGGGGTAAAATGCCTCCACGTTGGACCAACATCTTCTTCTTATGACGAAGGGGAATTTTCTTTTGAACCATTTGGCGAAGAACGTGACGATGTTTGCCTAAGCATTGTTTCTGGTATTTGAACAAAGGGATCGTGCCTTTCAACACGTTCAAACAACATTCGCACACGGTATCGATGACCTCTTTGGAAGCTGATTGAATGAGATTTTTCGTAGGGGTGGAGAAGCTTTGGACAGGACAGACAACATGTCCCCATGTTTGACTAAACGAGGAGGCAGTCCTTTCCTTTTCTTTCCTTGGGTTTTAAAAGAGGGATGTTTTCTGGAGGGTGATATCTTTGAGTCTTCAGCACCAAAATCACTGATACCCCTACTTAGTCACAGGTCTTTTTTATACTGGAACGCGTCCCACTGATTGTCGTTACGTCGTATTAACTTCAGGACAGGCATGACACGTCGTGCAGGGGTACGTAACGGACTAAATCGAGCCAGTTTTTGCTTGGACAAATCCAGTAAACTTTGTAACATGCCCGATCTTTCTTGAACTTTGATTTTGGGAGCAGGTACTTTGTGAGCAGCAGCCACTGCCACTAAATTGGAGGGTCCTGCCACTGGGGAAGTTCTTGGGGTCATCAACGGAGAAGTTCTTGGTGTGATCAACGTCTCCAAGTACGCTTCTGTTCTTGGTGACATCAACGGGGAAGTGGATGAACTTGAGGCTGCCTGAGACGTCGTCACCACCGTTGAAGGTCGTGGTTTGCGAGTGTCAGGTTGCGTCCTGGCTGAAGTGCCTCTCTTGCAACTAGTTTTCTTCTGTGGACTTTTCTTTTTCTGGGGACTTTTTCTCTGTTTCTTTTTCTAGGGGCTTTTCTTTTTCCGGGGTGGTGTCTGGTAACAGGAGGGTCCCATCACTGGAGAAGTTCTTGCAGACACGGGTCTCCTTGGGGACCTGGTCTTTTTCTTCTTCTTGGAGCTTCGTTTGACTTTTTTTCTTGGGGAGAACTTTGGGGGCATTAGGATCCCATCTTAAGAGAGAGAGAATGATGACCCCTCCTAGAGTACCGCTCCCTCCAGGTTTCAAAATGATTTGTTTTTTGGTTTGAGCGTCGATGCGGGGATCAGCCAGTTGGGTCAAAGCGACTTTGTTTCGATCAAAAAAGCGTTTGGTTTGATGAGGAATCTGAATGATCCCTTGTAGTAACTGACGTGCTTCACCGTGAACCATCGTAAGACTTCTTTGAGACTAGCTTCTAAGACACGAGCTCGTATTTGTGGATTTTTTTCTCGACTGATGCCATACAAGGCACGAATCAATTTGACGGGAAGATGCGACTGAAGGGAAGTCATGTTCAAACTGTATGTGAGACAGACGAGTGAAATTAAGTCGAGGACGGAGACGTGTACAGGACAGGCCCTCCGTCTTGGCACCAGTGGTGAAACAAGTGGGTACAAAATCGCAAATCATCGGGGGTCGTAGGTTTCAAATCGACGAGTAAATCGGCGTGTGGAGTTTGAGTGGCATCTTCGTACGCCTGAGACAGCTAAGGCGTCCCTAACTGTTTGGCTAAGACTTGCACTTGCGATTTATCTCGAGGGCTTTTAAATAAGACCACGTAATGCGCATTGAGACTGATGGTGCAATGGGCTTTACTTTGTTGAAACAAATTGTGAGTGATGTAAACGACACTGGCATTACGGTGATGCCCTTTGCGCATAAACCACAGTTTAATTTCTTCTTCGTCATCTCCTAACATGTCGTCAAAAATGACCAAATGGGTTTGACGGGAGTCAGAGACGATGCCGTCGTCTTCTTTAGGAATGCCTTCCACAAACACGATGGAATCACCTTGACTTTCTCGCAAGAGGCTGTACGCCGATTGCCACTCTGGGTTGAGGTGAACGATCGATCAAATGATGTTTATGTTCGATCAAGCGTTTGACGGATTCGGTTTTGCCTGAACCGCTAGGTCCAGCAATGAGCATGTTAAAGGGATGGCGAAGATACAAAGCCTCCCAACTGGCACGATCTAAGTGTTCGTCGATGACTTTGACAGTGGAGGAAGAGGGAGCAGAGACAGCAGAGGTAGCCATAGTGTAAGGAATGTCACTTGTGACACGAAAACAGACAAGACAAGAGTTTATATACTTTTTTCAGAACACGTTTACTGAATGTTTTAAACATGAACATGAAAGACAGAAATACATAAAAGCCAAAGGCTTAAGTACAAGGATAAAAGGCACATGATAACCATGAACGTGGAATAAAAACAAGTGTCTGTACAACATGTTTTGGGTAATGTTCTGACCAGTTCTATAGGGGGTAAGGTCACACAAGTGTCCTACCGAAAGGGTCTTTCATGCATGTCCACGACAGTCCTGTCCTGGGTGACGGGTTCTTCTGGTACTGTCACTAACACAGTTGAAAAGTAACTTTTTTCTTTGGACGTTGGAAGGAAGGATCACAACTTTCGAGCATACTGGGCCACTTCTCGGGTCCAAGCCTCAAAATTCCATTTTTTCCAGGGACGGACATCTGTCCAATGGGGGTGTAAGTCACAAGCTACACACACATCGTCATACACGTCTTGGGTAGCTAAAAGTTGACGAATTTTTTTTTTCCGTAGAGGTCGAGAAGTATCCAGATGAAAACGTAAGGCTTTGAGCAAAATGAGTCTCTCGTGAACATTTAAAGGCACCACTTTCATGTTGAATGGGGTGGTAAATACTGTTCGTAAAGAGTCCACAAGGAATCGGCTGGTAAACGAAATCCCAGAAAACAAGTCACTAAGACACACACTATGCGTCGTCCCAAATTGATTGGATACAGTTCTTATAATAATTGATGGTAATGATCCACGGTTTGAATATGGTCATTGAGTTCCTTCCACGGGATCTGTTCAATCACTTGTGACATAAGCAGTGGCATGGATTCCTGATTTTATAGTCTCTTCATTTCGGAAGCAATAAAGGTACTTTCTAACTAGACATCTTCGTTCTCCAGTAGGGAATCTAAATCTTGCATATTGTAACCTACACTTCAGAGTTTGTTTAGATGTTTCGTCTTCCGCTAAGCAGATTCCACGTAAAATATGTTGGTAATTCTTTATCTCGTCTTCCTCAATGCGTTGCTCTAGGTGAATCTCGAAGTAACCAAAATTACGAACATTTAGTTCATTCACTAACTGAAAGTGTTGAACAAGGTCTGACCACTGAAACAATTTTTGACGAATCAGTCCTCTTATACCATTCAGGTACCAGTGGTTAACGGATGCAACTGTTCTTTACGTTTGAGTTGTATTTTGAGCAGCTCTCGGTAAATGCGTTCTCTCAACTCCACAGGCAAGCCCAAAATGTTCTCTTGTAAAGTATCCATAAGTATATACACTGTTTTTGGAATCCTTGGGTGGTGGCCAATAGCCTCGTTTAAGTTTGTGCCTGATGTAATATCCACTCATAATCAGTCTTCTTATACTTTGGAACAGAGCATAATTTAAAAACTAATGAATAACTTTGCGTTTGCGTTTCACTTGTATTTTGATCAGTTCTCGAGAAATGAGTTCTCTCAACTCCACAGGCAAAGCACGAATGTTCTCAAGCAAAGTATCCATGAATAGGTCATACTAAATCCTCTTTCTGACACAAGAAATGTACCGTTTGCACAGACATGGTTTTACTTCAGTGTCGAATTTAAATCATTTCATCACTAATTTACACATCACAATTCGTTCAGAAGTTTCCTCTTTCACTAAGTTGACACTGTGTAAAAGATGTTGGTAAGTCTTTAACTCTTCCTCTGGAATTCCATGCAGTAAGTTTACAATGTAGTAGATAGAATCATCAATAGCAAACCAATCCTTTTTGAAACTAGGGGGTCGTTGATCAATGTCTGTCCAATGGAACACTTTCAACTGAATCAGTCCTTGTATAGCATTCAGGTACCAGTGATTTAAAAATTGGTGACGTAACGGATGCAATTGTTCTTTACGTTTGACTTGTATTTTGACCAGCTCTCGGTGAATGCTTTCTCTCAACTCCACAGGCAAAGCACGAATGTTCTCTGGTAAAGTATCCATTTAAATATATTGTCCTACTAAAGGTAAGTAATGACAGCTGGGAGACCATCGAGCATGTTCCACGTAGGCTGAATCTTGCGGTTCCCAGTGGTGAAGTGACACACCGCAACTGAAGCACTTGACTTTAGCCTCTTCGCCTAAGTAGTAAAATCCGGCTCTGGCTAATTCTTCGGGGGTCGGTCCTCCCAGATACTTAATCCATTTTCCTTTGAACTATTGAAAACGATTTTCAAAGTTGCAGTATTCCGACAAACGCACAGGGAACGAATATTCGTCTTTCACAGGTTCGTTTCGATGAGAGCTGGGTGACATGGACAGGAGTTTGCTCAGGGCTGGATGACATACGTAGGGGGGTAGACGTGAAGGTGGACATGCACCTTTAAAACGAAACCCAGTAAAGTGTCCAAGAGGACGAGCGGCATCGCTTTCGCATCCCTCAGGTTTGACACGCACAGCATCACTTTCCATGATAGGGGCAGTGAGAACAAAGTTCCCATGATGCTTTACCGCATCAATAAGGTCACAGCGTATAGCATCGTTCCCATCGCAAGGCTCACAATCGCATTCCACTTCAGAAGCCCCAAACTTGAATTGTGCCTTTCTGAACTTGTTTTGTGTTTCTCTGAAAGTATTCATCTTGTTCGCTTGGTCTTGGTAGTCACAATGAACTATCGATCTTGCCTAGGGTTCCTTTTTATATACAGACCAATACCGACGTGTCCATACGGTAAGGTGAAATGATTGGGAAGTCGCACTCGCTTCTGGTACACGATTTGATAGACTTTTTCCAGGGATCGACTGACGATGTGGTGAGTGGGTAAACGTACAATCTTGTTGGGTTGGTTGGTCACTTTAAAGTGTTTATCCTCTCCAGATTGCAAGGTTTCTTTCAATACCCCAAAGTTGACCACACGACTGGTACGATAATTCAGAGTCAATCCTTTCACTTTACACGTCGTGTGCACTTCTCCTTGTTTGTCCCGGTATTCGTAGCCGTAATTTTTTGGACCGCCACTGACGAAACTTAGAATCTTGTCGTCGGGACGCTCGTCTGTCCAGGCTCCTAAACAGTCTCGTTCGATGTCAGGGTGATGTTGACTCGGGTGATGAATGTAAATGCAACTGTCCGTGTCAAAGTACAGGACACGTTCCCCTAACAGTTCTAAAGCTTCGTACAATTTTAAGCGAGCATGAGCTGTCACGTAAGCCGCAATGATGACATTTCCAAGGGGGTCGTCTTGTACAAAGTCCAGATCTTCTTCGTAATTGACCAAGATCAAATTCTCGCGAACGACGTCCACGTGTTTCATGAATTGGTTTTGTCGTGAATCATCTGGAAGTAGCGGGAAGGTTCCGTCAAATATTCCGTCTTGGGTAAACACGGTCGTTGTGCCATTTTTCCCGACAAGCAATTTAACATCACTTTGGCAAACGATCGCCTGCCTTCGTTTTTCTCGATGTGGTCTAATGTGATGCCTTCTTGTTCCCGGTATTTCTCTTTGAATTGTATTTGGTCTTCGGGAGTGTGACACCAGGAAGGATAGCCACTGGCTTCTTGTTTCAGTTTCAAAAAGGCATCCACGTAGTCTGCGAAAATGCCTTTCTGAGTAGGGTCACCCTTGTGGTATTGTTGTGTCTTGGGAAAGTGGCAAATTTCGTACACTTCTAACAGTTGGTATCCCATGTCCAGAGCTTTGAACAATTCTACGCTGACCCACGTCCCCGTCAAGACCCGTTCTTCCTGGGTGTGCTGACAAGGTTGATCTTGGTTGCACGTTTCGGCACAAGTACGGCACAAAGGAAACATCAGTTTGCCTTGGCAATGGTGAGGTAACACGGGATGGTACAAGTTCGTGGGTGGCAAAACTTTGCACTTGATCAAGCCTTCGTATTGTCGAATGTTTTTCAGGTCGATGTGTTCCGTTAGCAATTGCGGGTGTCCTGCAGGAAAGCGACAATAATTGCACACGTAGGGATACAGCGAACACACGTCCAAGTATTTGATTTCTTCTCCTTTCTCTTCGTTAGCTTGGTACAGCAAACAGGTGGCATTGGTCCTTCCTCCGTACAAACTATCCCTCGGGTTCAGGGGGTCCATGAACTGGTAACGTTCCACGATGCGTTTAAATTCGGGATCGGTTTTCAAACGGTGATCGTACTCGTGTTCCCACATTTCCACCACTTGGTATCCTTGCTGTTCTAACTTTAGGCGTCGCTGACACGTGTCCTGGTACAAGTCTTCCATGCTTCGTTGTAAAAACTGATTTTTAGTGCCACGGTCAGGGTAACAGACGGGACATCCGTGAATAAGCAACCGTTAAACTCGTACACGATCTTGGGATTTTCTAAGACCCATCCATCGACCGAATGCGTTCCGATGGTCTTTTCGTCCCCTCCGTTACGGGCATGCTGAATCCACTTGTCTTCCTTGTCGCACAAGTAATGTAACCAGCGTAGGGCTTTGACCGAGTATTGACGTTTGACATAGTTGGTCGTTTGAGGACTGATGACAACCACGGTGTTTTCAGGCATGAATCGTTGCCGGTACACTAAGGAACACGCTTTGGCAATGGTGCAAGCTTCTTTCAAAGGATCGACCCCTCCGTGTTCCTTGAACAGTTCTCGAAATTTTCCACAGCATCGCCGTAAAATGTCCACGTCGGACCGACATTACTTTATCATTTCTTCCTGAAAGTCGAAAGGGTCCGAGGCGTGAGCCTGGTACCAAGCGTAGAAAGTTTCTCGTTGTTCGGTACGCATGTTGTCGGGGTCGTAATAGTGAGCCTCAGGCAAATGGGGTAGAACGGCATGTTGATTGGCTTCCGTACGGAAAAAGTGTGGAAAGTACCCTTTAGCCATTTCTGTCATTCCAAACGTTTTAGGCATTCGGCTCAAAGGCATGGGCAAGTAACTCATCGAATCTTTAAACTGTACTTGTCCCACTTGCATGAAAATGATTTTGGCTCCGTTCAAAGTGACTTTAGGACGCTCGGTACCATGTTCCGTATAGTACCTCAAAAGAAACTGTCCATCGTATCCGGAGAAATTGTGAGCCATCACCGTGGCATGACGATGACAATCTCCGTAACGTTCGATGTCCTCTTGGCTCCACATCTTGTCGATGGGGTCTAAGACCCATCGGGCGAAATCGGCTAGCTTGTTCGGCCCTCGAAAGATTTTTTCACGTCCTCCATGAATCTTACTGCAGTGAGGGCAATGACTGAAGATAGGTTCTTGAATGCACTTCTCGCACGCACGATGAGCCACGCAGAAATTAGGAATGTGAATACCGGTCTCTTGTATGCATTCGAAATCGAAAAAGATGAAATTGCCTTTCTTCTTGTGTCCATCCTCCTTCTCTGGTTGGGGTTGGTACTTTTGCACGTAGCATTGGTGTTCCAAGTCCAAGATGTGATGAGAAATGTGACATTTTTTCTTTCCTCGACAAACGTGTGTCTTGAAAGTATTGGTACATAGGCCTTGTCCACACTTAGGGCACAATCTCAGGAGTTGACAAGCACATTTCTGCTGTGAACCTTGCGTCTTCAGATGTTGTTGGTAACAGGCAGGGCTGACAAACGTGCGCTGACAAGCTGGACAATGCACTGGTTCTTGTGCTTCGTTCAGACAGGGTGGAGAGGCCAAGCATCTTGAGCATTTCGATCCACAATGCTTGTGTTGCTCTCGATTGTTATAGCCATAGTCACATTTCTCACAGTAATAACCGTATCCCAGGAATCCGGTGATACTGGTAATGGTATCGAAATGGTCATCATGATGATAAAGGTGAATGTATTTTCCATCCTTAAAATCTTGGCCTCGAACAGAGGTCCGCGCACTTCTTGAGGGTGCACTTTCAAGGTGTATCGTGGAGCTAGGGCATCTTGCAATTTTTGCATTTCAGGAATGCCACAGGGTTTGTCTTTGGGCAAGCCGGCTTGTTGTAACAGGAGTTCTGCTTCCGTTGTTTGCCTTGGTCCGATTGTCGAATAGTTTTCCAGGCTCTTTTCCATTCTGCCGTGTCGTTCTTGTTGACATAGGTTCGTCCCACCACAATGGCCCTAGCTAAGCACATTTGGTCTTGAGGGTTGTGAATTCGGACGAGACTTGTTTTGGTGCTGCGAAGCTCGTCCACCAATAACATCTTTTTGCGACCAGTCACTTGAGGAGGAGAGACGTGGGTCATGTCCAGTGTGGCTTTTCCATCGGTGATGTCAAACTGGTCATTGGATTGTTGTACGTGTTGAATCTTGTCCATGACTTTGGAAACGGTCGTTTCTGCAGGGCTGCTAAACTCGATCCAAACATGGGTTTCAAACCGTCGTGTTGTATGGAAAGTCTCAAGCGATCGTCTTCTTTGGGTTGACATTGTCGCTTGAGTGTGGTAAGTAAAGAATCCCACACCCCAGTGATGAACCCTTCTGCTTTCTCCAACGGTACTTCAGACTTGAAATCTTTAAACTTCACCGTGTATTTGTAAGCCGTGTTTCTAAATTTTCTAGAGGAGCGCTTTTCTGTCTCTCGAATGTCATAGTACTTTTCAGGGTTAACTAAGAGCGGTGAACTTTGTTTAGAGGGTTTGGATTCTGGTTCACTCATGACCTCTTCAAAATCACTGGCATGAATTTGTGCCAAGACTTCAGCTCTGGTACGAGGCGATAGATCACGTTTCTGCCTCTTACTTTCTTCTTCTTTCTTCTCAAATGAATTGGATCGTTTCATATTGATAGAAAAACGTCAAATGACTACAGTTTAAACACCATGGACTAATTTATAGTCCTAGCAGACCAGCGTATATAAAAGGGTGTGTGTATTGTCCTTTCACTATTCGTTTCACTCTCAAACCGAGCACAACGATGGAAGAGACTACCCAAATCGAACATTTCATCAGGGCGTTGCGAGGGGTCATTAGAAAATTTTCTTCAGACCAGCCGACGGACTACTCTCCTTCCTTGCGAGATAAAAGTCAAGATACTTGCTATATCTGTCAGAAGAAAGGGCATTGGTCTTCAGAGTGTCCAGACCGTCAAAAAAGAAAAAAAGGGGTTAGAAAAGACAAAAGTCAAGATACCTGTTATTATTGTCAAGAAAAAGGACATTGGTCTCCAGATTGCCCAAAAAAGAAACAAAACGAGTCAGAAGAAGAGAAGGATTCTTCGGAGGAAGAAGAGGAAGAAAGAAGACAATTCTATTTACAAGAGGCAAAGAAAAAGAAACAGGAGAAGAAAAGAAGAAGGAAAGAAAGTGAGGAGGAGGAAGAGGAGGAAAAGCCTGTGACGGTGAAGAAATTGAAAAAACAGAGAGACTAAGCAATGAGATAGAAGAAGTGTATGAACTTTTTAAAGTTCTCTGTTGTGAATTGTGAATTGGATTGTTAATATTTCTAAAAGATTAAATTAAGTATTAAAAGGTAAGTGTCTTTGGGCTTTGATTTTAAAATAAGAACGTACACTCACACACTCATACACAGGCACGAACTATAGGGGTAAAATGTTTTTTTTCATGAGTTATTGGCAACTGAAAGTCTATCTCTTTTCGAGAGACGTGGGTGGCCCTGAAAAGGGCCTTTTTTGGTGTAGGGGTGAGTTTAAGCAATCAACTTTAACTGTCTTAAGCCTTTGCCACGGCTGAGGCCTACTTCTGGACTGCGTAATGTTGATGATGATGATTTGGTTGAAATCACTAAGGGTGGTACGGTAGACTTAGTCACAGGGTTGGAGTGTTTAGCTCGGGAAGGACGTATTCTCTTCGGTCGTGATAAAGAAGTCTGATACATTTGTTTCAGACTTCTTATCTCCGCTAAAATGTCTAACAGTACTGTGACCATTTGATTTTCACACCCTTGTTTCTTTGCTGCTACTTCTTCTTCTTGTTTTTTTTTCTTACCTCTTCTTCTTGCTGTAGGAGAAAAGCTTGTTCCGCTTCCTTTTGCTGTTGTATAAATTTCTCCAATTCTTCGTTCTGTCTCTGTCTAAAATTCTCCACGTGCGGAAATGAAGAAGGTGACGAAGGTTCCGGAACAAATTCTTGCGAGGTAAGACAATCCACAAAATCCCAATTCACCTCTTCTGAAAGTAAGTCCGGGTTCCCTTGGGTAGTCTCCACCGTCGGTGCACCCAAATTTATCGTTTTCTGAGTTTCCGTCATGTTGAATAACTGTTGCATGAATTGACTGCACACAGGCGCTAGGAAATCTATTTAGACTACGTGAAGTCACAGACTGCTCTCTTCGGATTGGACGTGGGCTGACTGAATTTTGTAACGCGTGTTTGGATTGGTCAACAAACTCAATCCGTTTCAATCCTTTCTCTCCCTATAAATAAGTGCAGTTCACTGCATTGATTCACCTGTTCTCGGCTCCTCAACATGTGGACCGATGTGCACTCTTCAACGCTTGTGTCAACGATGATGTTCAGGATGGACATACCCATGTATGTCCGATCCAAGTGGGCAGTTGTCCATAGGACCGACACGAGCCTATGGATACGTAGGATTTACGTGGAGAGGCAAGGATGCCTGATAAGAATTTTAGTTTATGGACCTACCATTCGACGAAGCCTAAGAAGAAGATGTTGCATATGCCCTTTATGTTAAGGACATATTAACATAAACCCAAAGGTCCTTTTCAGGGCCACTCCAATCTCTCGAAAAGAGATAGGCTTTCAATTGCCTACCCCATTTGTTTTATTTTTTTTGTTTAAAAAAAAATAGAGATCCCTCCTTGTTTCAATTTTCGTATGTTCCATTTCCATAGACCCATCAGGTCGGGACCCTATTAAAATAGGGTCCCGACCCTGTTCCATTTTCCTTTGGCGCTCAACAGACCCAAGATTTTTTTTCCATGTTCAATTCCCCTTGAGGCTAGAGTGACCCATGACTTTTTCCCCATGTTGAATTCCCTTGAGGCTAGAGTGTCCCATGATTTTTCCCCATGTTAAATTTCCCTTGAGGCTAGATTGTCCCATGTTTTTTCTCCATGTTAAATTTCCATTGAGGCTAGATTGTCCCAGGGGTGTTTTTAATGCTAAGTCCCATTGAGGCTAGGGTATCCCTATTCACTACTGGTATGACTCGGCCGGGGATCCTACCCACGACCTCCCTCATCCGAGGCGGATATTCTTTGAAATGTGGACTTTATAAAGCTATTTCTATTAGTCTGTTTCAGAAGTTATGGCCCAATTACTGTTTGATTATCTTCGTGATAAAGGCAGTAGGAAAAACAGTTCCATGATCTCTTCAGTCATGTTGGCTGGTTACCAATACTGTATCAAATCATTTTTCATCTCTTGAATATACATGTAATCGTTGTCAAATTGTGTGTTCCTCAGTCATAGATAATTTTATATTCGTATTTTTATTCTTACAAAAGAACGTAATAAGGTTTGGTGTTATCTTTTTGATAAATTTGGGGTGCATGTGTACATGTACTTAGGTTCAATGTCTGATATTGATTTGGCGAATAATCTCTTAGGAGTGATGACTCGTGATTTGTTAACTCTTTTAAGCAATGAACAATTAATGAATTTCCATCTCGTATGAATTTTAACTGAGGATTCCGTGTAGATAAAGTGTACATCAAGCACTTTAATGATGCTGATAATTTAATTTATTAACACCATAACTATTCAGCGTGGTTCATCATTGGTAGTATTTATATCATCGCCATAGATAACCATTACAATACTGTTATATGAAGAAAGCAATAACTGCATTTGATAAAAAAAATTGATAAGTTTATTTTGTTTACCTCTAGAACTACCTTGCAACCGTGCCAGTTGTTTCCAGGTAAATGGTAATTATGATGTGTAGGTATTGAAAAAGGTTGAAAACTAATCATGACCTGAATTTATAACTAGTTAATTTTCTCTTGTTCTCATGGTGAATGATCACCATATATGCATTCAGTTATCATTTGTAACTTCTCCCCTTTAATTACTGCCAGTGATGGCTTCAAAGAAAAATAATTCTTTTACAATTTTCTTTTTAAACAATTTAATGAATTGAAATCAAAAGAATAAAGCAGTAAATCTTTCTGACCTTTTCTGAAGAAAAAAATCTTTCTTAGTCGAAATTTGGGAAAAATCTGGATAAAAATGTCGGAAGTGCCCTTGATGAAGGTCACATGTCTATGGTATTATAGGTATCCAGCTGCAGAAATTGAAATGTCAGAATTTAGAGACGTTTGGCTACATTTGCCTTATCAGATGTTGAAAACTTTGACCCATCCATATTTGACGAGTATCACAACTGAGTTACGAAGCAGTTTGTATGAACCAACATCAGTTCAGCTCCAAGCTGATCAGCAGGATGACCACAAACCAAACCGCTTCAAAATCACTTAAAGAGGAAGATCTTTTAAACATCTCTGAGCAGGGTACTCAAAATCAACCAGTAGAAGAAACTAAGCGGGGCTACAACACTTTCCCAGACAGGTTCATTTATTCATTCAATACTCATAATAAAATATTGTAATAAAAATAAACAATATCCTGTTCATTAAAGTAAGCCTAAATAATATTGCTTGATACATAATTTGCTTTTAGTTATGATTATTTTATATCATATTATGAAAAGGCAATATGTTGTTTATTTTGTCAAACATTTATGCCGTTTTATAAAAAAAATTAGACTCAAGTTGCACTGCAATGAATAAAATGTAACCGATGCAATATTTACGTTGTATGGAGCAATATGCCTACCACCATCTCCGTTATCGTATCTGAGGATAGTTGATGGGGGTGCGTCCGCGGGTGGATTCTTAGGCCATCCTAGTATGGTTCTTATTGAACTGTTATAAATATCAACCATATACCCCGGTGTGCTTATTTCAATCGTCGACGATAACGTCGGTTCATGAACCGTAATAGCGATTTTTGATTCTTTTCCTGTGATCGATTTTATCCTGCGTTGAAATTCCTTATTGATTTGTTCTATTTGGTATGACCCAGTTGGTATTGTAACCTCCTCCCAGTCTGGGGTCCCATCGGGTTTATTTGTCCGTGCAAAAACCAGCGAGTTATTAGGTTGTTGTCCGTTAAATGCGTCCGCTCGAATATTAGGCCAACTGTGATATATTCGCAATTTTGCCAGTGCTATTTCCTTTACTGGAACCGGCGATGGGAAGTTCACACTGAATTCGGGTTTCGTTGACGTTATCGATATCATATTTGTTTGTACCGGAGTGGTATTCTCCGCGATCCGCTGAAGTAATTGAGACCCTTCGGGGTTCAGCGACATTATTATTATTCGTTGTTTTTAGTGTCTAATTTCAACAACCAGGTGGTTCCGGCTTCCAGTTGAAAATCCTCGATTTTTGACATCGCGGAGCTATACAACTGGACCATCGTGGAGAATTCAACATCGGATATGAACAAATTATCAATCGATAATGAGATCAACCCGGATAATTTCGAGTACGCGTCGGATACTATTTGATGTTTTACTGTATACTCGTCGAGTTTTTTCTGAAAACACGATGATATCTTTTTAGTGATTGCGTTGGCGACTCCAGCAATTGTTGTCATCGCGGAGATAGCGATTGGAACAGCGATCGGGGCTATCGTGGTCACCGTGGATAAAATAACACCGGCGCCAGCTACTATACCCGACACCGAGTACACGACCGCGTCGATGGTGGTTATTTTTCTGCGGTATTTTTTTATTTTTGCGCGGTATTGTTCGGAAAGCGTTTTCAAATTCGCGGAGAATTCTTTTGCGGTATCGAATCGATATTGATGTGACGTCGGTGATACCTCTGATTCAATTACCCTGGTGGTCATTTTATTCTAAAAGAGCTAGTGTTTTTAATTACTTAGATTCGCTACAAATTCCACATACCATGTGATGTTTGCCCGGGCTAAATTTCCATCAACGGCATAAATTGTAAACTGTTCAGTTGCGTTCTTGTCTATAATTGTTGATATTGTATTGTTAAACCCGGATGAACTCGACGATAATATATTAAACTGCATCATTGAAACCAGTGTCAATCGATAAATGCCCTTAACAGTTGCGGTAGTATTTACTGTATTCTGTGTAGGAGTCCAATCGAATGATCCATGCCGAATTGTGTATACTGTGTTGATGATGTTCTCATTAGGGATTTTTATTTTTTCGAATTGCTCTGCTACTCTCGGTAGTCCGTCTTTAATCGCTTCACCATCAGTTCCGATTATTTCTATTCTCCGCAAATTCGCGTCTATATTATTCTTGTTCGCTGCAACCCTAGTAATGAGTATATCTATTTCCTGTATATGCGCGTCCACATTTTTTTTGTTCGCTGCAAAGTTTGGAAAGGAGTGTATCTATTTCCCGTGTATGCGCGTCCACATCTTTTTTGTTCGCTGCAACCTTAGTAATGAGTGTATCTATTTCCCGTGTATGCGCGTCCACATCTTTTTTGTTCGCTGCAACCTTAGTAATGAGTGTATCTATTTCCCGTGTATGCGCGTCCACATCTATTTTGTTCGCTGCAACATCAGTTTTGACTGTTTCTATTCTCCATTCATGCGCGTCTATATTATTCTTGTTCGCCACAATATCAGTTTTGATCGTTCCTATTCTCTGTTCATGCACGTCTATACCTTTTTTATTCGCTACAATATCAGTTTTGATTGTTTCTATTTCCCCTGTATGCGCGTCTATATTTCTTTTGTTCGCTGCAACATCAAGTTCGATTGTTTCTATTTCCCCTGTATGCGCGTCTATATTCCTTTTGTTCGCTGCAACATCAGTTTTGATTGTTTTTATTTCCTGTCCATACACGTCTATATTTCTTTTGCTCGTTGCAACATCAGTTTTGATCGTTCCTATTTCCCCTCTATACACGTCTACACCCTTTTTGTTCGCTTCAATATCAGCTCTGATTGTCATTATGTCCTGTGTATGCGCGTCTATATTCCTTTTGTTCGCTACAATATCAGTTTTGATCGTTCCTATTTCCCCTGTATGCGAGTCTACATTATTTATGATCGTTGCAACATTAGCGCCGATTATTTCTATTTCCCGTTCATGCACGTCTACACTCCCTTTGTTCGCTGCAACATCAGTTTTGATTGTTTTTATTTCCTGTCCATACGCAGTGATATCATTTATAGTTGTTGTGATTTCATCCAGCTTGGTATTTTTTTTACCAAAGAATTTATCAAAGTTGTCATCGATCCTGTTAACATTTTTTAGTAACGTGTAAAATTGGCCCGACAGCGTTGTAAACTCCGAAATAGTATTTTTTATTGTTGCAAGATTCGGTTCGGTTACCGTCGGGGTCCCGAAAAAACTAGCGGTAGTGAGTTGTATATCGGTGACAGATTTTTTCACCTCGGTGACAGATTTTTTCACCTGCGCGTCAAGTTCGGTCACCGATCTATTCAACCTTATAAAACCGTCTTTGACTAATGTTATCGTCGACAGATGTTCACCCGGCTTGAGTCGTCCGTCGCTGGTATACAGCGCGATAGTGTCCTCGGCGGCATCACGCCGTCGTGTTAAAACGTCATCCAGCGACACATTACTGGATTTCAATTTACCCTGGCGGTCTTGAAATACAACTATTTCACCTGGGTCAACACTTGTTAAATTCAACATATCAGCGATTTCATCCTCAATTAGTTTTTTTATGTCATCGGTGGCGGGCGTTTCCGTGGGCTTTTTCAGCGCCGAAACCGGTCGTCCCCAGATATCAATCATCGTTATTGTAAAAAAAAACGGCGTTTCTAATTAACCCGCCGGGCCTCTACGACCCCACTAGTGTATTCGTTTACAACCACATGAGGTGGTTTTCGCGATGATGAAATCGCCGCGAGTACGTTCAATACTTCACGGCCGCATATCGGCGGGTCGCTTAACTGCTGTGTTGGCAGCGTGGAATAAAAAACCCGGGCTGAACACGTCCGGATATACCGCATAAACTCGTTCGGCGGGGCTAACCCGTATGAATCAAAATAGACGATCGCACGCGGATCAATCGCGTACGCAACCCAATGAGTCCCCGCTCCGGAGGACCCATCGAGGTTAATTATGCCTGTTTCAGTATTCCTTGGTGCCGCCGGTAATTGATCCCTCATAAAAACACCTCTGAAGTTTTTTATCGCTAGCGCGTTTGCGGCGTCTATTAAATCAAAATTAGACATAGGAGTCATTGACTCCTGAGTCAATAAACGGTTCCCGGTAGTCTTAGACCCTTTCCCGAGTACCATGAATACGGGGTTCCCGGTAGTCTTAGACCCTTTCCGGCCACGGATCGTTTTTTTTATAGCCTTTCCCGGTTGCCTTCTTCAATGCCATCCCCGCCGCGGTACCAACAGCCCCTAACGCCGCCGCCTTAGCCACTGCTGGGGCCGCCGCGGCAATCAATGCCGGAATCGCGGCTAACAACGGAAATATCCCACCGGTCTTTTCCATGTCTTTGATCGCTGCGGCCGAGAAATCTATTTGAACGCCCTTTTTATTCTTCATCGCATTATTGAAATGTTTTATTTGACGCGCCGTCAACGATATCTTATGATTACCACCTGCCATCTGCGACGGCTTCAGCGTTATTGTGGTCCCGCATTGTTTAGCCGACTTTGATCGTAATTTCTTGACTTGACCATCAGTCAACTCTACACTGACGACACTATACGACATTTTATTGTAAACGTGTTTGTGCTTTCAATTACATGTTTTCCACTGGTGCATCAACGATTCTCATTCGTCCACCAACACCTTCCAACAGCATTGATTTATCGCTGAGAATGACAGCAACCGCTCTATAATTAACACCAGCCGGGGCTATACGAGCTCGGAAGTGTATATCAACGACGGATTGTCTCGTTAAATCAAGATGTTCCAACGAAAAATAATAAATCGGATACAGCTTTTTAAAATCATGTTGTGATATTTGCAAACCAGTGTCGACGTTTTGATCACGACCCATATATGACAGCAATCGATGGTACACACGTGCGACATGGTTGTCGCCGTAATTAAGCTGTATATCCTCGGATGGTTCCTGTTGTCCGTTTATTCTCACCGAAACATCCC
Organism: Sinohyriopsis cumingii; assembly: GCA_028554795.2. NCBI lineage: Eukaryota > Metazoa > Mollusca > Bivalvia > Unionida > Unionidae > Sinohyriopsis > Sinohyriopsis cumingii. The sequence continues at coordinate 75,386,977 of CM068831.1, read as the reverse complement.
TGACTCCTAATTGATCAAATATCATATGGCTGCGTTCTTGATTACCCAATCGTTCCCTATTCTGTAGCGCTATAAAAATATGACGCGGGGCTGAAACACCCTGTTTTGATGCCAGGTGCCATGTAAACGTATCTGCGACGTTATCCTCTTTAGCATCAGTTGTTACCGCTAGCCAACTCAACAACGATTTTCCTCCCTGTTCCATAAATGATAACAATCGTGCTTCCGTGGTAACTGATGGAGTCAGCACCGGCATCCACAATGCCATTTTAGTTAAAATGACTTTACCGGCAGCGACGCCAGCAGCACGCCATATTGCATTGTTATCATCGCCCCTTCGCGTTAGCGCGATTGTATGCTTGGCCCCATAGATAACCCTCCTGACATTTCTGCAGAATCCAAATATGTGATGGAGTGGAATCACGCATGAAAACTGCCGGCGTGGTCTTTTTAGCATCGACATTCGTGCTGCGAATCCCATATTGTAATTATCGTTAAGACTTTTTATAACAGTGAAATCAGCGTCCGGTTTTGCTCTGCGGTCTGGATTGGCTGCTTCAGCCTGATCACCTGCGATATCTTTTTTCGTCAGCACGTTAACGTACTGAAAATGATCAGCGTTATCGGCGGAGTCCTTCGCAAACATCATAGATGGGCCCGCCGATCTCGTATAATCGGCCGAGTATCTCGCTAACCCAATTATCGTCGTTGCAACATCAACCTCGCGTTCTATTGATTCAATTTCTCGCCCGTCAATAAGATATCTGGCGCTCTCAAATAACGCCATGATACCGTTGTTGACGAAACCCACTCGAACATGATTGTCATCTGCGTATGGTGCATTATCGGCGGCATTTGTCACGAGTTCTCCCTCAATTTCGATAAACGCTTCACATGGCAGAAAGTATCTACTGGTATCTTGGACTTGAAGTTCAATTCGCGATCGTAGGTCAGGTTGCGCTGCATAATAAGAATAATATTGATAATCGCGGACAGAATCATCCCTGCGCACTGGGGCATCCATATCAAACGCGGGATCAGCGGTTCGCGCAAACATTTCTATTATTTATCATGTTGATGTTTTCAATTGCGATTTTTTCGTCGTAAATTCTTTGAATTCTGTTTAAGACCACTCTCCCGCTATTGCGTTTATGGGCGTGTTGGTGGATGACTGAGCCGCCAACGACTCTAATTTTTCTTCCACGGCGTTATTTATTACTTTACTGACATTCGCAGGCATCACTGTCGTTGATGGCATCACCGGTGGTTTCTGTTTTTTTCTCCTCACCAACGACATTAGTTTGTCCTTTGCTGCAGAAAGCGCCTTTCCGGCAACGTCTCCAATAGCGCTGATTCCCTTATCACGAATAACATCAATAGCCTTCATTCCTAATTGTTTGGCTAACGGCGCTACTTTTGGAGCCATTCTTGTAAATAACCCCGCAATGGTGCTACCGAGACCATCTCCATAGTACGCGCGGTAAACAGGCAATCGCGAGTTTACCACGTAGACGAGTACTGGTTTATCGTGGTTGTAGTGTATGATCATCTTTATTATAAAACACCGGTTTTTCAATTAGTGATTGTGATCACCAGTGATTGTGATCACCACCCCCTTCCCACCGCCGTGTGGAAAACCGGAATAAATTTTATCAAAATTTCCTTGGGTTTTTGCCCTCGATAAAAATCCGGTTTTTTTCCGGTTTTTCTTGATTTCTAGTCATTTTTGGTTGCCTATAGTCGTTTTTTTTCGATTTTTCAGCAAAAACATCGATTTTCTCTAAATGATTTCCTGGGGTTTTTGCCCTCGAAAAATGGCAAAAAACGGTCAAAAAATGGCAAAAAACTGTCAAAAAATGGCAAAAAACGCAAAAAACGGTCAAAAAATGGCAAAAAACGGCCAGAATTAACAAAAACGATAATTTTTTTAATCATCCACGAGTTCGTCTATGAGCGTTCGATACGCACTAACGTCCATGATACCGCCCGTAAATAACCGCTTGCAAATATCAGCGGCCTCATTGATTATTTCCGGAGAGTTATTTCCGGCTCGTTTTCCTCCGATTAGTACCTCTAGCCGTGATATATCACTGAGAACACTGTTAGGACAGGTAACGCCGTAGGATTCTTTACCAACAGAGTATCCTTTTCCTTTTTTTGGTATTCTACTTTTTACTTTATTGTGGAATGCGTCGTAATCGGGGCCATCACCACGTAGTAATGCACTCTTGTGTTTATTCGCTAAATACACCATTCTTGTCCAATCCCTTAACGACTTTATATTTTTCTCGTAGCCGCTATTGATATGCCTATCTCGTAAATTCTTAGCAAAATTGTTGGCGGCAAAATCAATTAATTCTTCATCGCTGAAGGCCCTGATTTGATCTATTGTGCCCTTCTTGAGTATATTACTGGGTATATTCCTCTCTCTCTCTTTTTCTTCCGATGTTTCTTCCGATGTTTCTTCCGGTATTTCTTCTTCTGGTTCTCTTGCGGTAGCACCTAGTTCTTCTTCGTCGGCCATTGTAACATAAGGTTCTTGTGGTTCGGTTATAGCGAGTGGTGGTGGCCTCCGTGTTGTGGCAGTCGCTATTTTTGCAGGGAGTGTTTCTAAAGACCTTTTTGTTTGTTCGGTCTGAGCCGCTATCTTTTCAAGCGCATCGAGGACGGGTACAGTTGCCGCCGTAACATCTTTGGTCGCTTTAGTTACCGGGGCAAAGAGTTGTTCGCTTCCAACAGTAAAATCGGTTTGTAGTTACTGCCGCGTTTGAAGTTGTTCTCGGACCCTGTCTCGTAACGGTATGAACTTTTTAAGCGCTGCTAGCCGCTCTCTGGCTAGCCGAGTAGTAAGTGATTCGCCTACCATTATTGCAATTGCGAAGCAATTTCTAATTTCTCGCCGGAGTTTTCGTCTATAATCCTTCTAATGTTTTTGATCTTACTAGAAATCTCCCGGCGTCGTTCATAAACACGTCCGAGTTTTTTTCGTATTATTTCAACGGCAGTGAATAGTCCAATGAATGCATTTGCGTCATTGTGGTACAAGTTTTCATTGATCGTATGTTGTAATCGTTTTATAAAAAAGTACTCGCGGGCCAGGGTAAAACGCCCCCGTTTCGATTGTTCGTTAATAATCTCATAATCGGATAATATTTTTTCACTGTCGAGACCATCAGATAATTCAATTCCTTGATTTTTTAATTTTGAAATCTCGGCTAATATATTATTGATGTCTTCGATATTCATTATTCTTATAGAACATCTTGTTTTTAAATAAAAAAAAATGAAACCCCGTGTATCAATCCCGAGGTGTTCAACAATACTGAATACTTTGTTTTCTTCCGGAATGGACAATTTATTGTCATGGCGACTTCGTCAGCGCCATAGGCGCCGGTGACTTCGTCACTCGCTGATATTTACATATGAAAATCGAATTCTATGCCCGGTCTTTTTTGAGATTGCTGTTTGATATACTCGTTCTGCTACTTTTCGTATTGAGGCGATACAAATGTCAAAATATCTACTGGCTTCATTCATCGACTGAAATATTTTTTCCTCGTGAGTTGTTGTATCAAATGACTTTACGGGTTTTGCTCTCTTTGGGTATTTACCGGTTTGGCCTTTTTTGGTATTTTGACTCTGCGAGACAGCTTGCAAGTTTATAAGAGAATTATCAGTCTTATTATTATTAATATGATCAATCACAAGTCCATTTTCGATTAATCCGTTGAATACCTCAAATACCGCCCTATGAACATGGTACTTCTTCTTTCCGGCACCAAACATTAGATACCCCTGATTACTTACGGTACCAACCGGCTTCTTCAGTTTGCGGTTTCTAACAATGCCGTCGCGAGATGTCTCGTAATTGACGAGCACAGGATGCGGCTGAAATTCTTGGCCCATTTGTATAATAATACTATTTGTCTAATTTATTATTTGGTTTAATTATAAATCTTTCAACGTAGTCTTGGGGGGTTTTGATGACGAAGTCGGCGGTGGGGTCAATGACGGCGTTTTTAATTCGCTTGTCATAATAGCGTTTTAGTTCCCTGTATCGCTTTCCGCCACAATTGATACACAACTGCGATTTTCTTCTTACACCGACGTGACAAACCAAGCACGGGAGGGGGCCAAGAGAACCATTACGAACGCTTTGTAAATGATACCCGCAGAATTCACCTCTACATGATTTATTGCACGGGGTTGTCGACCCAATCATCAACCATTTGCAGTGATTCATTATACTATATTCTTTCATTTAAATACTTGTTTTAATTATATGGATGAGTTCGAGAGATTAGCAGCAATTAAGCCCTGGAAAAATATTAAGTTCAATCTCGATAGAGTCCTCAAGGACGCACCAAAAGCGTTAATAAACGATAGAACCCTGTTGAGTAAAATACGCGATTGTATCAATGAATTCAAGCGTGATGGCGCATCCCATAGTTGGTCAACATTTCGAATTGATGGCGTTGTTGATGCTACCATGAACGACAACCGCGCAGCAACGATAATATCACAACTTGACGGTAAAAGGTATTTCTTCAGAGTAAAATTTATTGTCCGGGTGGAATCAGGTGATTGGATCATACGTGATAAATTTGAACCAGTTCTCAGCGACAAGAAAACAGTCATTGTTAGCCGCGACTCCAAGCCTGGGCTGTTAACCGGAATTGACAGACCATACTATGAACGAGCGTATCCTGAAACAGCAGTTGTTTATGGAATATACCCGTTAAATAAGAAACCTGATATCGGAAAACTGAAACCAATGAAACAGTCAACGGGGATAAATTGTGTAGCAGAACGAGTAACAGAGCATTTTACAAATGCATGTCGAGGAAACAAATTGACTGATTTACGACGTAGCAAAATCAACCAGTGGGAGGAGACAGTGCGCGAGCGTGGAGCAACCATCAGCGACATAGCGAGATTAGAAACATCGCTGAGATTTCCAATAACCGTTACAACGATAACCGGTGAAGTATTATACGAATCAAAGTACAAATCAAATGGGGCCCCAATCAAAATTATTGATCATAACGAACACGCGTGGACGCCCGCGATCACAGTGTTTCCACGGGATAGAACAGTAAAGTATATTCCCGGGGAATTTATACAGGATGGTTTTCTCGCGGAGAGGAAACTATTTGATGCTATCGCTTATTTGTGTAAAAACGACCCTGTATCAGTGTGGTTACTTCGCAGCGCTGATACCTTTGATCAGTTTGTGAGACCAAACGGTGAATTATACCGCACTGAAGCATTTCACAACAGGATGAAAAAAACCGCCATAGAATTTGAAGAGCATGATGAACAACTGCTAACAAATTGTTTTACGATTCCATCGGTTGCGGCTCATGTTGCAGCGAGGAAAAATGCGTGGAGTCCAACACGCAAGGAATTTCTACCGGATGTACAATCCAGTTGTTTGGAATACTATCACGGTGGACTATGGAACACTGAATACAACCGCGACGCTATGATTTCCGTTGATATGGTTGCCTGTTATCCAGCGAGTTTTCTCGGGTATGGATCCGCCGCTGAGTACTTTAGACGATTTGGACACCCCAGACATGAAATGACTCGTGTTGCTATTAATGGACCACTGCCCGATTTTGATTTAACCGGATTCGCTCGCGTAGTATCATTTGAGTTCGCGGCAGGACTTCATCGCTGTTGCTATATTTGGATCGGTAGACACATGGCTGAAAAGAAGTGGCTGCCAATAGCGCTGCTACGGTACATGATTGATTGTAGCATGCTTGTATCGTTGATTGTCAGTGACGCGATTATATCATACCGAGCGCAGACTGAAGTCTGGTTACCAGAACCGGAGCGTCTAGATAGCATAATTGACGAATCCAGAAAACACATCGATGCCGACGAGGAATATATCGTCGAATGGTCCAGGAGGATATTCAGCCAACGAAACCGCGAGGCAAAAGATCTCGGTAGAAGAATAATTGGTAAGTTCACACAAGGTGGAAAAAACTGCGACTACAAACGATATTGCTCACGGCTGATTATAGATGACGCAGAATATGATTTCGTAATCAAGGACGCAGTGGCGAAAAATAGATACGTGAACTGCGAAACAGCTTTCTTGTCCAATGGAACAAGGTTGGGTACAGTTGTTACCTACAGCGATGGAGACAGCCCGGCATACCCGCATTTGAGGGCGTCTATGCTGGGTTACGCCGCTATCAATTTATTCTCGATGATAAATAGATTCCCCGGCACCGCGGTTAGAGTAGCCGTTGATTCGTTTTATGTTGACGTAGCGTATAAGGAAAACGTAGCCGAGTTTACTAGTCCGGACGAGAGTTGGGGTACATGGAGAATTAAAAATGAAATACGACGCGATTATTCCCCGTCAGCAGATGTCACCGTTGAGAACAACTACTTACGCGGTGATAAATTGTCAGAATGGTCTAATGCACCACCGTGTTCTGATCCAATTTGTAGACACAAGACGGTTTATTTAAGCGGCTGTGGCGGGTCAGGAAAGACGACTCGGGCAATTGAATTATTTCGAACGCGGGCAAGTATAATCGTGCTTACACCGACCCATAGACTAGCGCGAGAGATAAAACAACGAAATGTTGACGCCGTTACTTATCACAGCTTTTTTCGATACAGCGGCGGCGAGTGGACTCCTGATCGAATGGGTGAAAAATTTATTCCTGGGGTTATCATTTGGGATGAGATATGTACTGTTTCGTTAGATGTTTTACGAATGTTTCTTGATTGGTTGCTGCTCGCGAATACAGCGGTAATCATGTGTGGGGATCATGGCCAACCACCACCATTGTCGGCGAGGGTCCACTTGATTGGTTAAAGGGTTTTGTGGACTATTATGATGAAACCGATACTGATTACCGGGCACTTGATGAACAACTGCGCGGGGTTAAAAAATTAATCAGATTACAGCCGGATAGAATTCAGTGTGAAATAATCCGCGAGGTGATTCCGGAAACGCCGTTAAATGAATTCTGGGAAACATGGAGACCAAACGATTTAATTGTAGCGAGTAGAAAGATAGTCAGAGACACACTTCAGCGGAAGTTGTTTACGTTGCATAAGGAAAAGTTTCCAACGCGCCCAGTGCCGTTATGCTATAGACCCGCGGATACACGGCGGCAGAACATTGAAGTTGAGATTCCAGGCCGGACAGAAAAACAAATTCTCGTGCTGAATGATATTGTGCTCGTTGATATCAGCGTCGTCGAGGACGCGCTACGTGCTGATAAATCCCCGTGGACGCTAGGATACGCAACAACAATACATTCCTCGCAGGGACTAACCATCACGGACACAATTGTTTGGATAGTTGATAATCGCATCGAATGGTCGAAACTAGTCTATCTTGCAGTGTCCCGAGTACGAAGGATAAATCAGCTTCGAAGAATTGTTGTTGACGAAGTCAGTGACTTTGTCACCGACGGAGTCACTGACGGAGTCGCCATCGATGCAAGCGTCATTGATAGAAAACTCTCGGGTTACCGCCAACAGGATAAAAAAAAAACAGCGGCGTTTTGATATTGATGCCGAATTAATAATTGCGTTACGACAACAACAGAATAATCACTGCGCGAGTTGTAATTGTGTAATGCGCTGGTGCTATTCGGATAAAGACGCTCGCCAATTTACCGTGGACAGGATCGATAACAGTCTCGGTCATGTCAAAACCAATGTGAGGTTGACCTGTCTTGAGTGCAATAGACGCAACGGCGCTAGTTAAGACCACGCGGGGGTAATTGAGTATCGTCAGGTATCACTTGTAGTTGCTCGCGTGTAAACCCTCGCTGTGGGGCAGTTGAATCCAGTTTATAGATCGGTGGTCTACCAGTTGATCGTGTTATCGTTGATATGTTATGTGTGGTAACACTCCAAATAGGATCAGTAGCTCTTTTTTTACCGCCTTCAAGCTCTCCTGGTTCATACAGATATCTCACGGTGACATCGCCGAGAATCGGCTTGGAAACGCTATCTATTTTTGATCTTCCGGATATATACTCGTATTTAATCGCGTCGCTGGGCTTCATGTTGATTGCTCGGGTAATCTCGTTATTTAACGCTGCAATTACGCCTGGCAACCTTTTGACCCATTCACGAGATCGTTTTTCTTGGATGAATTCCTTCGCGTATTGATATCCAAATAACCGTTCAGCAAGAGTCCGATTGAATCGTTCAACAATTGCCTGATCACGATGTAGCGCAGTATGACCTCGTCGTACCGCGACGCTATGATGTTTCAGCGTTGATAAAACAGCGCCGCGAAATTCACTACCGGGATCAACTTGTAATAGATTTGGCCAGCGCAGAGGACCTCTTCGATAAATTCTTTCAAACGCAGCGGCTACTTCAGTTGCTGACTTTGTTTTTAACGGCTCCGCTTGTTTGTATCGACTCGCAACATCAACTACGGTTAGCGCGTATTTGTAACCGTTGTCATGCGGCAAAAATAGTATATCAGCCTGATGAACTTCATTAGGTACGCTGACATCAAAGCGCGAGAAGTTGATTTGTTTAGGCGGTGGTAGATAAATTTGCCATATAGCCTGTTTGGATAACCAATTAGCCGCAGTGGCCTTTGTTACCTTTGCAGCGCCTGCAAGCTTACCAATTGCGGCCTTCCCCTTCCAGTATCCTCTCGGAGAATAATAGATGGATTCCATGTTGTTATTATAAACGCTAGCGTTTTCAATTACCAGCGCGAGAAGCTCCGCTTCCAATCATTAATTTACCTTTCATAGCCGATTTTACCAACCATGAGGCCAATTTTTCTTTGAAGGATTTATCAGGAATAGCATTTAACGCGTGAATTAATTTTACGTCCGCGATATGACGCTGTTGCAGATCGCTACTTTTGTAAGCAACATCATGAGCATGACACGCCTTATCGATAGCGTTTATTGGGTACTCACCGGGTTTGGGCTGATTTTGATCATCGAGTCTAATATCTAATCGTGTTCCGGGGCCACAGTAGCTATATCCTGGAAGGTGCTTTTCTCCTGGATACTTTGCCCACGGGGTTCCGGGGAGTTTTGATAACTTGGCTGCAATATCACCTCCTCGCTTTTTTTTAAAACATCTCCGGGTCTAATAGAAATAAATCTAAATTTCTTTGTACCGCATTGTGCACACTTGCCAGTAAGCGCCGATCTGTTATTTCTTGTTGTAACGGTTGTCATATCATTTGTGCCAGTACGCACTCTACACTTTACACAATATAGATCCATAATTTATGTATAGAGACATGAATATAATTGACTTTTCAGCGACTAAAACAAGAGAACCAGTTAAGCATGTTGCAGCGTTACCAAACTCGATCCGGATGATTATCATCGGACCATCTGGATCCGGCAAGACGCAATTGTTACTCAATTTAATAATGAGATGGATGAAGTGGGATAAGTTGTATTTGGTTGCTCCTAGCGTAGATGATCAACGATGCTACGAGGTGTTGAAAGATTTCAACGAGAATGCATCAGCGATCGCTAAAAAAAATGTCATCGAGTTTATTACAGATATCAATGATGCACCAGGTATCGATGATATTGATGGCGACGTTAACAATCTAGTCGTGAACGATGATGTTATGTTAGACAATCAAAAAAACCCAGCTAGGATATTTTCCAGAGGCAGGCATAAAAACACTGACGTGATATATGTCACTCAACGGTATACTCAGATTCCAAAAGTAATCAGAGACAACTGTAATATTCTTGCTGTATTCAACGGCGTTGATACACACACGCTACGAAATATTTGGCAGACATGGTGCGGCGGTGACATGGACTTCAATGTTTTTCGAAACTTTTTTAGTCATGCTCAGTCGACCCCACATGGATTTGTAACGACAAATTTACATGACCCTCGGACACGATATCGTATCGGACTTGACCAAATATTCGGTTAAATTGTAAGCAGCGGGGGGGGGGGGGGGGCGATGACATCGACGCGGTCGTCGATGTGCTTACCGGACGCTGACGACGCTGGGATCGGCGCGCAGAAGGTATTAATTAAACCAAATGACGTCCGGACGGCCCCTCGACGACGACGTCGTCTTTTTTTTTACCAGGCGCTGACGACACCGGATCCGCTGAGTGCAGAAAGTACTAATTAAGCCAAATAACGTTTGGACAAAATGTCGGATTCGCCCCCCCTGCTGCTACTCAGGTGTTTGGAAGAAAGAAATATGATCACTCGCGTGTCTGAACAGTGATGAATCTGCCAAATCTCTTTCAGTCGGTCAACGAAAGAAACAGTTCTTAGAGCCATCACATCGTGACTTTAAATATTGAGCTTACATTTTGACTACACGTGTCCATTAAGGTAAAATAAACAAATGATGCTAGCATTGCTCATATCGTTATATTGGCTACCATCGGTTGAAGGACTTGTATGAGAATGACGTTAATATTACGATCATCCCATGTGCTATAAATAACTACGTAAAAGAAAACCCAAACTACTATTAATAGGCTGAATGAAGATTTCCTTAAATGATGCAAACAAAATAAAATAAGAAATAATCGAAATGAATTCAAATTTCAAATATAAGAGTTTAACCTTGTTTTTTCTGAGTTTATCGTGGTATAAACTGTCATTTGCCGACTCACACAGCTTACGTAAACTCAGAAAAAGAACATCAAACTCTTAATTGATATTTACATGGGATTATGTTCACATGAATGCATCAAAACAAATAAACAGTTTTGAGTTTACTTTGGTTATTGAATGTTTTAATTTATAACGAAAGAAAAACTACACTGTTTGTCACTTTGTATCAAACATTTCGTATTTAAATACTATGTGACTATTTCGCAGCATGCACGCGCGACCTCGACCAGGACAGACAGACGTTTAACATTCATCCTTGTAGGTAAAGTGGGATTTAAAAAAAATAACATTTAGATTGGCATCGAAACAAATGTCGAATTATTAGTATGCACCCCAAGCCCTACCATACTGGTTGCAAACTATCGATATATATATATATATATATATATATATATATATATATATATATATATATATATATATATATATATATATATATATATATAGCAATAGGATTTTTCTCTCGCTTTTCCTCCGATATTCTGACATTTTATAACTACAATAATGTAATTTAAAAGGCTTGTTTATTTCAGGCAAGGAAAACTTTTCATTTCGAGATAAAAAGGTCAAACATCAAGGTCATTGTGACAAAAAGAAAATAACGTATGTATGTATGTATGTACGTATGTATGTATGTATGTATGTGCGCAAGTTTGTATGCATGTATGTTGTTGTTATGGGGTTTAACGTCATTTTTCAGCACACGATAGGCTATGCATGGTGGCCAGTATTACTGGTGGAGGAAGAACCCTGGAAAACCCCGAGAAGAACGATCGACCCACGAGAAGCTACTGGCATGCTTTCTCACATATCCACATTGGCCGAATCCTGGACTCGAACCCACGCAGACAGAGGTGAGATGGCAGTGATCTGTAACGGAGAGCGCTTTAGACCACTCTGCCACTCGGGGCCCCGTATGTATGTATGTATGTATGTATGTATGTATGTATGTATGTATGTATGTATGTATGTATACATGCATGCATGCATGCATGTATGTATGTATGTATGTATGTATGTATGTATGTATGTATGTATGTATGTATGTATGTATATATGTATGTATGTATGTATGTGACTTTTACATTTTTTGTGAGCGATAGTAGGAAAATCACACATCCTCAACCCTTTGCCAGCTAAATCGCAAGTTATCGTAGAATGTGTAGACTAGTCGCTATAAAGTGTACGACACCGAGTAACCATCAGATAATAATTTGAACAGAAATGGAAGTTTTTTTATAAAGGTTTTGACGAGTTGTTGCCAAATGGAGAAAGAAGAAAGTCTAATTTACCAAATTCTGCTATGCTAGCAAATAATAGTGGTCCCTGCCTACGGAAACGTACCCGAAAAAGTATAGGGAAGTATATGAAACACATTGATAGGTACCTTCCTTGTATGGAAAAGCATATGAATGTATGGAAAAAGGTATACGAAACGCATGTAAATTTATATGAATTATATGGAAAAGTATTTGAAACGTATGAAAACGATTATTAAAGGTTTTGAAAAGTATCATAAAAGACGTGATTGGATCAATAGTGAAAAAATAGTAATTAAGATTAAAGGAGTAAAATGGTAGCATATTCCTTTCCTGACGTGATCAATATTAACATAGATTTCCCTCCGACAAGCTCTCAAGATAGCTAGTTTGAATTTTGTAAAGAAACTCGACACATGTCAGGGTCAGATTCTGATACCAATGTCATTACGCGCCAAAAGCAATGATAATGAAGTCGATACAATATTCAGTTTTGGAAAGACGGTTATTTTGGTCCAATCTGGCCTACTTTGTGACAAACATGACGCTAACAGGATGGCTTTTAATATATATATATATATATATATATATATATATATATATATATATATATATATATATATATATATATATATATATATATATATATATATATAAGTAAATTAAACTCATTCCATTATTGAAATAAGTTTAGAAGCTCTCTGCGAGGAGGAATTCTGAGGTGCAATTATTGAAACTTCATGTCTGTTTCTAGTTGCATTCTGATTAGTCATAGGTAAGGTTACTTTTTCATCCTAACGTCTTCCTTTCTGTACTTTTGTCTTCATCATATTGTATGCATAAATTAAGTTTACAAAGAAGGTGGTCGCTGATTTTCGTATATCCGTACATTCAATTACATAGATGATCCACTGTCACCATTTAATACTTGACCCATTTTTGTGGTAAGTTTTACTTTGCCGGTGATGCTGTATATAACAGGTACAAAAAACCGGCTGTCTGAACTTAATGGCGCACCTGTCTGCCAACGTCATCTCTTGGATCTTGCATTTGCATAAATTATGTAACGAGCAAAGAAGATAGCCGCTTAGTTTTTGAACGTTCAACATTAGTTCTTTTTGAATATTGAATAGGAATTATAGGCACCATCAAGAAATGTCATGTACTAGCACCGGAAGAGGAAGAAAACACAATAGATGAAAAGAAGTTATCTACCTGTGTACTACGAGCACGTATTAAGTTTGGAAAAAATAGTTCCACGTTAAAGGTTATCTTAGTGTAAATTCAGTATTCTAATCAATATGGAAAGAGACAATATACACTTAACACGCTGATCTAAAAAGGAGGTGAATATAAACATGTCCCACTAGTATGAAATGTAACTGAATGTAAACTTACACAATAATTTTAAATGTAACTGAATGTAAACTTAAAAATAAAATAAAAAGTAACTGAATTAAACATGTCAATTACAATTTATTAATTACAAGAATAGTCATGACTAGTTTCCTTATTTGCTCACGTTGGTGATCAGGATAGACATATTTTTTTTATTCTTCAAAATAATAAATGTTAGTGTATCCACGTTTCTCTTTAAAATGTTTTGAATACCCCTAGCCATTTATTTGAATTGAATAATACGTAATTATGCTCTTTTGTTGCAAAATTATTTTACGTTCTAAATTCTGGGGATGAAAGAAACGCACGTATTCCATATTTTTAGAATTGATTAAGTGATTATTTTTTTGTGTCCGAAAGAAGATAATGTATAAAAGGGTGATGATGTTATAATCGCCTTTTCTTTATTAACCAAAGTGATGTCGATTTTTCTGCCTCAGTATCAAGAATAAAATGCAATCTTAGTAGAACTATCATAGACAAAACTGTTCCTTGGTATTATTATTTCTGACATTGCTTGTCGTCATTAACAGTACTTCTGGAAAATACGCTGTGGTACAGGTGTATCATCAACAATTCTGGTACATCCGTGTTCTTCAGCGATCCCTATTTTTTCCCTGTCTATACAAATTCTGTCTATTCTGATCCATCTTTTGTAAATTTGATGGAAGATCCACTGCACAGTGCAGCTGGTGGTTAAGTTACCCGGTGAACTCTTCACCCCTAATGTTTTCGGGTCATATATCAACAGGTTATTCTGCACTGATCTGCACATCATACCTTTTTATTATACGAGTATAAGTTTAGTTTAAAATTTATATTGGACGAGATGCCGATGCGGCATGAGTACAAGGTAAACCCATGGTCTACAGATGACTATGTCAAGATCATTTTAATTATTAAGCTAATTAACCTTATCCTTATATCAACTTCAATTTTTATTTGCAATGTAAAAATGCATATATATTTTATTTTATTCTTAATTAGTCACGGAACAATTTTGTCATTCTACTTTTGAACAAAACGTTTACTTGTTTGATGCAATCACCAGTTTAAGAGAAATATTATATTCGAGATATTTTTTTAATTTAATTTAATTTGATTTAATTTAATTTAATGTTTGAATTCGACATATATTTTAGGCGGATTCAGACTAGGATAAAATGCCTCCGTCTCAGTTACGTAGTTCATATATAAATACAGAGGTTTTGTTTGGCTGTACCTTCTATCCTGAATTATTAGTGACTGGAAGTGAAATATAAATGACATGAATTGAGTGATTAATGACAGGAAATGAACTAATATTGACATGAAATGAAGTATCAATGCCAGGAACTGAATTTTACCATATAATAATTAAGACAGACACGTTCTTTATCATGCGATGCATTTCATGAAAGTTCTGGAAGTAGTGTGGAGCAAATGCACATGTAAAGAACATGATAATATGATAAACACAATGATTTTGACTTAGACTGAAATAAATATGTTTATTTCTATTGATAATGATCCTAATATTAAACACATACTCATAGGGACAATATTACCTATATATTAGTTGTTCGCAGAATGAAAAAAATTATTGATTTTGGTCAGGAACAAAATGAACTTGAATCTGGATAAGGTCAGCTGCAAAATATAACTTTACACAACCCACTGCATATCATGAAATAGGACGCAACCTAAACAATGCAAGATGAATATATATTTACAATAATGAACATATATATATATATATATATATATATATATATATATATATATATATATATATATATATATATATATATATATATATATATATATATATATATATATTCATCTTATCGCCTACACGCACAAGCCTCCACGTCCTGTCTGCTAAGTGCACATCCTTCCAAATAGGATGGGATTGAGTGGTAGGTATACGTATTTTTTGGGGCAATCACTCATTCAATAACGTTCTCTTTGTGCAGTCACTCCCGATTCCACTGACATAAATTATGTCATATAGAAGTTAATAAAGTAAGTTATATACATACACCAGACAGAGAGGACAGTGCTATCCCTGCATGATACGCGTCTATGCGTAAAACTGATAAGAAATTACATATGGAGAAAATATTTTTTGTATATCGTAAGTATTCTAAAAGAAGCCTCCCCCCCCCCCCCGTAATACACGGTCTTATTTATGCGTATATATATATGTTACGGTATGTCTAAATAATTAAAGCAGTAATGAGTAATTCAACATCTATTAGAAAAACCAAAACCAGCTTATTTTATAAACAGTTTCATTCAAAGAGTCATGTACGGTATTCCACCTCCCTGGAAAAAATGCACAGCCCCCTCTGTTAAAATAACTTTTACGAGACTGTTGGTCTCATAAACTCTTAGTAATGCTCTTTCCCATGGCCCGAGAGAGAGAGAGAGAGAGAGAGAGAGAGAGAGAGAGAGAGAGAGAGAGAAAAGAAAAAGCTCAAGCTCTCTTGAAAGAGGTGTCACTTTGACGGCGTAGATAATGGTTACATCTTGGGGAATATGCAATCGGAGGTACTTCGGGATCGACTGTAACGACACAAGCCTCTTTGAGATTCCGACGAATGGTCTCATTTTATTGAAACATTTCACATATAAAATTACATTAAAATATTAATCTTTATAAACTTAAATTACGGTTATAAAAGATACATATAAAACTACGATATCCCTTCACTTACCAACATCATACATTTGTATAATTTCTGCCTTTTAGAATAAAATAGATAATTAAATATCGACTAAATTCATGATAGCTAAAGAATCTGAAGTTCAATATTTCAGACTAATACCGCAATCGTCTAGTAGAAATATATTTTACTGAATTTAATGTAAAATGTCAACATATTGAATTCTATTGTTTAAAAAGTATTTTATTTCTAAATTAACTATTACTGAGTATGAAGTTGGTAGCGATCGTTGTTGTTTTTACTATTATCAATAATATAATTACATGTAAATATAAGTTCTTTAAACAATTACACTTTCCAATATATTATATTAGAGAAAAGTAAAGAAATATTAAAATAGTCCAATGTTGCAACGTACCGATCTTAGATTAACATCTTAACACTAAACATCCCTATACTATATAATATAAAATTGTACATAGACGACAATCTTACCTGAAACGACACAAACCTCTTTGAGATTCCGACGAATGGACTGATTCGTCCACAAATCCCCTGGTTTTTTATACACAGTTCCTTAGGACGCAGCCAAATATGAACATACGTCTAGCTTTTGTGTTACGCCAGAATCTCAAAGTGAGGCTTCATCGTTTCTTACAGACTATCGTCTGGGTCTATGTACGTCATCTTATAGACAATTTTACCACATCATCGCGCGGAACTCATAGCTTAGTTAGTCAGGAACTTTAGGTATCCGCTAATTCAGCAACTTACACAACGAGTGTAGCGAGTGTAGTTTTTGCTGACTTAGGATACAAAGGAAATGTATAGTGTAAGAGAGTTTTGCCTTTTGCTCATAAGGTCACAATCTTTATTAAATAGTATAAAATTATCATACCGAAATAAAGGAATTTCATCTCAAGATATTTGAGTAAAAAATTACTTTCAATACAATTTAATAAAAAATTACTTTTAATACAATTTAGAGAAAATTTCAATCTAATTACTTTTCCTACAAACATTATTTTCTAATATAAATACGCATATATATATATATATATATATATATATATATATATATATATATATATATATATATATATATACATACATACATACATACACATATCGTTGCGAATTTGCATCTTTAACTTACCCTTAAAAGGGAATTTCAAGTCAGATGTATCTTATAATTCAAGAAATATTTTATTTCGGTAAATATAAAGTGATTATTGTCAAAGGAACTTGAGGTATTTTGAATTAAATCTGAAATAGTCATTCTAATTCTATCACAAGTCCGAAACTATAGTGTTCCGAATGAATTCCAATGGTGTTCGCAATATGTGGTAATCTTAAATGTGTTGATTTACCTATGGTCATAAATGTGACTATGTACCAACATTATTGTTTTATCACAATGATAATTTTCAGACTGTCCTTGAATGAAGTCACAATAATTCGAAATAGTGATTTAGTCCTAAAATCAATGAGCACTTTGTAATTCCAAAGAATAAATGAAAGAAATAAATCCTCTAAAAAACTGAACATAATTAGACATTTGTTCCACTACACAGTACAGATGTTAAGGTAGAAATTAATAATTCTGTTGATCACTACCTTTAGGTAAAAACTAAGACACAATTTAAATAAAACCAGGATGAGTGTCAATTTCCAATCAAGTTTGTGAACAAGATGATATAAGGAAACTTCTAAGGTCCTAAGGCCACGTAAACATGTTTACAAAATTTACACGATCTTGAAGTACAAATCCACAATCATAGACAAACTTAGGTATATAATATTGTTTACAAAATGATACAACCTACAATCATGGACCAAAAATTAAACACGATTTAGATATTCATAATATTTTGTTTTTTTCAGGATTAAGTTATGTTTCTATTGAAGTAGACGGATGAATGTCGATTGCGCTGAATGCACATTTGATTGAGTCGTTTTGATCATAGAGTAATAATAATAATAATAACAATAATACAGCATTCACTGAGGCATATCTGTTAGTAACGCCACATAAAAATGTCAGACTTATGTAAAGGTCCTAATATAATGTGATATTTTAAATCATAATACTCTGCTTTTTTAACACGAAAATTATCAAAATCTTTGCCTAATAAAATTTGGCAGTCGGCTCAGTCAAGGTAGAGATCTTTAACCATGTGTACCGCAGAAATAATTACCCATTGACTGTTAGGAATTAACTTGGATAGCATCCGTTGTACCCTGATATTTGATATAAAAAAAAATCCGTGTTTTGAGAAACATCAACATTGCAAACGTTTGAGATGTCGCTGAACATATTTTGCAAATAGTCTGGATGTGTAGAAAAAAGGGTTGGCATGCAGTACAGCAAGGCATTCGCAACTGAAGTTCTATTATATGGATTAAAGATCAAAAGTATATAAGTGGCTGCCATTATCTGCTGGTCGGACCACCAAGATTACTTATGAAACGAGGTTTGATCGAAAAGTTGCCAATGTCTCGAATTATTTCTTTGATTTGCAATTCTGGATCGGTCTTAGGCAAGGCGAGGAAGACAGATTCATTCAAATTGATAATTTTTTTTAAGGCATAATACAGTAACTCCGCCTGTCTTGTGCCTCTGCCATCATGACACCCGGGGCCTAGCAAACTATCTAGCCAGGCTTTTCGTATTTTATTTGTCAGTGATATGGTCAATTCAATGTTACAAACTGCCGAGGCAGTCCGATTATATTGCGGTTTCCTTTTGACGAAAGAAATTTCCGGCGAATAAAAGGAATTATTTTTGTGTAAAGTACTAACTTACAACCAAGGCACATGTTTGTTTCGCCTAAATAACATGAGTGGTCTAAATGTACAATAACAGTGATGCTGATTTTCTGCACGTGCTGCTCGGGACAAATGGAAGAAGCTTACGATTCCAAACAGGATGCATAGTCCTATAAATAAATAAATAAATAAATAGTCTTTACTAAAGCGTACAACTGTATTGTTTCAAATTTATACTCTTCAAGATTCGAATATTTATTGTACGAACAAGCACATGGATTCATAGTCCGACACGTTGGCCATTAAAGAGTATGACGTTACCGTTATTTGCTGTGACCTCTGACATAGATACTTAGGCAGTATTGACACACTTTACGCCTCATTTCTATAAAAAAATGCATCTTTTTCTGCAATGTATATTAAAAGTTTATATTCCTACTATATGCATAAGTTACGTTTATTTCTTTGACATTGTTTTTCTTTTTTTGTGACCCAGTCAATCAGGAGTCATCTTAACAGACACATGTATTGTGGATCTGGGATTGCATCAATCCAGACGGTAAGTGTAGCAATCGAAACTGTTTTACTGTTTGGAGCGATATCACATTGTTAAAACAGGCAAAAGATTCCATAACAATGTAACGTCCAAACTGTCGGACAAATACACTATAATTCGAATGGTTTAAAAATTGCACACACATATACACATAGTTGAGGAAGATAAGATGCATTTAACGAAAGTCAGTATAAAAATTGATAAAAGAATCGAGATGCAGAACTTTTGTATTGCATATCTTTGTAAGCTGATCTTAAACGTACATCATTTTGAATTGCCTGATGTACTGTAACAAATAAATAAAGTTTCACATGCACGAATTTAAAATATTACAATTTCGATTATTAAGCAAAATGCTCAGCCATGTATGATCAGTCCATGTATACTAAACTGTGAGCAAGAGGTGCATACATGGGAAGAAGGAGCGACCATGTTGGTGCTAGTGTTATTCTCGTGTAAAGCTTTTGGTCTGGACATGTATTTTATATGATAAGGATATAAATGTTTCCTTCAGTGGGAAATCGGTATCTTTTCTTTCACATTTTAGACCCGCTCGGGTGGCCTTAGTGGTTAGAGCCTCGGATGTGGGAGGCTCAAACCCCGGTTTGAGTAGAGTCATACCAAATTCTTGTAAAAATGGTACTAGCAGCTGATTCTCCTGGCGCTCAGCATCAAGAGGTTGGTGTTAGGACTTGTCAGCATTATGTCAGGATAACGTGCCTGGGAGGAACATGATACCACATGTCTGCGGCATGATGCTTCAGTGTTGGACATCAATATAAACAATATAACCTGCTAGACTGCATACATCGTAGCAATTTGGCTAAAAATGTTAAAGCTACGTTAAAAATCGATCCCCACAAAACTTTCACAATGTACTTGTCAATGCACGTTATGGTGAATTAGAAACGGAAGAGACTAAAGTATCTTTTAAAAGCTCTTGAGGTAGTATACGAGTATAGATCTTGTACATCGTCTGAGTCATATAATATAATATTCACTGCGAACTTTTAAGTAGTGATTTACACATTATATTCAGAATTATATCCATTAAAAAAAACTATAATGAAATAAATATTTAATACAGTTTCCGAAATATGATCCGCGCCGACGTGAATATACCAATTAATCGCACAGTTTATTGGAAATTATAAAACTATTCTTTAATTGAATGACGTCACTGTTGTATCAATGACGTGGGTTTCCAACCAATTATGAAAAAGGGTATTTGCAGTGTTAGTGAATTGCCAATATATATATATATATATATATATATATATATATATATATATATATATATATATGCAGGTATGTGAATTAAGGGCACATCAGCATAATGATGGCTAGGTAGAGACGAGTATTTTTTAGACATAAATAATGTGATTTGGATTTTTAACGTAGCTTTTAATAATTGTTCAGTCATATCGCTACGATGTCTGCAGTGTGGCAGTTTAAATTGATGTCTAGCACTGAGGCATCATGCCGCAGACATGTAGCATGATTTCCCACCCAGTCACATTATCCTGACACTAGGACGACCAGACGTAACACTAACCTCGTAATGCTGAGCGCCATGCGAGGCAGCTGTTAGTACCATTTTTGTAAGTCTTTGGTATGATTCGGCCGGGGATTGAAACCACGAACTCCCGCATCCGAGGCGGACGCTCTAACATCTAGGCCACCGCAGCGGTACATAAATAATGCAATCAAAGCAAAGATAAATGAGAAAACGGCTAAATACTTAAAATGAAAAATCATTTTTCTATAAACTGCATTTTTATCGGGTCTTATAACATACAGGAGGGAATATCGAGCTTATTCTGCAAAGGGAGGTTGCTGTTGGGGGTGTGTCATAAAATAGTAGGAAGTCATATTTTAATACAAAGTTTCACAGCAGAAATAAGAATTAAAAAAAGTTAGCTGAACACACATTTTATATCGTGGTCGAAAATGTTGGCTTCTTTGAAGCAGACTGTTGATGTTTTAACCTGCGAACTTTGGGTAGCTTGCAACTTTAAAATTCGACGATTTGGAATGGTCGTCGTGTCGAGACACACGCACTATTAATTAGAGGTTGTAACCCGCCGAAATCCAGTAATTTGGTGGTTGGAATATTGATGGGGTATTCAAGTTCTATGGTTTTTCTCCCACACCGGACAGTAATGTCAAAAACAAATGACGAGGAGAACCACACGTTAGTATATTTTCTATAACTATAAGTTGGACGATATCACATGCAGGAACACCACGATAATATAATACACATCCATACCAACCTAATGATATAGCATTACTATATCTTCAACAAACTTAACATTAAAAGTACCAAGATGGCCGAATCGATGACTATTTATAGTAGAAGGAGCGTGTTGAGAATGATATCTTCAACACCGTACGTCAGAGTGGATCCGGAGGCGCAGTGCGTGTTCCGCGCAGAGAGGTCCACGCTCGACATGATCTTCACCATCAGGCAAATGCAGGAGAAGTGCAGAGAACAACACAGACCCTTTACCTAGCCTTTATATACCTCACCAAGGCGTTCGATCTGGTCAGCAGAGATGGAATCTTCACAACCATGGAGAAGATTGGATGCCCTCCAAATCTGCTAAGCATGATCCAGTCCTTCCACGACGATATGAAAGGCAGAGTACAGTACGATGGCTTAATGTCCGACCCCTTCGACATCTGCGGCGGAGTGAAACAAGGCTGCGTCCTTGTCCCCACGCTCTTCGGCATCTTCTTTGCTGTCCTGCTCAGGTACACCTTAAGGACATCCAGAGAAGGGATCTACCTGCACACGCGATCAGACGACGGACTGTTTAACCTGATGCGACTGAAGGAAAAGAGCAAAGTGTGAGAAATAACCATCAGGGACATGCACTTCGCAGACAATGATGCTCTGGCCACCCGCACATAATATGAGCTACAACGTCTACTGGATCGTTTTGCTAAAGGATGCGATGAGTTTGGGTTGACAATCAGCCTAAGAAAACCAATGTGATGGCTCAGGACGTGTATCCACCAAGCATCATAATCAAAAACTACGAATTTGCGGTAGTCAGTCAGTTGACGTACCTCGGCTCCTCCGTCACCAACAACTCTCGCTCGACGCTGAGCTCACCAAGAGGATAGGAAAGGCATCAACAACTCTCTCAAGGTTGTCGCCGAGAGTGTGGAACAACAGGATGCTGACCCTGAACACTAAGATCTCCGTGTACCTTGCCTGTGTGCTAAGTACTCTCCTTTACGCCAGTGAAAACTGGACCCTGGACGCCTCACATGAGAAAAGACTGAGCGCCTTTCACATCCGATGATTCCGACGCATATCACGGATCACATGGAGTGATTGAGTGACAAATAACGAGGTGCATGAAACTTGGCTCTTGCGAAAGGTCAGTCGGACGGCCACTTCTCCGCTTCAAGGATGTCTGCAAGCGCTACATGAAAGTCCTCGACATCGATGTCAAACCTGGGAAGAGCTTTTTCTAGACTGGTCCAGTTGGCGACATGCTATGATCACTGGTCTGAAAGCCGGCGAGGACAACCTACGCTTGCTCGCCGATAAAACGCCGCTGAGGACGAAGCAGCTCCAACCCACACCAGACTCAAACTTCAAGTTCAGCAAGTGCAGCGAGAACTGCCACTCCAGTGTTGTACTCCCTAGCCACAGTAGACCCTGCACAACCACAACAGGGACATCTCTCATGGGCGCACTTCCATCGTCTCTCGAGACTAACGGATGCCAGCATATCGTCATCCCTGTGCTTCATTTTTGCAAGTAATGAATTCCTGGCGTTTTCCACCTTCGTATTTGATAAAATCTCACCTTCTGCACTAAAGCCAGTGTAGATAAAAGATCACACAAATTCAGCACTAACTGAGTGTCATGCAGTTTTTAAAATGTCATTTTACCACCTAATTTACATCGTTGATGCATTGGAGTTCTCATTACAAAGGGAGGTAACCAGCTGAAAGGCGTATGGTGTACCCTCAGATATCAATCAGAACATCATCGGCTTTAGCAGAGACTGAAAGAAAATCCCGTTTGCTATATATTATAGAATATGTCACAAGACTACAAATCATACCTAAGTTCCGACACTTAGAAGAGACTTTAACGAATTCCCCAAAAGTTTAAAACTTAAAAATAAATTAGGTTTAAAAAGTATAAAATAATTAACATTTAAGATTAAAAACAAATGCAAAGTTAAAACCAATAATTGTAAACAAGCGAAATAACAGAAATAAAAAGCGAAAAACTATATATATAAAATAATGATTTTTATTTATAAAATGAAATAAATTTGAATTTAAAAAAAAATTATCACAAAAAAATTACAACAAAAATATTAAAAACAGTTTTCTCATTTTTTTAATCTGATTTTTTTGGGTCTTTATATGCATAGTGTTCAGTTGTTCTTTTAATTTATAATAAAATTTATAATAAAAGTTTTTTGTTCACAATTCTTTATTTTAATCATGTATTTTTGTGATTTGTTAATTTTATTATATTGTTTAAATCAATATATTTTATAACAATTTCCAATATATATATATATATATAAAGTATTATCTTACATTCTGCTATACTCATAACTGAACATATGTGGATGACCTATCAGGCATTATAGCGAATTTTCAGATTTTGTATGCATGCTTGCAGACTATTTCAAGTGTTTCACAAAAATATTGTCAGCACGAATAAGCGAAAGACACCTGATTTATATGAATGTATTTTGAAGGAATGCTTTTGTTTAAATGTAATGACTTTTGCGTTGTCATTATTATTATTATTAACATGAAACAATGTACACCTTATTAAATTATACCTACTTTTGTGCAGCGGCCTGCAATACGAAGAAAGTTTATAATAATAATAATAATCATAATAATAATGATAATAACAATTCCTTTTCTTCTTCTTCTTCTTCTTCTTCTTCTTCTTCTCATTATTATAATTATTTTTATACATATTTTTTATTTATTTCGAATTTTAGACAGAACTGGTTCCATTTCCTGTCAATTACAGTTTGTATGCTTCCTGCCTAGAACTTTTTGATATTTTATCTTCTTGCGTTTTTCTATCTTGATTCATTAACACTGATTTTACATCGTTTGCATACTCATGCTTAGAACATTTTTCAGCAGGTTAAAAGATAATAAAATGTTGCCATCAAATGTGCGTACTTATTATTGCAAAGAATCTTTCTGCATGTGCAATTAGCATCAGTATAATCTTAACTAGCATTTTAACCCAGTCAAATGTATCTATAATTTTGATCTGTTACTCTGTTTCTGTCCGTCTGTCTGTCTGTCTGTCTGTCTCTCATCCAGCCGTGCACTATGAACACGTGCATAGTTACTCCAGTAAAAGAAACATGAATCAGATAACTGTACTACACATAATTTGTGTTTTTTTTCTTCCATTTTATCCTCATTTGTCTCGTGTCATCATTTTGGTCTCCGTCCATAGCGTATTCGCACATTTGCACCATGTACTGAGAAGGTCGCGGATATATGAGCTTATTACGTAGGGTCATACAAGCATTAGCAACAGCAGCACTGACTCTGACGGGGTGCAGAAATAATGGTAGCAGCAGCAGATGAATTAGTAATATTAGTAGTTGCAGCAGTAGGAGGAAAAGGAACGATGCGGGGTTCTGGTCTTAGTGCAGGCGGAGGTAGAGAGTATATGTATGATAACCAGTTTACGCTAACAACAATATGGACTCCACCATTTCATTATTGGGGGTGGGTAGATGCGCAAGGCCTAGGCTTTTTTCGAAAAATAAAATGTCTAGTTCTCAGAGCTTGAATTTTTCTTTTAAATTATAGCAATCCCACTACCAATTTTATCTGAACGAAATTAATTAACTTGCGGAAAAAGAATGCCAAAATATGCTGCACCGAAAGAAAAGCACAGCACCCCCCACCCCACCCGCAGTGATATAATTACTAACTACGTGTAATGTATTATATGAATGTGCATTTTAGTGCTAATTTTGTATAATAGTTTTTATAGCCCTTCTGTTCCAACATGGCCAGTGAAGGAAGAAGCTAATTATTAAAAGGCATAAGTGTTAAGCGAAAAACAGAGCTTCGTAATAAATTATTAGAAAAACACTGAGGATACTTGACCCATCTAACAAGTAGGTTAATTGTGTTTTGTGGACCACTTGAGTATTCTAGAGGAGGAAGTCAATGCAAGTGATACAAGTTATGGAGACACATGATCATTTAAAAGGAGTGCGCAGTTATATCTTTGTTATACTGTTATGCGATGATGCTAATTGCCGTAATGATGATGATGATGATGATGATGAACGTGGGTCATCACAGCTAAAGGACACACGGTACTAATGATGTAGAAAAATGGGAACCAGCCTAGAAATGGGTGAACATAAAATAGAGTATATATGGGTTTGGCAGACCAGGATTGGTTTCTAATGTAAGTTATGTTTTAGGAAAAAGACTCTTTTGAGAGCTTATCCTAGTTGTAAGTGATTTTTTTTAGAGACATTGTTTTATTGATGGAATTTCAATTTCAGACCTTTAACAGTCTTGAGTTTGGAATGCTCATTACTAAAATTAGCACCTGCCTCTTTGGTGCGGAATTGAAAGCACATGGTTCAAACACATGCAGGTCCAGAAAATGCCGCGGCTCATATGCTTTCCTCAACACAGAAGCTGACATCCAGGTTTCATCTATACTGATAAATATAGGTTTGATCATGACCACTCAAAACATTTAAGTTATTGAATTTTTAATATAATGGTGTTTGCTAAGGTTTACTATGGGAACTGAATTAGTACCGTGAGTCCTATAGAAGAATAGAAGAGTGATTTTGTTCTGCAATTTGTTTCTTAAAAATAGTTTCACATACATTGATACTACGTGCATCGCACATTTGTACCTCGTTCTACGTGAAATAGCAGCTGACCCAATAGCTTTGTATAATGTATCGCTCTACTCCAGATTTTAGCTGATCTAATAGCCTTGAATAAATCACTCGTTCTACACGATCATCGATGATCCCATCGCCTTGAATGAATTGCTCGAACTGCACAGGTCATGGCTGATCCAATAGCCTTGAATGAATCTTTCGCTCTACATGAGGTCATAGCTGATTCAATAGACTTGAATGAATCATTAGCTATATATGAGATCATAGCTGATCTAATAGCCTTGAACGAATCATTCGCTATATGTGAGGTAATGGCTGATCCATGGCTGATCCAATGGCATTGAATCAATTACTCGTTCTACACAAGATCATAGCTGATCCATTAACCTTGACTGAATCATTCGCTCTACACAGATCATGGCTGTTCCAATAGTTTTGAATGAATCTCTCGCTCTACACCATATCGCAGCTGTTCACACAGCATTAAATCAATAACTCAAAATGACTGATATCAATGATATCAATAATGATGAAATAATACTTTTTATTGAAGCGAATGGAAGAATGGATGCACGTATGCCCTTCAATAAAATGATCAGCCCATCAATTAGCACACACAACACAACACACACACACACACACACAGACAGACATACAGACAGACACACACACAGAGTACAACGCCGATTATAAGAATTATTCACATGTACAGTATACTCGAGAACCCACTTGGACATATAGACCTAACAGAATCTTTTTTAAATTTTCATGTTTGCCCTTTTGAGTTGGTTTCGTATATCGAAATGTAAAGAAATAGCTATGTATTTATGGACTTAATTTCTGTATTTATGTGCTGTTATGAAGAAAATGGTAAAGTCTGACTGTAAAATAGCGAAATGTTTTCTTATTCACAATACTTAGACAATCGTGCCATGGGGATATAAAAATATGAATAAATGATAGATAGAGGCGGAGACAATATGACATCTTGTGAGAAATGAATCGGTTATTAAAGAATAGTATGTTGCCATAAGTATGTCATTTCTTCTATAAACTTTAGAAAATATTTGGACTTTTTAACTTATAGTAAAATAATCGTAAATTTTCTTAGGAAATGTTTGTCCATCTCAATGTCTACCCATCTGTATGTCTGTAGATATGCATATTGACTAACAAAATGAACATTTTAATAGTTTAAGTTCCATATCTTCGTAGTTTAAACACCTCTCCCCTTGTTCCGACAATAATCTTGTTTTCTGAAGAAACCATTGTTTTAGAATAGGACATTTTGATTACTTTTTTCAGATTAAATAAGATATTGGCAAACTGTTTTTAACCGTTGACAAAAGTTATCTTCATTGTACATACAGGCGCAAATGGCTCCACTATAATAACTCACATTTATATTTATGTGTACGATGTAAACTATATTTGTGTAGAATGTCATTTATATTTGCGTATCTTGCATAATCGTGAGAATCAAATGATTATAAAACTTTGTAAGCATCCGCGAGAATAACAGCTAAAGGGAAGCAGCCAATCATATCTGTTCCACTTCTGCGCAGTGATTTAGCTCTCAGATCAATTCAGATAGCTGTCTGTGTTGCCGTGTCCAAGTCAAAAGGTGTGCAACCTACCATTTTTAGTTTTTCGCATCAGCGGTTTGTTCTATCCATCTAATGTACCCATTAACAACTATATCACCCATTTAAGCTCCATCCCATATTTCCTATTCTCTATTTCTATTACGTCTAACATTGCTTGTTTCTTTAAGTCTTTCTCTCACATTCTGCTTGCAACACAGCTTGTATCTCTACCGATAATTTCCTATTTACTAATCCTTCCATTTTCTTTATTTTGTCACCATCCATTATTTCCATTTCTGATTGCTGCTCATTTTTGTTTTTGTCAAATTCATTTCTGCCTCTTTACGAGTGTCTTTCTGATTCCAAAATATCTTTATCTACAAAGCTCTCCCTTCTATCTCGGTTCGCTCTCCCCAGCTCCTTGCATCCCATTTCTGAGAGTTCTTCGTTATGACTCATTACTCTACTCAATAATCACAAACGTGAAACACTTTTCTCCTCATCGAATGAAAACGAATATTAATATAAAGTACTAAAGTAAAGCAGCCGTATTAAGTGAAATTAATCACTGCAAAACTGCAGAACAAGAACTAATGGGATATTACACCAGTTTTGTATACATGCCACTCCGAACATTGATTAGTACATTGAATTTTAGTGTGGAATACAAACTAAGCGAAATGACTAACCAACAAAAGGTAATTATAACATTTTAATATATTTACAGTTGACCTAAGACATTATTCCGCTTTGATTTAGATTAATATCGACCATATAATCCTTTTCTCTCTCTCCTCCTCCCTCCCTCTGTCTGTTTGTCTGTCTGTCTGTTTCCCTTCTCTCCTTTCCCTCTCTCTCTCTCGTTCTCTCTCTCTCTCTCTCTCTCTCTCTCTCTCTCTCTCTCACACACACACACATACACACAGAGTAAAGAATCGTTTCAACAAATGAGTAGCCAATAACACTTAAAAAAGACAATGCAGCCGTTTCCGCCCTCTCCACGTCAGTACTCTTCATGGAAATCCGGAACCTAATTAAAAGTCTGCAACATAAAGGAAGCGCGCGCTTGGGCGTGTGTAAAGTTATAAACAAACATCTTTAAATTAAGGATGGTGTTATTGTACACGCATTTCTCGTGATGTATTCATCCTGCTACATACATTGCTTGAAATGATGATGGAAATGTGTTCCTTAAGAAGGATTATTCTTTTTCTGACAATACTGCATTGTCTCCAGGGCATTTGTAAGTTTATTTTTTTATTTATTTACATTGTAAGTTTACAGAATCTTAATTGCATTTTATTAATTGCCTTTTATTATTGATTTATTGTAATCTCCACACCTTTTTCAACTTGGTTAATTCCCGACTAATATTGTTAATCCGACGAGAACTTTTGCCATCGAAAACAGATGGTTGTACCTAATTTTCGAAATGTTTAAATGCCGTTTGTCTTCACCTGTAACGAAGTATAAAAGAGGAAAAACGCAGTCGGATAAACGAGTGTTCAATAAGTTGAGGCAATCAAGTAAGTATTTATACTTGATTTACACACTGTAACTTGTACAGAAGCCATATATTCATCCCTTTTTACATTTAAAGAAACCCGTTTGTAAAGTTTTGGAATATCGATCAAAATACAATTAGTCGGAACAGGCATAAACAAGATTCCTTTTGATATAGATAGCTCTAGGTTGCATACAAACGACACAAAAAGATGTCGGGGAACACTCTGCTACTGTAGGCGTTCGAGTCCGCGTCCACATATATAAAAATATATTATGTTGAAATATGTATCTTGTCACATGCTCTTTTCGTCTCAGTCATTTTTGCTGTTCGAGTTCTGAACTGAACTCTGAGAAGATTTTATAAGATGTATCCATGGGGAGGGAACAGTTTACCTAATTTTCAAATGACATGAATTTATTATACTTTGTTTGTTCTCGAAAAGCTTATATATAAATACCTATATAGTTTGCACTTTTGCTCAGTAATTTCTTGCAGAGAGTCATAAACGTGGCAAAAGTGTGTATCACTACGATTACTACCGTTATAAAATGTAGGTCATTTGATTGATTTTGTTTTGCCTCATTTCACTGGTATTGTTCAAGCCAAAATGGTGACACTAGCGATGAAAGCAAAAGAATGCCAGTTTAATCTATATTCCGTTTTTCGCACATTCTGGTGAAGATTTGAGGTTAAGGGTTTCTCTTTAATGAGACAATGTTCATTAAATTCACGAATCTTTATGACAGGATAAATATCTGTAAAAATGTCACCGTAAAACAATAAAAGATTAGCTGTGGGTTACTGTTCACATTTCTCGTAGGCTTCTCTCAAGCAGCTTCCATAACACAGGGAATGCAAAATTGTTTGAATTTGTTAACACGACGTGTGCTTGGGCTCAGTACATTTTTAGCCCTTTGCCTATTTAACACTACTTCTCAGGGTGCATTAGTAGAGTAAGACTGACTGGTCATACTGCATAAAAAAACACGGTAACAGTCTACGCAAATGTGTCGTGCGTTTGAATGGAGTGACAGTAGGCACGAGTTTGTATCAACTTTTGCTTCGGAAAACAACATGACGTCAGGGACTGTAACGTAAATAGGATTTATGTAAATTATAAACAGTGAAATATCCGGGATATAATTTGCGGGTACATACATTTAAATAAAATAACAGATGTCATTATGGCCCATCAATTTCTGGATCAATATAAAACGTTTTTTCCAGCATGCGTAACAAGTTATATCCATATAAAGTTTGCAAAAACAACGGTTTTTCTGTTTTATTTGTTTGTCTTGTCTATGTTTTGTATTTGCCTTTGAAAAAGTCTCATTAAGAGACGAAAGCGCTCAGTCTAATTAGATACTATTTTTGCAATGTTCGTATTTAGTTTATATATATATATATATATATATATATATATATATATATATATATATATATATATATATATATATATGTTGAAAATAGGATGGCTTATATCAAAGTGTGATCCGCCCATGGTGTGATAATACAAAAAGGAACTGTGTGCTGTCAGTTCTATTCCAGTAGATCAGTGATGAATTTCCACTCATTCATCATTAATGACGTATGAAACTAACGCTAAAAAGTAATAATAATCCCCGTTTGCTAAATTAATTTAACATGGCACACAAATTCGTCGCAGTCCTTTCTGTTTCCATTTCCCCATCCCGTCTCATGCATAAGGGACAAAATACGCAAAACATCACGGAGTGATAGAAAAAGATTTGGGCTGGATGAAAGCATTGAAACTGAATTTGCACCAAGTAACTTACAAGAAATACGGCTTTTCATGAGGGTGTATGTACACTTGGCTTGGGATCTACAGTGTTTATATAATTAATGATACAAAGTTGCAATAGCCTGTCTTGGTTATGGGGCAAATGTAATTTAATATATTTAATGCTTTGTTGTTGTTGTTTCTTAAACATATTATACAATTCTAAAACTTTATTATTATTACTTAAATATAAAAATGTTCAAAGGCTGCCCCCTCTCTTTCTCTATCTCTCTGTTCAGCATCTTAGCAAGATACGGACGAAACTCCATGAAAACACGAGCATTGATATATTCACTTGTGTCATACCAGGATGTCTCTAGATATATGAAGAATTATTATAAATGTTATATGAAACCACGAGAGAGAGAGAGAGTGAGTGAGAGAGAGAGAGAGAGAGTATGAGAAAGAGAAACAGTTTTATGGTCGGTAGTAATGTTAATTAAAGCAGAATAATGACTTAGCTCCAACTATAAACATTAAAATATTTTAATTACCTCTTGTTGGTTACTCATTTCGCTTTCTTTCTATTGTACACTAAATTCCATGCTCCTGTATGTGATTAAGCGTTCAGCGTTCAAGAATGTAACGATGTTTTTGCAGTGCTCTACTTCATTAAAACCATCCTTCATGTATAAATTATTAGTCTGTCTTATATTGATTTAATCAATGTCAATAAAAATAGAAACTAATAAGGAAAAACAACCAACTTTTAATATCCAAAGGTGATTGCGAATAGCGAAAAAGCATCGAACTACATTTTGTAGCGGACACACTCGGCATGGTTGAGTTCATTCACCTGGTCAATATACAGTTCACAAGGAAAATATATGTACGCTGTATCAATGCTATACCACGAGATGCATACATTTGTATCGTTAAAGGAAACGATGCTAGGTAGGTTGCACTGTTATCTTTGTCGACTGACGGGAGGTTTGCACGTTGAAATTGCCACATTTCAGTTATTCGTTGTTAAAATACATATCACTATTTGTATATACAGCAAGCTTATTTTAGTAATTGCAAGCAGCATCCAGCCCTACCCGAAACATAAACAACAAACACCACCTTGCATTTATTATTTAAACGTTTCTTTTTTTCTTGCTGCATTCTCTTTACCTGTTCTTGTTGTACATCAGCAATATGTTCAGCTTCCTTTTGGTGGTACATAAAAGTTCCTATCGCTTCACTTCTGTATCTTTCTTACATCATCATAAACTGGCAGAGATGGTGGGGTGGGGTGGGGTGAACATTCTACCAGCAAAGTTTCTTGCAAAAAAGATAAGAATTAGGAAGCAAAAATGTTATAACAGGAACAGATCTAGGAGGGCTGTGACACAAGACCATTCACAGGAATTTGAAGAAAAAATAGACTTGATCTCTCTCTTCTGATAAACGTACGACTTCCTATTCGATTTGTAACCATACACCTACGACTTTCCTATCCGATTTGTAACCATTTCTAACCAGACAGACTCATTCTGCATATAAAACTATGTACAAACCTGTACGATTACATTCCTTGCCCTTTTCAAACATTCTGTACTGATACCATTTCTAACGAGATCGATTCATACTGTGGAGCCACATTCCCCCAAAATTCCCACGAACCAATGTTTAATCAATACACTTTTCCCTTAAACTTTTCAAAAAGGAGGCCTAACGTTAGTTTCTCATCACAGGTTATAATCTTTCTGCCCTATTTAATATATAGAGTGGCTATTCGTCCAGCTTTATTCCGGACAGTCCAGTTTTCAAGTGGCTCATCCCCTACTTAGCGTGTTCAGTTTTGGATGTGCATAAAAGAGTGTCCGGTATTCTGTAGTTCCACCAGTGGCCGCCCTTTCGACATAGGATGGCCCTCTTTTGGAACAAGTGGCGTGTTATGCAACTGTGGATTGGGGCTAATGTTGCAATGCACACTTGCACAAGCTTTGAAAAAGTGAATATATGGGATGCGTAAAAAGAGGGATAGATAATTTCTTTTGCTGAGTGCGATGGCCTGACTGGACTGGATACTTGTACACCAGCATATGGTGATCATTTAATAGAGATTAACATAACACAGTCCAATAAAATTCGATTAGATTTCTTTATTTAAACGTATGTGGGCATTCTTGTTGAACGCAGCGCTGGTAACATCATTACTCCGGTGGGTACGGTTGGTTATTTGGTAGTGAACTTCTGACGATTTGCATGCACTATCCCAGACTTATAAATTTTCAAGTGAAGGGAATTTGAATACACTTTTGGGGGAGTAACAAATGAAGCCAAGAAGTATACGAAAACGCCCCCACGTTGGACATCAGAAGTTGTGGGTTCTACTCCCACGTTTATTTAAATATTAACTTCATTCATTGTGATTCAAGGCAGTCTCCTTCAAAGGTAGAGAGAGGCTGGAGCCACTTCGAGAGTTTGAAGCCTCTAGATGATGAGAATATTTAAGAGATCTAGGAAATAACTGGTAAAAACCGAGGCCCCTTATGGGTTGAAGCCCGGGTCATATCGCCCATTGTCCTCCCCATTGGTCCTGATTCTAGATACAGTAAGCTACAGTGGTGTATAGCAATGTACGCTGCATACTGTCTACAGCTAGGATGTTGACATCTTTATTCTTTGGGACATGGAAAACTTGAAAACCTCATGGATGAATGTCTACGTACCTTTGTATGTGTAGAAACCAGAGATCAAACCAAGCACTGTACATCGGTAGAATACGCGTTTTGCGGCTGAACTATGAAGACCTTCGGTCCTGCATTCCTGGTATCATTTTGTTTTTCCACTTACCTCAATCATTTCATACTTAAGCACCATTAAAACTTCCTTCTTGGTCCTCTTAGTGACAAATAAATACAGACTTACTTATGCCTGCTTTGAGCGGTCGGGATTGGTGTCACATTAAAATCTCTTCAGATAACCGACAGTCCAGACGTTTTTAAGAAAGTCTCATTAAGTAAAGTAAATTGAAGTCTCATTGTGTAAGGTAAATTGAATGACGTGTCTTTAATTCTGGTGAGCCAATTACTCAAATGATCTTGGTGGTTAAGCAGCCATCTGTTATTCTCACGGATGCACCAAGAACGTTGTTGCTTGTATCTTGGAGAACAATTTGATCACAACAAAACCTGTCATCTCGAAACCGTAAGAATCAAACTGTTTACCAAAGATAAAGCAGAATTACTAAATAGTACAAGGAGATAACTGTCTTTTAAACTTAGATAATTTAGCGAACAATTAACGGAGAAATGATTGACGTGTTTGACTTATTTAGACGAAATAGAGAAGTTCCCTCACACCTTGCTAAATAAAACAAAACAACTTTATCAAAATTATTATTTATACTTTCGCTCTTACAGGGTTGATGAAGCGCTGCATACGGATGTTCATTCCTAACTCCGTATCGCACACCTTAGAATTATGTCCGTGTTTTTTACTGACGGTCGCGCGTCAATGGTTTTTACATGCACAAAATCTAGTCTTTATAAATTCAGAGATATTCATCCATTATGACTAGAAAAGCCTAACATGTAAAGATGGGTTATATAATAAAGTACTCGAGTACTGTGACGTGTCGAGTGTCTCTGTGCAATATAAAACTTGTTCTTGTTCTTTCCGCTGACTCTGACAAATTACTTGTGTATATTTGTCTGTAGAATGAAGTGCACAAGACTAAGCCAATCGATGTCTCCAATTTCTTCCACAATTGAGATATTAAAATGTCTTACATCATTAATCATCTGTATATATCTGAATATAGTCCCATTTACCCCACACTGGCTCGTTACGCAATGTAAAGATTTTCATGTGCTGAGAAATCGCGTTAAACTCTAAACAACAACAGCAACAACAAATAAAACTAATGGAATTGGTTAATTGATAGCGGGCGTGGGAAAGAGCGATGGGTGGTATATCTGTAGCATGGAATAACCCCTAGATACAAGAGTGGTTTAAATGTTAACTTACAGGATTATATAAGCTTATCTATTTCTTAGCGACCCGAGTATTCGGCAAAGGTATCTATCTTATCAAAATAGATTTGGTCTGAAAATAACATCACATAAATAACTCTATCCACAAGCTAGGATAATGATCAAAACAAAATAAACCCGAGCCTACCAAAACTAGTTGACAGGCTAACAAACTTAAAATTAGGGAATAAATAAGAACATATGTCTTTGAAAAGTCTTAGCGACCTGAGTATTCGGCAAAGATATCTGTCTTATCAAAATAGATTTTGCCTGAGTATAAAATAACAGCACATAAATAAAACAAAATAGTAAACATTATCATGACTAGCAGACAGGCTAATAAACATAAAATTAGGAAATAAATAAGATCCGATTTTTTTGACATGTCTAAGAGATCCGAGTATTCGTCAAAGATATATGTCTTAATCAAATAGACTTAGCCTGAAAATAAAATAACAACATAACAACATGCTAAAAGCTTCATCCAAAACAAACTAGGAAAATAAATCAAACATAAAGGTAGATAAGCAAGTACTTAGCCCAACCCTAAACCCACACATATAGAAACAAATGAACTGCAATAACCCATAATCTAAATTAAAAAAGTTATCTTCTTGTATTTGGTTTTCTTTCTTTAAAGAACAAGTTTAATTAATAATGCAGGCTGAATTGCTACCTATCATTCAAGTGTGTGCTGGGTCTATCCCCACTCGAGTATAACCTTACATTCAGATCATTAGGGTGAATGAAGCCAGTCATATTGATCCAAGACCTGACGGCTCAGTGAAATAGTGACTTTTATGCACAATACTGCCTGGGTGATGCTCTAATGTCTTCCTCCGGGATCAATTAAATAGTCCGCTTATGGACATTAACCAGATGTACATGCCTGTATGGGCGAAATCGTCTATAATTTAAATGATGACGATGACAAAAGAATGTGGACATAAACCAGTCTACAAATTGAAAGTAATCGAACAACAGCATCGAACAATATCTCTTATTACGAGTTGCAATTTTGACTCGAACTAAACTTTGTCCTTCTGCTAAGTATACTATTCCCAATTGAATAATGCAAATATCCGGGCAGAGATATGTTACTGAAATCATGGAAAAACTGAATCCAGAATCATCCCTTCATATGCATATTAAACAATTTGAATTCCCGGGAGTGAAACGGACACACGTTTACTGTTCAATATTTCTGTAACTGAAAAAAAAACATGTGACATCACACGGAACCTGTATAGACATTC
Source organism: Sinohyriopsis cumingii (assembly GCA_028554795.2). NCBI lineage: Eukaryota > Metazoa > Mollusca > Bivalvia > Unionida > Unionidae > Sinohyriopsis > Sinohyriopsis cumingii. The sequence goes on along the minus strand of CM068831.1, from coordinate 75,350,695 downwards.
CGTTCTGAAAATTATGTTGTTTGTGCAAACTATTCTAGTTCTTTGGAAGGACAGCTGCTCTTTAAATTAGCAAACACATATAAATATTATTGGCTATAGGACTGCGGGAAAAAGTCCAGGGACTATGTTTATGTGCAACAAATGAAAGTTTGATCGTCTGAGTCAGAATTAGAAATTATTTCTGCTTCCTTCTTTCCTAACTGTTTATGTATATATTTTTTAGCGCAGAATTGTGATTGTGAATGATAATTTTTATCTTGAATTGCCAAAAATAAGGCCATGACCTATCGATATTAATGGAGGTGTGGGTGGGTGGGTGGATTTTTCTGTGGTAGACAAGTAAGGGCCAGCTATATTGGACCAGTATGGTTTCTCTATACAGTTAGTAAACACTTCTGAAACGGGAAATGGTATAAGGTGAACTGTTGCATTTTCGACAAGCAAAAATGGAGAGATTGTTGACATGCTTCCGTGATACTCTAATGTACTATGACTGTACTTAGTTAACATGCAATATGTGGGAAACAAGCAGACAGCTGATTGAAACGGCTATTCGAATGTATTCGGACATGAAATTGAAATGGCTATTCCAATGTACTCAGAAATGAAAATGAAACGGCTAATCGAATGTACTCAGACATGAAATTGAAATGGCACAGAGTACACTAACTTTCAGCAATTATTAAAATAGGGGCATTGAACTGTTAATAAAGTAGACAAGACTAACGTATGAAAGTGAAATAAATGAGTTACAAAATATGGAAAGAAATTAAAACGTCATTGGCTAGATTGTTCTTTCTTTTATCAATTTATCTCTTGAAGTCAATGAATCAGATCTAGCTGTCTTTTGAGAGGTACACATGTTAAGTAAGGTCAGATGTATACTCTCTGAATCATGCACCAAAATAAAGAGAATGAATTGTAATTTGTTTTGTTTTCTTTTAAAATAATGCATACCTTATCAAAGCTCTGTGTTTAAATTATTTGGGTAACCGTTTGGGAAAATATCGGAAATTATTTTTCTTTAACATTCGATCCCTGTTAAAAATACAAAAGGCGACCCAATGCAGAATGGCGTCTTTTCTTTGCGGGTCTCCTCAAGAGGATGCATTAAAGATGAAAACTGCTGTACACGTTTGAATGCAAACGTTTATGGTGCAGCGCGCGTTTCTCTTGTTCATATAACTATTGTATCACAACACATGTCTAGTCAGTTTATTGTATGGCGCATCGCCAGTTTGGCCTGATTGTTTAAACCTCATCACATACCTGACGTCTTATATGATGTCCCTATTTCTCTATTGCTTTAACTTTTCCAATTAGATTAGCTATTTGCTTTTTAAGCACATTTCTAAGCTTCAGCACTATTTTATGTGTCAATCAAACAGACACGCTTTATAAATAATATAATATATAGTGAAACTCTTGTCCTATTCATGCGGTATCTAACAAATGGCGCCATTTTATTTATAACCGACACTTTAAATAAGGCTTTTAGTAAAACGAAATCCACTACTGTGCGTGGCAGTTAAGGAGTCAAATTCTATTTTGGGATCATCATTCTTGTCCAGACCCTGGGTAATATCACGTGTCTGACGTTGCAATCTGACCCGGGGATGGAAGATGGTTTATGTTATACCGATGCACATAAAGGATTCTTTTAATTCTTGTCAATGTTGGCAGGAATTAATGTTTCGCTTATTACTTTGGAGGCATCAGGAATTAAATACAACCGTAACATTCATCTTGAATGTTTCTAACAAGAATATAGCATTACTTTTGAGGAAGCTTTGAGGATGTCATGTTTTGGAAGTTGTTAGAGACTTATATTTACAAAAATGAACCATTTACCATTTAGTCTTATCAGCTTTTGGTTTAGCATAACTTTTAAGATATTACTGGCCATATCATGCCGAGGAAATAGGATCTAGTGCCTTTCCCAAATGACACAAATGGAGTCCAACCATTGGATTTCGAAGCGTACAATTTTCGGCCTGACGATTTAGTTCTCATCCTCTTTTTTTTCTATCTTTAATGCGGACAAAATGCCAATATGTTCAGAAGTATCATGAAGTAGGTAATATGATATCTCAAGTTTTTGAGGAAGTTTTGTGAGGTGCAGTGAAACTTGGGCTTGGACGATATGTTTGTACTATTTGTTTTCCAGATGCTGAATGCGAGGTACCGGATGCATCTCTGAAGATACTATTCACGATTCCAACAGGAAATGCATATGTCATTGGATGTACAAACAGTAGCTTGGTGATGACTGTTGGAAAAGTCAAAACGTTTCGCATGCACAATAGGAATAGTGAGATATTTACCTGCGATGGCCAAACTTTCACTACATCTGTAATGGGCCAAACGTTCAGCATTATGGAGGCGAAATGCATCAGTAAGTATTAGTCTAGCAAATAGTGGTCATACATCAATGCAAACTGATAAATAGTTTTGTGGACTATCATTGCATATAAACTCCAGACTATAAGATCATTAACTAAAATGATTAGAAACATGAACTACTGATTCATATATTTAGCTCAGAGCTTATAAACAGAAAAACAACGGAATCGTACATATAGGTGAGAGTTTTTCCAAACAAAATTCCTGTGGGTTTGTGCATATAGTTGAGTGTTAAATTCGTGTACCTCCGTTTCTTTTCATAGTCTTGGTTAAATCCTATTTTCGAGAATGAGTGCATGGTCGCATCGTTTAGGGCACTGGCTACTGAGAGGTAGCTGATAGTTGCCGGTACTCGAGGCACGGGATGTATTCCTGGTTGGACCAGACCTCAGTGTTATATATATATATATATATATATATATATATATATATATATATATATATATATATATATATATATATCACAGGATGAATTACTAAATATAATTAACTGAATCACATGACGACTGTCACAATGCACGATCTCTGATAAAATTGGTGTAAAACTTTTTTTGTACCATTCAAGTTTGTTATTACTGCTGGCGCTATGTAACGAGAGCGCTATGCAAATAAACATCAAGGTGGCATTGCTAAGCAAACAGTCTTCACGATCCCGTTTGATTTATTTCTTGACCTTGGAACAGTGAAGCGGTAACGAATATTGTAAATAGTTTGATACAAATGTTTATAAATGGATTAGAGTGAACGGTCTATCGCTAATATTACAAAATGGCAGCCTTACGAAGCGCCAGAATGTAATAATGTCTAATAAAAGTAAAACGAGTTGCGTTAGCATAGCGACAAGTTCAGTAATTCACTGAGGGGTGCGTTGTAGCGCTGTGAGTAGAAATTTAAAGTAAACTCATTAATTTTTCGAATTAGATGAATCATGCACCACAACACTGGAGTGATTATATACGCCGATCTATTTTTTTAGTCACGAACTCTAAAACGCACGACATGTGTCGTTTCACTTACTTTTCCTCTCGCTCACTAGTAACTTCAAAGATCCTAGACGCCAGTGAACTATTCAACAAAATTAGTATATAAATATGTATATTTATATTCCCTTTTCTCTCACTCGTTCACTCACTCTCACGTTGTATGATCGTAAGCTAAGTAATAGGCAAGAGCGAAAACCAATAGGTTTCGTGAACTTCAAAGAGAAAATTCTAAATGAACTTATATTATTACGAATTAAATGACAAATAATCCACCAGTCCCAAAGAATTAAAATTTTAATTAAATTTCAGCAGTGCTGAAGCCGTCGATATGCATGTCGTCTTGAATGTATAAATGTACCAGTGTACCAGTAACCTGAAGTGTGATGATGTACTAACAGTAATTGCGCTTAATTACAATAATATAATCCAAGATGTCCTTGTTTGAATTCAATATATTTCCAAATTACTGTTTCTATCCAAGAATATTATTTAAGATCACTTTGTATTTCCAGTTAATATTAATTTGCATAAATAATTTTGCCCGAACAAAAACCTGAACACAGCGATACAAAATTATTTCCGCTTCAGATGTTATTACAGGAATAATAATTTCTCAAGTAAACGAGATTACATAAAAACAACGACACAGTTTAAAAAAACCAGGATACTACCATGCTCATTTCTGGAAAATTCCAAGCTGTCAACAGTCTGTTACTAAAATAATAGACAAGAATGTGGTTCATATCAGGTACCACAGGTTATTCCATGGGAAATATCAATTCCAAGACCCACCCTAAATACTTTTGTTAATAATGATCCTAATATTTAACCCACACTCATATTAACTATGTATTATGTTTTTGCCAATATTAAAAGAAAATTAGTGTCTCTTATCAGGAACAGTAAACTTGATTTTGAACAAGTTGAAATCCATAATAAAGTTATAAATAATCATGGAGAAAAACTAACAAATACGATGGAAATATATATAACACCTCACCTCATAAAAAGATGTATACACTAAAGCTTTCTTTTAACTATCAGTCAAATATACGTGTGATTAAAAATTATACAAGATGAAGACTTATGAATGACACATGATATACATGAAACAATCAAATAATCTGTTTCCCGTGAAAGTGCATCTGCAACTTGAGTATTTTTTCAACTGATGTGCCTGATGTAAATAATGCATTCTGCAACATAAACTCCACCTTCTAAATCTAAATTTTTTGTTTCTCATCTTAAAGAGGTTGTGATTACTGAATACAATACTCGTTGAAGGAGATTAACTAATATACACTTCATAGTGTTGAAAAGCCGTTATTAAAGCCATACTTTCATTCTCGAGAGTGGAATAATTTATCTGGTGCTTGCTTATTGTTTTAAAAAAATAAATGTTGTACAATGAATGATTTACACCACTGTTATCTTCTAGAATGAATACTCCACTAGCCCCAAATCACTTGCCTTGACAAACATTTTAAATGATTTACTGAAATTTGGAGCTGAAAGAACTGGTGAACTCTTTAGTACTACCATTAACTTATCAAAAGCATCCTGACATTTTACAGACCAAAGTAACTTGGGTTTTCTGCTTAACAATTGGTCAGAGTTAAGCAATTATGAGAACAACAAATGGACCAAAATTTCCAACAATATCCAACCATATCCCAAGTATACACCAGCTGTTTTTATTGATAGGAACAGGGAGTTCTGGGATAGCATTTATAGGTTGAACTGGACCGTGTCAACAACGTGTCGTAAAAATGTAACACAAGAACGGCAAAACTCACTTTTACTTAAATTAACCGTCAAATTGGCATTACCTAGTCTATGAAAGAACTCTCGAATTTTCTTGAGTTCATCTTTCCATGTGTCGTTGAAGATGATGACGTCATCAATGTAAGTGTCAAAATTGTCAATTGAATTTACCAGGATCCTTTCAAAAGATCAAACTTGGTGACATATTTTCTATTTTGAAATTTGTCAACGCAGTCATCGTCAATTGGCAACGGAAATGGATCGATTTAAGTCTAACGATTCACTTTTTATAATGACTGCACATACATAAAGTATTTTTTGGCTTCGGTATAAGAATACACGGTGAGCTCTAGTCCCTTTTCTAGGAAATCATTCTTTAGCAAATACTGAATATCTTTCTATTGTTTCAAGCATTCCTGCCTGACGCTGTTTCACAAGTGTGGAGTCTATAATTTCGACGTCATATCAAAACAATTATTTTAGTTCAATATTTTCTTGTGGCTGTAGATGTGAAAGTGTTCTGGTCCAGATTATTCATACTATCTGAATTGCGAAAATTGGTTACGCCAAAGTCATTACAATGAGACGAATTTCCATCGCGTAAATCCACACTGCGTGGAATAGGTACAACTGTATTGACAACATGATTAACATGGCTATTTCTATCAACATACTCCTTTGCCATATTTAGTTGTTTTTGTTTTCGCCGCTCATGCCTATTAACGATATAATTTTAATCACTTTCTTTTCAATTGTGTCAGGCTCACATTATTAACACGAAGAGCATATAGAGGTAAAAACACGAGACCCAGAACTCTATCACCAGGTTGAAAACACTTTTCCCTTTATTTTTGTCATAACTTGTCTTCATGTTTGACTGAGTACAGTGCAGATCAGTTCTTGCAACTTCACAGTTGATTTAATTTTTCTAAAGCCCATTGTCTTTCAGGGCGATATGCAGAATACTAAAATTTTTGAATGCTTAATTCAGACATAACTTGCTGCTGAAAATTCCAGATGTAAAATGTGACCCCTGATCAGACTGGACATATCTGAGAAGGCCAAACTGTATAAAAGTTTCACAAGTCTTTTTACCATGGTTTTAGTTTTAATTTTTCCTCAAAGGAATTACCCCTTGGAATATTGTGATCACAGACATTATGGTCAACAAGTATTAGTTGCATGACTTGTTTATAAGCAAAGGACCGATACAGTCTACCAATATTCTGCTAAATGGTTCATCAAATGCAGGAATAGGTTGCACATGAGCCTTAGGTATCTTCTAATTGGGTTTTCCAGCCATTTGACATGTGTGACAGGATTCACAATATTTGATGGCCTCAGTTACTACTTTGTATTGCGTTAAAATTTGCTTAGGATTAGGGTAATATGAAAGGCTTAGATATATTTCAGAAATCACAAAAATAATGACCTCATGCAAAATGTTCGAAACATAGCTATATATGAATAAAGAGTCAAGAATATTAAATCCTGCAACATATATATGGGTTTTTAGTGTCAAGGAATCACATTTACTTTGTAAAAAGAATCATATTCAAAATTCATGCTGAAAAATTGCAACTTCCGAAAAGGACACCGTCTTTACTACATTATGTGTCACCGCAGGCAAAGTTACATGCGACAAACCTACTAAAGATGGAGTTGACATCACGGACACAGAGAAGCAGTTGAGATATGTTGGGGAGATAGGAGATGAAAAATTTACTGATTTCGGTTATTACACGGCTGGGGATAGGATTGATTTGAAGTGTGCACATGGTTATGGTCAACCAGAGAGTAGTTGTGACGAGGATCCCAACGCCTACGATTATGACTCGTATGAAGAAAAAGAGAAACTGCCGACCGAAGGAACATTCACCTGCAAAGATGACGGAAAATGGAACAGCGAGCCAGTTATAGACTGTAGAAGTAAGTCATCTCTCTCTCTCTCTCTCTCTCTCTCACACACACACACACACATGTAAATATTTACTCCATTGCAATAACATAGATATAATAGTAATTGAACGATCATTTACATGTCATCTGCACATTGTACATATTACGGCTAAAGGTTTGGAGCCTTCACAAAGTGACACTGATATATATATATATATATATATATATATATATATATATATATATATATATATATATATATATATATATATATATATATATATATATATATGTATATATATATATATATATATATATATATATATATATATATATATATATATATATATATATATATATATATATATATATATATATATATTCCAGCTAAATGTATTTCATTATATAAAAACCCAGGTAAATATATTTAATTATATAAAAGACCAAGGTAAGTATACGTTATCATATCAAAGCTAGTTTACGTAGCAACATCCATCTTCTGTCTAGTTTAGAACTACAAACACTTCACTATTAACACTATTTCTGTAGATTTTCGGATCATATTAGTCGTTGAGAAGATTCATTCACTTTTGCTGACCTGGCTGTTTATTATAGAAGCCCTTTCTAATCTGTGACATATATTATGTTTTCCTTTCCTTAACGAAAATTAAATAACCGCTTCGTAATTTATGTATACCTTGTTTTGAAGAAAGACTATTATACCTAAGTGTTATTCCACAAATAAATGTTTTAATCGTTCAGCTGAGACCCACTGACTACAAATCGGAAATGGAACGCAAAAGAACATGTCATATTCAAACGGCTAAGGTTTCCCATTAAGATCTTTATAATACGACTATGTTTCTCACTCGTAGTGCAATTACGGTGAGATGTTGTAGTGCGTCGGTCTCGTAGTCAAAGGATATTTGGTTCAAAATCGGCGTGTCCTCGGGAAATGACCTTATTTGATATTATCATTGGCACGATTTAGCGAGTATTTTGTTAATTGTACCATTAATTAAAGGCTATTTGAGGTTATGTTGGGGTGTATTTAAATGACATAGACATTCAAGAGAGTTTTAGACATGCAATAAAGATACAAGCTTTATATATATATATATATATATATATATATATATATATATATATATATATATATATATATATATATACACGGAAAAATGTGTTGACCCTTTAGTTGTATATTGTGGTTTCGGCGACAGACTGACCTACCTGCAATCTGACTAGCTGGTTTATTTACTTTGTAATGAGTGAGAAGCAAATGGACTATCTGATTTATGTATTGACTGCCTGACAAAATAACTGAATGTACGACCCACTTACTGACCGATCGACTGATGCACTAGCATACTGATTGCCTGATTGATTTATCCTTTTTCTCATATTTTCTCTCTCTCACTTTTGCATATTTACAGAAATAGTGTGCAAGTGGACAGGCAAGCATGAAATTGATAATGGTACATTAGAGGGATTAAAAAAAGATGGTGAATATTTGCTTGATGACAGCATTCATGCATCTTGTGATGTAGGATTCAAACCTACAGAGATTGCTCTGTGCAAGTCCAATGGATGTTTCACCAAAACGTCTGTCTCATGTGAAGGTACGTGCCCATAAAAGCTAGCTCATCTTGCTTAAATTGGACTATTTGCATATATTTTAATTGCAATTTGACATGCAGAAATCAGAATTAGGCGACCATACTGTCATTACATCATATGAAGTTAAGGGTTTTGTGTAAATAAACACACATTAATGTGCGCAGCAGTAAAGAATTAGTGTCAATAAAATATGTACAATTAAATTTACTTTTCCCTACTTGGATCGAGCGTGCTTTGTTGTGCAGGACGCAGTAGGAGAAATAATTTAAAGCAATTAGAGTATGTACATTTACCTGTACATATATGAACATATTTTATTACCTAAAAGAGAACAATTTTAATGTACAGTGAATCATACGTGTACAAAACTGAGACATAATGTACATTACCCTTGCTTGATGTGAAGATAATAATAATCCAGTTTCTTTATTTTCCTTCATTTTGGTTAATTGTGCCCGATTTAAGGTATACCAGTCATGGAATGTATTTGTCTATCTAGGTATAGTAGCTATGGATGTACAGACTGTGTCAATGGTGCCCGATTTACTGTATATCAGTCATCTGAATGCATTTTTCTATCTATGTATTGTATATATGGATGTACAGACTGTGTCAATGGTGCCAGATTTAATGTATATCAGTCATTGGAATGTATTACTGTGTCTAGGTATTGTAGATATGGATGAACATACTGTGTCAATGGTGCCGATTTAAGGTATATCAGTTATGGGAATGTATATTTCTGTCTGGGTATTGTATATATGCATGTACAGACTGTCAATGGTACTTAATTTATGGTATATCAGTCATGGAAATGTATTTCTCTGTCTAGGTTTTGTAGCTATGAATGTACATAATTTGTCAATAACTCGCCTCCTTTGCAACGAAGTAGTTGACATAACTATAAATCCAATTGTTTAGTTACTGAAGTATTTTGAAGGTAGAGCAGCTACCCGAGGAAAATCACGGAGGGTAATGAAAAACACTAGAAAAAAGAAAGAATAATACATATATCACATATATCCTGTTAAATGGCGCGCGCACACACACACACACACACACACACACACACACACACACACACATATATATATATATATATATATATATATATATATATATATATATATATATATATATATATATATATATATATATATATATATATATATATTAATGAATCTTCTTAGAACTTGCATCCTCACCTGTAGTTAATTTTATGTAGCATAATCGCAATTACTTTGCACTTTTCACAATTCATTTTTACATATCTTATATATATATATATATATATATATATATATATATATATATATATATATATATATATATATATATATATATATATATATATATATATATATATATATATATATATATATATATATATATAACCTCCTAAACAGAAATCCACTGCCCCCGACTGGAGCATTACAACAACTTTGAGAACGGGAATGTAGTTTATTCGAACCAACCCATAACAGTGAACAGTACCGCAACATTCTACTGTGACCCTGGTTATGAAAGATTTGGACCAGCTGTACGCACGTGTCAAGGAGATGGTTCATGGTCGGATGACGACTGTGTAACGTGCCAACGCTTGGAATATGCAAGTAAGTTTAGCACCAATTTTTGAATTGATCCATAACACACCGTAGAGATTTGTGGATAGTCATCTGTTCAGTTGACGTCACTTCATTCGTCTTCATATGAAGGCTTCGTTGAGTTCGTGAACTCTGGGATCATATTATTTTCACAAGTTGAATGAAATAACGAGGAAAGAACACTAAGATCAGGAAATTATGATAACATTTTGCTTTGCTCTCAAGGACAACATAATTCTGATTTCTGTAACAGACATGCCATTTATTTTCTTTCTTGTTGAAAGGAGTCGCGGTGGCTGAGTGGTTAGCGTGAAGGACTCACGATCGAAAGGGTGTGAGTTCGAATCCTATCACTGAACCAGCCTGGATCACCTATCATGATATAACCTTGGGCAAGGCGCTTTACTCCATTTGCCTCGGCACTAAATAATCTACTTGTGTTGATCTGCCGTAAAGCAAACCATCAAACAAGCGTGAAAGTTTCTTTTTCTGACACATAAATAACAAGACCGGACTAACCAGATGGACTAATAAGGTCACAACCTTAGGTCTTCGTATTTTGTACTGCCATCCATTCCAACATATAAAACGTACGTAGACCCTTTCCTCCTGTTGGCTGTAGATCCATCATAACCATAACTTTAACCCATCCCAGATAAAGCGGATCTCTGTGTACGGTTGTATAAGTTGACAGAGTCGAAAACTGTGACGATAAGATGATGCCATTTTATTGTTTCTGCACATTAATGCATCAAATATTCAAATATGTACCATATTTCTGACCAAAGGAGTGTTTACTTTCGTCGAAAACGTGTTCTCTATTCGTTTTAGCTATCTCTCTGTTATATTGTTGAACGTTGATTCGGCTCATTTGAACAATTGTAATTAACTATTCAATTAACATTGTTCATTTTCTGGAAGCTGCAAGTGTTTAAAGCACACATTTGACATGTACGATATTTGTTCGCCACCGCAACTTGCTGAATTTTATATTGAAAACGTGGATATTTGTAAGCTGCACATTTTGTACGAAAACATTACTTCTTTTTACTTCTTACAGACACATTTACCATAAACAATCTATCATATATTAAAATATTTTGCTATGACTTAGATTTGACGCTAACTTCAATCTCAGTTTGACAGAAATACAATTATTGGACACTTAATGATTTATTCCATTGGGTATTTCTTATGAAAGCCAGATATGTCAAATTAGTCATGAACATTTTTCGAGCATGTCATTTCTCTCAACAGCCAGATATCCATCGATTTCTTAAAGCGGTAGCTGTATATCGATTTACAGTGCATTGTAGTGATATGCGAAGCTTTTACGATTCCTCTTAGTTAACCTGAAACATCATGTAATATATAAACACCATCCCTCTATCAGTATCGATAAATATTATTATCATCCTTCTATCGGGATCGATTAAGATAATGACCAATACTTTATTGGTGTAGATTGAGCTCAGGTTTCCAAGAATGGTCCACTGTACCTGAGTTAAGTTTGAAACCATCATAACATCCGCAGATTCATAAAGTTTTATCCATGGTGAACTTATTTATTATTTGTTGATGGGAAGCCAGCAGTTTATGTTCTCTACATTTAATAAATTGCTTTGTTTCATGTTAGTCCGTTAATTAGTTGATTTTCCAAGTGACATAAGTATGTATGTATGTATGTATGTGTGTGTGTGTGTGTGTGTGTGTGTGTGTGTGTGTGTGTGTATGCTTATTAATGATTCGCTTTTATTTTCAGATGAGCCGCCAACATTGAAAACCTCTTGCCCCGCACCTTGTGTTCCGTATGGTGCAATAAAAGAAGGGTCCAGCTACGAAATAGGAGATATTGTGCTCTTTCAATGTCATGCAGATTTTCATTACCTTGATACTGTCCATACAATTGCTAGGGTTTGCTTGGAAAATGCTATGTGGAATGGGACGGATATACGTTGTACCGGTAAGTTCATAATTCCAAAGAGAACGGCATCGCACGGTATAAATTTTACAATACATTTGTTTGATCTATGCACTATATCACGTGCATAAACGTGTTTTATATCAAGCTGAAACTAGCAGACTGTATACCACATGTTTAATAATAGATTGGGTGCATGTTTAATAATCACAACATCTTTTGAATGTTTTGCTCACATCATCCATTGCAGGTCATAAATGGACTGGGATGACAGTTATCTTTCCTATATAGTTTCGACATTTGTTTCTCAGTACTGAACTTTCCGACCGCTCCGGTGGCCTAGTGATTAGAGCGTTCGCCCCGGATGCGGAAGCTCGTATGTTCGAATCCCGGCCGAGTCATACCAAAGACTTCTAAAAATCGTACTAACAGCTGCCTCACTAGGCGCTCAGCATTATGAGGTTAGTATTAGGACTCTTCGACCTGCTGTCAGGATAATGTGACTGGGTGGGACATCATGCTACGTGTCTGCGGCATGATGCCCCAGTGCCAGACATCTCTTTAAGCTGCTACACTGCAGACATCGTAGAGTATATCACTGGAAAACTGTTAAAGCTACGTTAAAAATCTAAATCACACACACACACGCTCGTACGCAAGCACGCACACACGCACACACACACTTTGTCCAAATCCACATAAATCATATATTAATCTAAATTGCCTTCAAAGATGAATTCACGGCGAAGTTCGTGTCATAAATTATCCTTCATTTCTTTTGGTCTGTAAACAGACTAACGGAATGAGTCACATATTTCACTATTGGTTCAGCATCAATGCATCATTACTCACTGTGAACTTGTCGCTAAACTTCACACAGACAACCGCAACATAATGCTCATATTCTAAACAATAAACTGTGACGTTTAATTCTTTATCAAAAATGGCTAAATCTAACCCTTGTATTACCACCAAAATGAGAGAGGAAACCAAATGTTCTGAAATAGACTGTGACTACATGTGTGGGTACTGAACCGGAAATGAAAATTCGTAGTCCGAATGTAAGTTACGAGTCTGTTGTTGACCTTAGGGGAAGCAAAGTTAAGCATTATATGAATAGTCTATCGGAATATTTTTATTATCAATGATTTTCATAGGATTCCCCAAACTGGTTCTATAGCTCTTCGGCAGTTTTTCAACAACTGTTTACGATTATGATTATGTATTGGGAATCAATCTGTGCCATAAAATAGGTAATGGCAGGTGGTGCATGCAAATCAAGCAATACCATATCCTGGCATCTGCTGCCAATTTGCCACCCACCCACCCCCGCCCCCGGCCCGGCGCCATGTGTGCTTAATGTTTAACTAACATAACAGCATTTGTAAGTCCAACTGTCAACTTTTGCCGCTACCTTTGGAAAACCGTAAAACACTTGTGTTATTGAATGTGTTTGGCATTATTCAATTATGGGCTTAATGAAAACTCGTTGGAGTTTAGGTAGGACAACCTTCATTTAGCTCTGACGTTACATATTATATTAAAATGAAACCTATTATGAAAACCATTTCCATAAACCTTTCAAAATAAAATGATTATTGATATTTATTCATATGGGGATAATAATTAGAACAAGCACATTTTATGGTACATATACTAATATTTAGGTGCGGTTATGTGATGCGAATAGTTCCCTGCACAATTAGTAATAAAATATATGGATTACTAGATGCTCAATCAACACACAGCAATATCAGCAGGTTCCTCCACGGACTGTTTGAGACCCATTGAAATTGATACTGTAGTAGGACTTTTGATAGTTCCCGTCCAATTCCTTCAGCCAAAGGATCGATTTTATTTCAGGGGCTTAAACCAAAAATATAGAAGTCTTTCGATTCATAGAAAATATTTGTAGATTGTTACTTATTATCTTGTATTTATAGCGTATTTTTGGAAATATACGGAAATTGTAACAGGTTATAAAACTAATAATCCAGTAAACGAGCTGAAGTAGCGCAAATGTAGACAAATACGTACATAAAATAAGAGTGAGCATGGATATTGAGTGGCTCATTTTCAAAGATAGGAAATCATTAATTATGAACTTTTTAAATGCAGGATGATACAATTTTTCATTCTAAACACAAGGCCAAAGAAATTTACACAAAGGTTATATGGAACAAAATTTGGAAAATATTTTAAAAAGAAAGTAGAGGATCACAAGAACGATTATATGAAATGGAGAAATAAAGAAGCCAGAAAGGAATTACGCAAACAATTAGCAGAAATATAAACACGCAAACAAACAAAATGAGCGAATAAAAGAGAGCAAATGCGTTTCAGCCCTTGATTTTCTTAACAGTTTTGAATGTGTAACTGGCATTCGTCAAGAGAAGCGTTTGTCGTCTTTTTATTTTCCATGTTTCTGGATAACATTGAAGACAAATTGGTAAACAAGATGTTAAATGTGATTCCATTGGTATGCTACAATGTTTTATGACTTTATAGCCAGATGATCTAGTGATGCCATAGTTATGCTACAATGTGTTTTGACTTTATAGCCAGGTGATCTAGTGACGCCATAGGTATCCTGCAGTTGTTATGACTTTATAGCCAGGTGATCTAGTGACGCCATAGGTATGCTGCAATGTGATCTTGTGACGCCATAGGTATGCTGCAATGTGTTATGACTTTATAGCCAGGTGATCTAGTGACGCCATAGGAAACCTACAATGTTTTATGACTTTATAGCCAGGTGATCTAGTGACGCCATAGGTATCCTACAATGTTTTATGACTTTATAGCCAGGTGATCTAGTGATGCCATAGGTATGCTGCAATGTGTTATGACTTTATAGCCAGGTGATCTAGTGACGCCATAGGTATGCTACAATGTTTTACAACTTTATAGCCAGGTGATCTAGTGATGCCATAGGTATGCTACAATGTTTTACAACTTTATAGCTAGTTGAATTAGTGATGCCATAAGTATGCTACAATAGTTTATGACTTTATAGCCAGGTGAATTAGTGATGTTTTCTGAGTTAATTAAAACCCCGGATATTCGTTTACTTTAACATTCGATCCCTGTTAAAAATACAAAAGGCGACCCAACGCAGAATGGCGTCTTTTAAATGCTATCACAACTGACGGGGATCTTTCAATATAGCTAAAGTAACAATAGCTGTAGAAGCGTAGTAAGCATTATTGCAATGGATAAATATTTATACAAGTTTCTAAACGTGCCCACCAAAGTATTATATTCTAAAGTGACCTACCAGTAAGATTCCTTTTATTTCCTGCTGTCACAACACCAGTTGGGTTTGTCAGCAATTGCAGTTAGTGTTACATCACCGAATGTATGGCTAATGGAAGAGTAATATTCTGCAACTGAATTTCTTTCCAGCTTCTTGGTCATCCAATCAGATCTGTGAAGATTGATACTTTTGTGTAGCATTTCAGTTTTTTTTTTCCGATATTAAAACCTAACGGTTTAAATCAAGAAGACTTGAAAAAGACATTAACGCGCAAGTAAAATCATCATTTTTTTCACAGCCAGCACAATCACATTTAAATATTTTAAAACTTTCTTATTAGTCGCGCACTCACCTATAATTACTATCAGAATTCGTGAAATATCCTGGATTAAATTTGCGGTTATACAAATGTACATTATAAAAAAGATGGTTATGGTTCGTCCATTTGAAGGTCGATATAAAGAGATATACAATATCATCAGTCAAGTTGAAGCCAATTAGTAACCTCCTAAAATATTTCCAAGATTTTTCCAAGTGGAAATAGTTATATATAAAGTTTTGTAATTTAAAAACTTTTGTGTTTATTGTTTGTCTTCTGTATGTTTTGTGTTAGCCTTCAAACACACACACACACACACACACACACACACACATACACACACATATATATATATATATATATATATATATATATATATATATATATATATATATATATATATATATATATATATATATATATATGTATTGTGACTATAAGGAATATATGAACAGTGACAAAATTTAGTTAAATCCTTTCAAAACAAAATGTGCATGCCCATATTATAAAGACTGAATCAAGAGGTGGAATCATCACAATCTAGCCGTTCGATCTAAGGGCTTGTATTTTGCAGTGAGTTAGAAGATGAGTATCTCTTTGCATAAAAATTCCTATGTTGCATGTCGCTAAGAAAGACAAATATATAAACATCCATTTTTCAAAGGCTCGAATTCGTTAAATTTATTAAATTACAAGCATCACCGACATCTGCCGAGGAGAGAAAACTTGGAAATTTTACCATTATACAGGCAGTAGTAAATATACGGTGAATGCTACTTAAATTACATCAGATTGGAATATACAATTATCAGATGATAAATAATAACTAATACTACTACTACTAAATATTATTTTGTTCTCGCTGTACCTTACATCCCATTAATATTTCATTATACGCTGCCATCTATACTATTATATATCTATTTAATGTTGTTATATTAATACTAAGAACATCTTTTGGAATATTTCTTATATACTGATGATACTTTATGCTTGTAGTTAAGCACAAGTATGTGACTGAACATACCCCGGGCCATTTACAGGATAGACATATACTCATTTACAAAGGGATATAAGCCGAGATCATTACATATGTTCAGAATCGATATAAAATGTGCACACGTGTTTGCATTTCTGCAATAACTACCCAATGTCTGTCAATGGAGGTTATATATGCCTTTCTCCCTTTAGATAAGCACGTGGGGCAATGGTTTATTTCACATGAATTCAGCGATTGGCATTAAAAAGGGAAGTTAATATTGGAAGCACTTTGTCTTCAGAGACCTCTTTTATCACTACCTTTGCGAGGCAAAGGGGCCCCTTTCGGCATTAATGAAATTGCAGGTTAAATATGTTATCAGTCATGAAAGGTTAACGTTTTCCTTGACCATTTACATTGTTATCCCTGGGTAATAGAGTAATCCAGAGTAAACCAAGCCAAACATTATAGAAAAAATGATGAAAATTAAGGAAAAGATATTAATTGCCTGTTTACAGAAGCAAAATATCAAACTTAGATATTGATCATGAAATGGTGTTTAGTGGTCCATTCCGTGCTGCTAGATATGTCCTGTTCGTGACGATTGCAGTATGTTTAGACAAGCTTAAGGATAAAAATTTATGTTTTTCTTTCGTAAGCATTAAGAATTGAAATCATGTAGTGCTACTTGAAAGTCACGAATTGGTAAGCATACATTATGATCTAGGTTAGTTCCTTATTAAGCGAGATCATATAGGTTAGCTCCTTACTAAGAAAGTTCATCGAGGTAAGTTCCTTAGATAATCATGATCAACTAGGTTAGTTCCTTAGATGAACACGACCTTTTATGTTAGTTCCATGGATACACAAGATGATCCGGATCAGATCCTTAGATAAAAATGATAATCTAGGATAGTTCCTTAGATAAGCGAGATCACCAAAGTTAGTTCTTTAGATCAACATGATCATATAGGTTAGTTCCTTAGGGAAGCAATATCATCTAATTTAGTTCCTTAGATAAGAACGTTCATCGAGGTAAGCTCCTTGAATAAGTATGTTCAGTTAGGTTAGTTCTTTAGATGAACAATTTAATTTAGGTTAGTTCCCTGGATAAACAAAGTTGATCCAGGTTAGTTCCTTAGATAAGCATGATAACCCAGGTCAGATCATTACATGAACACGATCATCTAGGTTAGTTCCTTAGATAAGCGAGATGATCCAGGTTGGTTTCTTAGACGAACAAGATCATCCAGGTTAGTTCCTTAGATGAACACTATTCCTTAGATAAGGAAGATCATCTAGGTTATTTCCTTAGAAAAGCAAGTTCATCCAGGTCAGTTCCTTGGGTAAACAAGGTCATCCAGGTTAATTCCTTAGAT
The DNA here is from genome assembly GCA_028554795.2 of Sinohyriopsis cumingii. NCBI lineage: Eukaryota > Metazoa > Mollusca > Bivalvia > Unionida > Unionidae > Sinohyriopsis > Sinohyriopsis cumingii. Next base: position 75,332,568 of record CM068831.1, on the reverse strand, counting down.
AAGCACGATAATCCAGGCCTGTTCCTTAGATAAGCATAACTATCGATGTTAGTTACTTAGATAAACATGATCATGTAGGTTACTTGCTCACAAAAGCGAGATTATCTAGTTTAATTCCTTAGGTAGGCAAGACCATCCAGACCAGTTCCTTAGACAAGCATGATTACATAAATTAGTTCCTTACATAAGCAATATCATGCAAGTTAGTTCCTTAGATAAACAAGACTATCGAGGTTAGTTCCTTAGATAAGCATGATTATGCCAGTTGGTTCCTTAGTTAAACAAGGCAACTCAGGTTAGTTTCTTAGATAATCTTTTTCATTCAGGCAGGTTCCTTAGATAAAAATGTTTATCCAGGTAATTTCCTTTGATAGGCATGATCAATTAGGTTAGTTCATTTGATATCATGATCATCTAGGTTCGTTCCTTAGATAAGCAAGTTCATCCAGGTTAGTTCTTATTAATAAGCATATCATCTAAACATTTTCCTTAGATAAACTAGTTCATCGAGGTTAGTTTCTTAGGTAAGCAAGACAATGCAGGTTAATCCTTAGATAATAATTTTAATCTTGGTTAGATCCTTAGATAAGCAGGACCATCCAGGTTAGTTCCTTAAATAAGCATGATCAGAAAAAGTTAAATCCTTAGATATGCATGTTAATCTAGGTTAGTTCCTAAGTAAGCAAGATCATCCAGTTTAGTTCCTGAGATGAACAAGATCATCTGGGTCAGTTCGTTAGATAATCATGATCATCAGGGTTATTTCATAAGATAAGCAATATCATCTAGGTTAGGACATTATATAAACAAGATGATCCAGGATTGTTCCTTATATAAACAAAGCCATCTAGGTTAGATTCTTAGATAAACAATGTCATCTAGGTTAGATCCTTAGATAAACAAGGTCATCTAGGTTGTTTCCTTAGATACTCATTATTATCCAGGTCAGGTCCTTAGATACGCATGACCATGTAGGTGAGATCCTTCGATAAGCTAGATCATCTAGGTTAGTTACATAGATAAACACGATCATCTAGGTTATTTACTTAGATAAGCAATATCATGCAGGTTAGTTCATTTGATGAACAAGATCATCCAGGTTTAATCCTTAGATAAGCATAATCGTCAATGTTAGTTATTATCCAGGTCAGGTCCTTAGATAGTCAAGGTTATTATTATCCAGGTCAGGTCCTTAGATACGCATGACCATGTAGGTCAGATCCTTCGATAAGCTAGATCATCTAGGTTAGTTACACAGATAAACACGATCATCTAGGTTATTTACTTAGATAAGCAATATCATGCAGGTTAGTTCATTTGATGAACAAGATCATCCAGGTTTAATCCTTAGATAAGCATACTCGTCAATGTCAGTTACTCATTCAAGGAAGTTCATCTAGTTTAGTCCCTTAAATAGGCAAGACCATCCAGGTTAGTTCCTTAGATAAGCATAATTATCTAGGTTATCTCTTGACATAAGCAATATCATCCATGTTTGTTCCTTAGATAAGCAAGTCCATTCAGGTTAGTTCCTTAGATAAGAAATATCTTCCACATCAGTTCTTTTGATAAGCATGGTCATCTAGGTTACTTACTTAGTTAAGCAGGGTCATCTAGGTTAGTTCCTTAGATGAACATGTTCATCTAGATTAGTTCCTTCAATAAGCATTCTAATCTAGGTTAGTTCCTTAGATAACGCAGATCATCCAGATGAATTCATTAGATAAGCATGCTCGGCCAGCTTAGTTCAAAAGATAAACAAGATCATCTTGGTTAATTCCTAATGTAGGATTGGTTAGTTTCTTGATATGCAAGACCATCCAGGTTAGTTCCTTAAATAAAGAAGTTCATCCAGGTTAGTTTATTTCATAAGCACGATCAGCTAGTTTAGTTCCTTAGATAAACAAGGTCATCCTGGTTAGGTCCTTATATAATCTAGAAGATCCAGGTTAGTTCCTTAGAGAAACATGATCATATTTGTTAATTCCTTAGATAGGCATGATTATCTTGGTTAGTATTTTTAGATAAGCACGAGATTCCAAGCTAGTTCCTTAGATAAGGAAGACCATGCATGTTAATTCCTTAGGTAAGCAAGATAATCTAGGTTAATTCATTAGATAAGCAAGACCATCCAGGTTAGTTCCTTAGATAAAGAAGTTCAACCAAGTAAGTTCATTTGATGAGCATGATCAGCTAGGTTAGTACCTTATATAAACAAGTTCATATTGGTTAGTACCTTGTATATGGAAGTTTATCTCGGTTAGTTCCTTAGTTAAAGAAGTTCATCCAGATTTGTTCCGTTGATACGCAAGCTCATCTATATTAGTTCCTTAGATAAACATGTCCATTCAGGTTAGTTCCTTAGATAAACGAGATCATGCAGGTTAGTTCTTTAGATAGGCAAGTACAACCAGGTAAATCCCTTAGATAAGCATTTTAATCTACCTTAGTTCTTTAGATAATCATGATCATCTAGGTTTGTTCCTTAGATAAGCAAGACCATCCAGATTAATTCCTTGGAGAAGGAAGATCTTCTAGGTTAGTTCCGTCAAGACCATCCAGGTTAGTTCCTTATATGTACGTGATGATCTATGCTTGTCCCTTAGATAAAGAGTATCATCCAGGTTAGTTCTTTAGGTAAGGAAGTCCATCCAGGTTTTTTCATTATATTAGCATGTCGATCCAGGTTAGTTCCTTAAAGAAACAAGACCATCTAGGTTAATTCCTTAGATAAACATGATCATATTCGTTTAGTTCATTAAATATGCAAGACCATCTAGGTCAATTCCTTAGATAAACAATGTTTCATCTGTGTTAATTCCTTTGATAAACATGATCATCTAGTTTAGTTCCTTAGATAGACAAGGGTATCCAATTTAGTTCCTTAGATAAACAGGATCATCCAGGTTCGTGCCTTAGATAAGCATGATCATCTAGGTCAGTTCCTTAGATAATCATGATCATCTAGGTTATTTTCTTGGATAATCATGATTATCCAGTTCAGTTCCTTAGATAATCATGATCATCCAGGTCAGTTCCTTAGATAATCTTGATCAGCTAGGTTATTTTCCTAGATAATAACGATCATCCAGGTCAGATCCCTAGATAAGAATGATCATCTAGGTTATTTTCTTAGATAAGAATGATTCTCCAGGTCAGTTCTAAGATATCATGATCATCCAGTTCAGTTCCAATGATAAGAATGATCATCTAGGCTATTTTCTTACATAATCATGATCATCCAGGTCAGTTACTTAGATAAGAATGATCATCTAGTTCAGTTCCTTAGATAATCATGATCATCTAGGTCAGTTCCTTAGATAATCACGATCATCTAGGTTATTTTCTTAAATTAGAATGATCATCCAGGTCAGTTCCTTAGATAATCGTGATCATCTGGGTCAGTTCCTTAGATAATCATGATCATCTAGGTTATTGTAAAAGATAAGAATGAGCATCTAGGTTATTTTCTTAAATAATCATGATCATCCAGGTTAGTTTCTTAGATAAGTTTGTTCATGTAGGTTAGTTCCTTTGATTAAAATGATCATATAGGTTAGTTCATGAATGTATTAAATGATTAAGGACATCTAAGATGTTGCCTTCATTTGCAGGATCATCCATTTTTTGCTTCACATTAATTAAATTATCCATGTTATTGCCTTGTATAAGCAGGGATATCCCGGTTAGTGCCTTTCGTTAGCAGTATCATCCAGGTTATTGCCCTACATAAGGAAGTTAATTTCAGTAAAACTGAATTTATAACTAATGCACCAGATTTCATCAAACGTGTAGAACAACGAAGGAAACACATCATGATCTATATTTGTGCTATGGTACCAAAAGTTTACAAGTTTTCACATGTAAGACAATTTGGAAGTATAACAGAAATTCGACCATATTTGAAGAATCCTATGCTGATACAATACTATTTCCTTAATATAAGGTGCAATCAGTATAATAATACGATTTATTGTTTGCTAACCCATCTATACAAATATATCGATGTCATATGGTTGAATGGCAGTGGCTTTTTTTAAAGAAGAAATAAATCTTCATTCGCTGTAAACAATGCTTGATTGCACTCCTGGGACACTGCTATAGTTTTGCTACAGATACAGAAAATGAAAATTATATTAACAATGGCACAACATTAATCATTTCCTTAAGATATTACTACGTTAATTGTCTAATCGTCTATTCAAGGTATTACTAAACTAACTGGGCTAATTGTCCCAAGTTATTATTACACCAATTGGACTAATCATTGCTTCAAGGTATTACTACACTAACTGGGCTAACCAGACCTTTTTGCATCCTACGGTAATCCGTAAGAAAATGGCTGATATTTTCCCCTGCATTTTCATGGAGATTTGATTGGCTTGGAGGAATGTTCCATGCATTCAACAGAAAGCATCATAGAATCGTAAACAGAAAACATTTTTGGGATTAACCTCCGGTTGTTAGCGTTGAATGACCAATCAGACTGGTGCGATTAGGCCTGTAGCATACTTATTACTTGCAATAAATGTTCCAGTTATTACAATCAAATGCAGCGATTTATAGAATGTGTGTGTGATTTGGATTTTTAACGTAGTTTAAAAAATTTATAGTCAGATCGCTACGATGTCTGCAGTGTGGCAGTTTATGGTGATGTCTAGCACTGGGGCATCATGCCGCATACATGTAGCACGATGTCCCACCCATTCACATTATGCTGACACCAGGCTGACCAGTCCTAACACTAACCTCTTAATGCTGAGCGTCTAGCGCGGCAGCTGTGAATACCATTTTTGTAAGTCTTTGGTATGACTCGGCCGGGGATCGAACCCACGGCCTCTAGAAGCCGTTCTAACCACTAGTCCACCGGAGCGGTGCTATTTATAGAATATATCCATACTGTATGCTAAGTTTTGAATACCATTTTTGTAAGTCTTTGGTATGACTCGGCCGGGGATCGAACCCACGACCTCTAGAAGCCGTTCTAACCACTAGTCCACCGGAGCGGTGCTATTTATAGAATATATCCATACTGTATGCTAAGTTTTGCATGCTATGTCCATGGTGGTGGCTAACATGAGAAAGCTAGTATTGGTGCGTCGGAATATATGACTCGTGTTCTGGATTTCAGCAAATATGCAGTAATAATGAATGAATTATATATAGGGAACTTGATTAGCACGGCGATAGTTAAAGGCTGGTGGTAGTTGTTATGTATATTTGATTCAATTTATATTTGATTTAATTTAATTGTTTTTGCTGTTGTTAGTTTTACCTTTTTAATTGTATTAATGCTATAGTAATGTAACTTTATTTACTGGACTTGAAATTGTTCATTTCGGACTGCTTTTGACTTAAACAACCAACGGTATAAACTTTGTATAATGCCGACCTAGTTCCTGATCTTGATTCAGAACCAGTAACAGTTATAGTAAACAACTTTTTTAATTTGTTTTTATTCATTCTCAGAGTAAGATTCATGAAGTGGATTTGAGGTCATACATGGAGTACGTAACAAATAACATGTATCAATTAGATTTTTTCATTGGATTGATCGACATACGGGCATCTGTTTTGCATTGAATCTAGATTTATTCGTGATGTTTTGAGAAATAATTGTCATTCATGAGAAGCTAAAGTGTTTTTTGTTGTGACCAGTTTTGGGGCTAATTATTTTATCTTTCTTCAAATGTTTTGAATTCCAAGAGATTATATTCCCCTGGAAATGCTTGTGCTCGTAATTAATTCTGTAATCGGTACACATATGGAAAGTCCTATCTGGTTTCGGCACTAGAATACATGGTGAACTACAGTCACTTTTACTTGGTTCGATGAAGTCATTCTCCAGCAAATACTGAACTCATTTCTTACAATATTTTTTTGAAAGAGGAGTTTGCTTTCACCTCCCAGCAGCATTGATAATTTAAGTTCGGTCTCTCGCCTTCTTTTTAATGGTATACGAACCAAACTACTTAGCCTAAAGATGAATCGGGGAATGCGTACCAAAGCCATAACTATCACATGACTGAACGCTGATATATTTTGTTTGTTTGTTTTACCTTATTTTCATTTTGTCTGAAAAGATTAAAGATTAGCTTTTGCCGCCACGCAAGCCTCTGTATTTAAATTTAGAGATCTAGCCAAATAGATTAGTATCCGCTTTGTCGGCTGAAATAAATCTCTCTTTCAATACTTGCAATGGTCCACGGACAGTATGTCTAAACACAAGTTCAAAAAAGGGGCCCCGAGTGGCCGAGTGGTCTAAAGCGCTCTCCGTTACGGATCACTGCCATCTCAACTCTGTCTGGCTAGGTTCGAGTCTCGGATTCGGTCAATGTGGGTATGTGAGAAAGCTTGCCAGTAGCTTCTCGAGGGTCGGTGGTTCTTTCCGTGGTTTTCCTGGGTTCTTCCTCCACCATTAATACTGACCGCCATGTATAGCCTATCGTGTGCTGATAAATGGCGTTAAACCCTACAACAACAACAACAAGTTCAAAAGGACTAAAACTTAGAGACTTTTACACCGACTCCCTAACATCGAACAACAACATTTGCACATCCTCGTCCCAATCTTCTACTGTCTCAAAAGAATAAGGTCTATTCTTGCTCTTTAAAGTCGGATGAAACCTTTCCAAAGCACCTTTACTCTAAGGTTGATAGCCAGAGAATCTAAAACGCTGGATACCTAATTCATGCAAGACGTACTTTAATATACTAGACATGAAATTAGATCCTTGATCAGACTGACTAGACTTGGATCGGCCAAAATGTGTAAACAAAACTTTACCAATAGTCTTACGCTTAATATTCCATAAAGGATTAGTTTCTGGAGATCCTGTGGACGCACACATAATCGTCAACAAACATAACTTGCCTAACTTGGCTTTAGGTAAAGGGCCGAATCAGTCTGTCATTATTCTACCAAATTATTCGTCATACTCAGGAATAGGTTACTGATGAGATTTGATTATCTCCTGAATGAGTTTCCTACCATTTGACGTGTACGAGAGGATCTGCAAAATTTGGAAACATCACTTTTAATTTTGGGCCAAAAATTGATTTAAGATCTTGTGATAGGTCTTATTGACTCCTAAATGAGCAGACAAAGGTTTGTATTGAGCTAGGCTACGCATTTTCTGTTGATATGACCCAGGAAAAACACTCTCATAGCTTATTGACTACCCATCACCAGCGGGTACCTCAGGTTGTCTCCACAGTTCCGACCTGTGAATCAAAGAGGGCACACTGACGAATAAAAAACTAGCATCGAATTCGTTGCATAGGTGTACGCTGCTATCCACCAAAACTACTAAAAAACATACGACCTCGCATGATTTCTTTCTTATTACATTCCGGAGGAATTTGAAAGATTACGCATAAAATAACTGAAACTTTATCAGAAAAAACGGTTCCTCGTCGTGCTTGGAGCACATGCGATCGAGATAGTCTTTGTTCTCAACGGTTTTAAGAGGGACGTTTTTTCCATTCGAATTCCCAAACTAAGCACAAACATCAACAATTGTCGGCCTTATAAGTGATAGATTATTTATACACATATTTCGTATATAAATGCATTACACGTTTTAAATAATGATTTTGTTTGTTGTGTTTGCGAAAATGTTGATACCATTTTAATGCTAATTGTATACTTGAGTTAAAATATGACACGCAACAAAAAAACTATATGTATATGTATAGTTTGTTTTTGCATTTATATTAACTTGGTTATTTCTTTTAAAATTAAATTTGGATTATTCGAATTTTGCATCATGCTTCCCAAAGTGATGGTTTTATTACAATTTTTAAAATTAAGCATTTACTTGTAACGGGTGTAATACTTTAAATTCTGGATTGGGCCTTCTCCATTCAATATCTATAATTGGAAATTTATTTTTAATATCAAGTAATTCAAACTTTAAAATTTACTTAAGTCGAATATAAGATTTATTAGGGAAGTAAACATATTTTAACTTTATAAAGAGCTGAAAATGTAATAAAATATTGTCCTTGTTGGGGCTGAGACTATAAATGACAGCAAGGAATGTCCTACTATTTAATTAAATTTATGCCATACTGACTTCAATTGTAACTGATGTTATGACGTCAGTGAATGCATATAAAGTGACTCTCACTAATTAGCAAACAAAGTTAAATGCAGATTGATGTCAATGTGCCTGTAGTGGCTTATTTTGATGTGCCATTATTATTTCCTTCTTTTTTAAGAGATTATGATAAATTGTCGTTTTACATTGATCTGATATAATTTAAATTTACTGGTTATGAAATATTTTGTCAGTTCGAGTTAGGAAACACGTTAACGCACAGTAAAGAACGTAAAACTTTCCCTTCGATCATTAAGGCAACTTTGTATAAATTGTTTATTTATTTATTGTAACTTTAATATTTGTTTTCCTAAACATAATATATTATCAATTGTAGATCAAAAGTGTTTGTTTTATTTTTATATGATAATTATACATCTACGATATAACTTTCATGGGTATAATATTTAAAGAAAGCGTTAGTTTAAACTTAAACAATACCTAATCCATGCTAGAAATTATGTTAATTAATAACCATGTCTAATTTTGCAAGAGATAAATTTTGTTAATTTGTCCTCTTCCAACAAAATATCTTTTTGAAGTTTCTCTTGTTGTTCGTTCTTTCTCATCGATCTCCAGCAGCGTGTTGCACCTTTGACTTAATGGTCGAAAATCCTAATTTCATGAATATACACTTGTGTGTAGTAGTTCAAAATTATCTTAAGAATCTTGCATTTTGGTAGGAATATTTCAGAAATATTGTCTCGAATATTTTCCTAAGAATATTTTTGCTGATATTACTGGTCATTTTCACGATAGCGTTTCAGGTGGCGCTATACAGTTTCGCATTTTGCATAGGGTTAGGATTTTAAAGAAAAATAATGTCCCCGGCTTTCCTCACTGGTTATACTGGCTATTTAAAAAAGACCTTGTATATCTTAGGTCTAATGCAAAGAACCTTTAATTCCCTTTATTTTGGTGTATGATTGATGGGTGTACTATGGGTTATAGAGTATACAGCTTGGCCTTACTTCAAATGTGCACCTTTCAAAAAAGTGCTAGCTCTACTTGGTCATTTTCACTTCCTGAACTTCAGAGGTAAATTATATAAAAAAGAGCCGATAACTTTTTTTACATTTTACATATTTGGTAATTCATTCATTGCACTTTCAGAAGCTGGTATTGTCTAGTCTGGCAAAATTCATTTTCCCTATTTTAATAGCTGCTATGTATAGTGTACTTTAGACTAATTCAGACTGATTTTTTAACACAAGGGAGCAGTCATTTTAGTTAGCAGTGTGCTTAAATCATGTAAAATTTCCAAAAGTACAATATCCAAAAGAAATATCATCCACATTACATTAATGTAGCATAGAGGTATGCAAACATTCTCTCCACTGTGCATGTTTTAAATGCGAACTACTTCACCTTACATACGTCACCCTCTCAAAAGTACATATTATCTGGTGAGCGCCACCTCAGCAGGAACGACAGTAAGTAAGAGGGCGGAGCTGATTGTTCGATATTGGAACTATCCACTTGTGATTTCCTTTTATTACTGTGATTACAATTAAGAGAATGTGTAGCCAAAAGAGCATCACTATGATCAATACATGCTGAATGATGCAAACTAGGAACAAAAGTTTTATCTTTAAAAGTTTTACCGAAAAAGGTGTCAGAAAAATGAATAATGTCCTGATAAACAAGATCATTCGCAAGATCATGCTTTGCTATAGCTCTAATAACTGCGTCAGCTGGATATAAACCATTTATTTCTACTTCAATAGGATCAACTCTTCTATCCGTGTGATGCAAGTTAGTTGCACGTGTATTAACGAATACCTTATCTCCATCCATGTCATTACCTAGAGAAAATGAACACCCTGCATAGGCAAAGGAATACAGTTCATATAGTCACTGGTTCCGAAACTAAGCCTGATGACAAATTAACACAATGGAGAGAAACATTAACAAATCGACGCCCTACTCACGGTATTAGATAACTTTCACTAGAAGAGGACTTTTCAGAAACGGGCATCGTACTTAATATCAAAATACTCTGAGAAGCTCATGTGTCTCTCAGTACCGTAATATGAGTATCATTACCTAAAGTCCCAAACCACCAACAGGTGATACTGCGCCCTTCGACATGACTGGCTCATAAGCCTCCATAGCAAGCGAAGACTTGGGTATACAAGCTCCAACTAGTGTATCTATTTCAATACATGATCGTGACCTTGACCTCTTAGAAACAAGAGCATTCGGAAATCTCTGCTAGAATTGTGTTGCTTATATTTCACCCTATAGCAGTTATAAATAATGTGCACTTCTTCTTACAACAAGCACAAGTGGGAAGTGAAAATGGTTTCCGACCCATCTTATCTTATCAGAAATGTGATTCTTCAGTTATACCAGATTGAGCCTTGTAGGTACTCAAACAAGAATGAAAAGGCTTCTTAACAGAAACACGTTGAGATGATATTTGACAATCTTGTTAAGTTTTCAGTCACAAACACAAACAATAGAGAACGCTAACCTGACGCTTTCGAACTCACGCTAAGGACTTCGTCAGTAGAGTGATTTAGTCCTAACTGGCTGTTAACGTCGCTTGAAGGATTGGCAAGCGATGTCAGATTGTCATAGATATGCGGAAGGCTGAACCGTCCCCTGCCCTTGTTCAAGGTCGTGTTGTGCGGATCGAAATCTTAACCAGCCACTCAAACGAGGCTTGTTTTCGATCTAGGAGTTTAGCTGAGATCCAAGTTACAGTATGGCCAGGGCAAACCTTGTGGATGTGCCGTGATAAATCCGACGAGGTCTAATATGTTCATTATATCTCGTTTTCAATGTCCTTTCTGTTTCCCCAATTTAGTTCGTGATGGAAATGCCTTTCACCGTGTTCATCACATTTATAGGATATATAGGTCCACAAATATCTCTCTTATCAGTCTTATCCATAGAGTGAACTAACATCTGTCTTAGGGTCCAGTACGGTTTGAAAAACACATAATTTTGTGTTGTTGGCAAACGTGCTTAAGGCATTCGGAAGTCCTTTCTACGTATGATAGGATAATGTTTCCTTTCGGAACTATTCTGCCAGCTGTCTACTTTCACTGGTATTGTTATTAACACTATAAATGCGTCTGTTGGAAACCTTCTTAGTCGCCCATTTCCGATAATGACACCTCTTTAGGGCAGCATTGTTGTAATCTTTTGGGTTCGACACAACGACTTTGGCTCTGATATGTAATTTTCTGACCACCCCAAGTTTTTCAAGGTACTGATTGGTGTTCCTAGGTTTACGACAATCCGTAATTTTCAAAGTGTAGTCGTTGTTTATGACGGTTTGTAGTGTCCAAAAAAGATCATCCGCCATTTTGTTCCTTTTCGATGGTGAATTTAATACCGTAATCAATGCTATTAATGTGATCTGTGAATTCCGTTACATTTTCTACCTTCTGCTTAGTGTGCGTATCGTCAACATGATTGTACTACCAACGCGGGGGTTGGGAGCAGTGCTATGGACTGAAAGTATTCCATATATAAATTAACACTATTGGGGAAACTGGTGAACTATTATTACTTATAATATTACAGCCTTTGAGATGAAGATTTTGTTACAAATGGAACATCCTACTCTCTTTCTAAGGTTTCAAATCCTTTCTCATTAAGGTACGTTTTAACGTCGCTACTGACAGAACTCTTCAATCAACATGAGTTGTTTAAGATCACCTTAACCTTTGTCAACCTTCTTAGCTGTACACATTCTAGTAAACAGTCGTTCTTTATTTCATGCAAATTCAAGATGAGTCTTTGTGTATTTCTAAAACTTTGACGACAGGCTTCAGACACCATCTAATAACCCTTGAAGATATATTTTTTGATCACATCAGTATCACCATCTTAATCAGACGAAAATGAAGTGAAGATTAGCTTCACCACTAAACATACTATGCAATTACAAAGTCCAATAATCTTTCAGACATTTCACATAATGAGCGACTTTGTAAAAACTATGCAACGAGAAAAGATAAAACCCAGCAAACATCCAATTTTCCAAAATATAAATGTATTTCCCTGCAATATAAAAAACAAACTAAGGGAAAGAAGTTAAATTAACTGATAGTATGCTATGAATTCCTATAATTTTTTCTAAATGTTACATCGGTTTCGCAGTAATTCAGAGACGACCCAAAGGTTGTTCGAATGAAGGTTATAACGTTCTTACGTCCTATCGGTGCTAAACAAAAATATTCTATAATATAACCGTTTACTTCAAGGCAAATCCAATGAAAGTTGAATGTCACAAATGTCCTCAAAGGTTTACGTAATCCAGTGCAATTAAATGTACATACAAGTCCTTGGATAATTCGCAATAGTATAGCAAGGTACTGCATGTATAGAATGAATGCGTTCCGCTCTGCAATTTCAGCGTTCAGTAAATATATAAATAAATCCCAATACCTCTCATCTCTCACAAGACGGAACTATAAATGAAGAATGAAACGCTGCATATTTAACTCCGTTATATTGTCCCTTTATATGCATCAAATGAACAGTTCTGAATCACGACAAAAGCTTAAATGTATTTAAAGTATTATGGATTAAGAAATATATTTAAGATCGATTCTGACATTGTTATTATTATTATTGTTTATATTATTATTATTATTATTATTATTATTATTATTATTATTACTTCACTTGGTTATTGATATAATTTAATGCCGTGTTCTTTTCTTTTCACTTTTCCTAGAAACGAAAAAGATAGGTGGAATGTTGCTTGGAGAAACCTTGAAGAACGTTGTAAATCGTGCAAAGCAGAACCGCAAAGAATGGGAGAATAAGAATAGTGATCAGGCGTCATCAAGAACTATAAATATTTACAAAAGTTTGGAATTATACTTACTGGTTGATACGTCAGGCAGCATCACGGATGAGACTTTTGCGACTATGAAACAATTTCTCAGTATCCTTCTTGAAAAGGTAGAATTACATACATACATACATACATACATACATACATACACACACACGTACATACATGCATGCATGCATGCATACATACGTACGTACGTACGTACGTAAACATGTATACTTCATAAAACGTGTCTCTAGAATTGCATTTTGCTGAATAAATTTGTTTCTGTTGATATTTGCAGACAAGACGGAGCTCCGGTGAGCATTTATATCAAATACAAATTGTTTACAGTTATAAAAAGATTTAACACAAAAAGGAACGTCCAGAGTCTGAGAGGAATCACCTAGTTCCCTTGATCTTTATTAGCTGCATCATTAATAGCATGAAATGTTACTGCCATTATTATTATTATTATTATTATTATTATTATTATTACTGTAGTTATCATTAGTATTGTGGCTTTTTATAGAGAAATATATAAGATTAGTGATATAAATGTCCTATACCACATTATCATCTTTGGAGAGCGCAAAAACAACTACGACTACTACTAATAACAATGAAAAGTTGCGGACAGAATACAGATTGGCACAACTCTGCATTATAACCGAGTAAAATTAATTGAGAGAGGTGGGGTAACAGTTTAACAGGATAATGAAAATCTATATGAAGAGATATACTGCATTTGTTTACATTTTGAGATGCGAACAACCGGGGGGAGGGGGGTTAAAGGTTACAAATCGGATAAAACAAAAATAACCACCAGCAACCTTGATAACAAGATTATTGAAACAGAAGGAGAACTTATATATTTGATACGGATAAATATGCAAATTTGTATTCAGCGAAATTGACAGTATAGTTAAAAGATATAATAAGACATCTGAAAGTACGGTTTCTTACATAAATGCCAGTCAGTTATGGGAGCACATGAACAGAATAAGAATTATGGGTAAAGAAACCCTCTCCACATTACACAGCCGGGCGAGAAAGATATTTACCTTGGGAAGGGTATATGTAGTAAGTCTGTTGGATCACCAATGACAGACTGATGTTGTTGTCATGCAATGGTATGAAGAAAAAAACAGCTATGGATAATTGGACAGTGATACCCATTTGTTTATCTTTTGTCATAATATCCCTCTGCTTAGAATATCAAAACGAAGAAGGGATGCTTGAAGAGAAATTTTCAATGTGATGAACCCTGAATAATACTTGTTGGTGGAGAAACATTTACGACATAAATGTTACATATTTGTTGGAAAGGAAAACATGTGATTTTTCATTTTGCTCAGACAAAAAATAAATTTCCAGATGAAATGTTAAACACTGCCATAATGACTCGAATTTGAACATTTTTCACTAAATGGGATATGATCAAAGTAATGGATCAGTATGTTCATTTATATTTTGCAACTGATACATTTGGAATTTACAATTTCAATATAAAACTATGAAAATTTCAAGATATACAATTTTATTTGCAGAATTATATTTTTCTAACTTTTCCGAGAAAATAATCCAGATCAACAATTTTACATTCTCCGATATTTCTCAAAATGGAAGACTTGAATGGAGAGGGTATTGATGGCATGTTATATGAACAAGTGCTATCTACATAAGGCAAGGAAGATTGCATACAAAAGGTCAAAAATATTTTGAAAACCGTAAGAATGACAGGTTGTACTTATTTGCTGTGAAAAGGAAAATATATGATGAATTCCTAAACAGTTTGAATCGACGATAAGAACATATCATTACAATAGAAGAAATAGATGATTTGTAAGAGGCACGCCTCATTTGTCCTTTCAGGTTGCAATGGAACATTCGTTTTTAGAGGAATGATTGAAGCATCTAGACATAGTAATATCAAGCAACATGGATGCTTCACGTTCTTTATAAATTAAATTAACGATTATTTTATCTAGAATGGACAAGGTGGCAAAATAACTGCGAATTAGACACTGAAATCAAATTCGTATTGCCCAAAAGACAAAAAAGGAACAATGAAAATATATCCACAAGTCACCAATATTCAAGACAATTATACTAAAGGTACACAAATACAAATGTTACAGGAACTACAAGGTAAGAAAAGTTATAGCATTGTAATAACTCATATGTTAATGACGATGAACAAATATTACAGTCAGAAAGTTAACGTTGATTCCAAGTAATTGCAAAAAATTTGAAATACATATATAATATAAAATCCTCAAATTGGTGTAATATATTTTTACAAGGTGAATGGTAATGAAGATTTGGTTGGTGTTGATGCAAAGAAAAGGGCGTACCTTTCTTTAAAATATCATTAACTAAAGGTACAGCAACGATTCATAAAATACCTTGTACTTTGCGTTTTCCTGGACATTTAGAATATGTACACATTTCACACATCATGTATTTATACAATAAAGTAAAAATACGGTTCTAGTTTCGTTAGTTAAGCTAAAACGTTATTGTCGATAAATGAGGGGCTTGAGATTGAACAAAGAACTAACAAGTTCAGCACCTTACGAATATGAGGTAGCTCAGTTTCACGCTACAGGTTTGCTGACATTAAACATTTTAAAAAATATTAAACAAGATAAACAAAATGTACTACGATGAAAAAAGTAACATGGAAACGATTGATATTTTGGACAGGAACAATTTAAAATAAAACTTGACACAGATAACTCTATGAAAAAAGACAAAGATCATAGTCTGATATGCAATTTTGGCAGAATCATGAAGACTGGCCAAAGTGTCTGGAAGCATTAGGGTGTGGTATATAATCTGGTAGCATTTTGATGTAGATAAACATACCAGGTACTGTATCAGGTACTATTCCTGAAATAGACGAATCAATATACAAATTTCATATTTATTTCTAGATCAAAAGTAATGAAATATATTGGAAAAAGAGAACGGGTGTCCTAGATAAAAAAAATATTGGTATTATATACTAAGGACGTTAATGAAAGATTGAGGATTGAGGATTAGGCGCGGTGCTTTGCTCTACATCAACGCAGATGGGGTATTTAGTGTCTAAAGTTTTGTGCTTGGTGTTAGTGTTCTGACAGGCGAGGAGGGATTAGGTAAAATAAATTAAATGCAACGTTTTATGTACGGTAATATATATTTTAAGTATATTGTTGCAAAACATGAATATATGACAGTTAGTTTTAATATCATCTGTCAGTTATAAAGTTTTGGTGGAGCTATTCGTTTTAGGAGAACCAAGTTATGACATAGATGAAACCCCCATGGTAAAATTCCAACAATGCATAGTAGGTTCAAAAATGAAACTTGACTGTGTCATTGGTATTGACGTTGTCTTTCCGTTACCGGACGATATGGTGATGAGAAGGGGTACTATTGTCGAACAGAACAACAAGACACAGCAAACCAGTTACTTGTTTAAAATTGGGCTAGACACTATCATCAGTACTGATGTAGTACAGAAGCTGTTCCAAAGGTTGAAAAACATTTTAGGACAGTATATCACCAATATATCAGATGAAAAAAGAAGAGAAAGTGGCATTTATAGAAGAAGGATTATGAGCCCAACGACGTTGTTAGATCTGCTAGTATAATCCGATACCTGGACCTTCAGTGGGCACATGCCAATATAAAAACACAATAAAATTGAAATGTCGTCAGTGAAATAAACATTTATTCTGATACTCATCACAGTGAGGGATGCCGTTGTTTAATTTTCGGAACGGTTTATGCCCCTTCAAAGAAAGTCTTTATCGCCGCAAGTAATGTCTGCCGGAGTAAGATGAACTACGTTGACGATATACGGAAAAAGTAATCTACTACTTTTCAGCCTAGAAAATAGTATGAATACTAACTTCGTTTTATCCTCGAAAAAGGATGAGTACTAACTTTATGTAATCCTAGAAAAGGGTGAGTACTAATTTCTGGTTATCATAGAAAATGTATGAGTACTAACTTCTTTTTATTCTAGAAAACATAAAGGCACACATACACGCACACGTACATGCAGGCCACTTCTTTTGCTAGTTTTTGGGGCCAAGAATCTGGGTCATAACTTGGAAACCTATTGAAATCCACACCCTATTTCTGTCTATATACATTCTCAGCATGAAAAGGCCAATTAATTTATTCATTCAGTATTCCTTCTGGGTCGCTTACAGCATGTTGCGGATATACTCATGGGTCGTAACTTCGAAACTGTTTACAGATCCATCCTGAATCCCCAACAGCCATCCATCCGTGATTACATGGCATAAAAGATAAATTCTTTGTATAGCAGCCAACAGAAGGCTGGTGATGCTACGAAAGGCAGAATATATTGTACCTTTCAGCCATTATTATTATTATTATTATTATTATTTCAGGTATTCGGGGCTAAAAATGACACAACTGACACTGATGTGTATTTGCGATACTTTGGGAAAGATGTGTCAAAGGAATTCCGGTTCACGAACCTGTCCCAGTTTCAAACTCATAATATGACCAGAGCTGATGCCAGAACTTTTACTGGTAATATCAGTACTTTAGTTCATAGTTTGACATATTTATATTCATTATTTATATAGGAAGTATATTTAAGGTATTAATGCAAATCTGTATCATAGTCGCGTTAAAAAAAAAAAAAAAACTTGCCGTGTTCTATATAACGAAACTTATAGCTTTACCGGTGCCAGTCCGTCACTGAAGTCGTCTGTGCAGTCCATCGCCTATGTCGTCCGCGCCAGTCAGTTACCTCCGTCGGTCTGCCAAGAAATTTGTTCTATCCCAAAATTGGTCATTGATTAGATGGAAAAATTCAGTTTTATTTCAAAGTGATCATGGTAAGGTTTTGTTTGCACTTTTTAACATTTAGTTTTGGTCGAATTACAGCCTCTTGCTTGACTTAGAAACTGACTTCTGGCATCACGACTTTTTATCACCCTAAAAACCTTTGAATGCATTTGAGGACTAAAACCAAATATGATTATTGGATCTAAACATTATTGCTATTTAATTTCTTTTGGCGTCAAAATATGATTGAATTATTGTCTTTACTTGACATGTAACTTCTGTTTCGAATATTGAAGTAATGTGTATTGAATTCACGTTGCTGAGGTGGGAACATGTTTCATAAAAACAAATTTATAATTGTAACACAATCAGTGCTCAATTCATTTAGCCTGTAAGTTTTCATTAAGAAAAGTAATATGTGTGATTGTTATGGTAAATATTACAAAGTTTTGCGACAGGTCTCGCAAAACGATGACAGTTATAGGAAGTAGTAATCTATTGCACCATCTCACTCGTGTAGGTGGGACATGACGACACTAAAGAAACCCCCCACCCACAGCTGACAGTTCTAGCAAATATTAATTTCCTTCACCAAGCTAAGTTACACAGCAGTAGGGCGACTCGAAATATCAAATGACACAATTGACAGTTCGAGCAAGTAGTGATATTTTACACTAACCCATTCGCAAACTGATTACGTAACACCACTATAAAATTAAAAAAAGAAATCGTTATTCACAAATATGCAATGGGTTACAAAAGCCTTCATTTATCGATGCAGCTTGATCTGATGTAGTGCATGAAGCAAACAAGAACCAAACGTTGCCTCCGACTAAACTGGTATTTTGCTGTCTTGTTTCCTTTGTATGTATACTTAAGGCAGCGGTCTCAAATACGCATACAGCAGGCCCCATGTCGTCCGCCAAGCCGAATCCTGTGGCCGTATCCGTATCCAAGGATACCAAGCCATATTCTGTGGCCCGCACAATGATTTGCGTCACAAGGTGTCATGAGAGATAACAAAGGTTGTCTGGCTCTTGGGCCATTGAAAATGACCTCATGCGGTCCTCACAATGGTTTGAGTTTGAAAATAGCGGTGGGAATGTCCAATGGTCTGTTGGGATTGACAACAGTCGGGACTCTGGATTCTGGTGAATCGGCAAGAGTTTAGGGGGTACTGCACAAGTTCACAAGTATTATCATCTTTGTGAGACATACAATTAACACCCAACATAATATATTATCATGGGGAAGCCCTCCGTGTGGACTTCTTGCACCGACAAACAGACATGCACAGTCCACTAAGATTTAGTTTATATCTTATATCAGGCATGCCAGGTTTCCTCCAGTGCGAAGGACGATAAGCAATTTCATGTTGTAAATAACAGATAAAGAAACTTTGCGTCCATGATTACTTAATAGAGTACTATAGAGTTCCGGCACATAATGAGTGTAGTTTGAATTTTAGTTATTCCAAATACATAAATCGGTTAATTCTGAAATTGTCCGTCTATGGCAGTCACCAAGTAAACAAGACTGTACAAAATGGTCCAAGAATAGGAGATAAAATAATACCGAACTACGACAGGAAAATATTCCCAATATATATTACTGTACCAAATGATATACTCCTTGATTGCTCCATCAAGTTGCCACTCTGACATTTTGCAAAGCTCCAAGCCATATCAGTGTACAAATGATATATACACAACTATCAAGATCGCTAATATCCGCTATGTTTGTCAGGCCGAGCGATTGAGTCATTTATCAGCCGCATCAGTAAAGGTGATTGATAATAAGTCAGCTTGTTCTCCACTTACCTAAATAAATCAATATTACGTGGCACAGTGCTTACAGTCGGTCACTCTCTTGGCTGAGTGCCACAATTACAGTCTCGTAACTTGAACGTAAAGAAGAAAGATCACCATAGTCTAATTAGATTACGTTTAAGTAAGGCGATTTAAATTTGTGAAAAATGGCTGACTTATAAGTGCAGTGGCAGATCGGTCCTTTCACTTAGTGCATTGAGGGATATAATCGAATGTTCTGGACATGTATGAGATGCTTCATTTAATAAAAATCCATTTGACGAATCAATGCATATGTTTTAAAATTGGTCTTGTGCAGTAGAAATCCTAAGAGAGTGGTATGAGAATTGAACATGGGGAGGAATGCGAGTGTTATACAAGAGTTTCCTTATTTGGACAGGAATGAAAGAAGAAACATATTGAAAATTTGAACATATCCAATACATTTGTCAATTATGTCTTGAGTCCTTAAACTTTAATCTACGATGGTTTATTTACTTGAGGCGGGAGTGTAATGCAAATAATTTACTTTCAACTGGAGTCTAATGCTGTGTATTAACCATAAACTTGAATCTAAGATGGTTTATTTACTTGAGACTGGAGTCTAATGCATTGGATTTACTTTACAAGCCAAACTAATGCATTGTATATATTTTAAAGTGTTGCCTAATACGTCATATTTACTTTAAACTAGAGTCGAATAAAGTGTATTTACTTTAAACTGTAGTCTAATATATTGATTGTACTTGAAGGCGACGATAAAACGGTGTATTTACCTTGTAGTAGGGTCTAATACAGTGTATGTACCTTGAATCGGAGTCCAATTTAGTGTATTTACTTTGAAATATTTTTGTTTATAGAGGGTGACACAAATATCCCAATTGCTCTCCAAAAGGTGAGAACTGATATCAACACAAGGAGAGAAGCTGATGACAGAAAAGGTTATATGCCAAGTAGAGCGCTGATTGTAATTAGTGATGGTAAGAATTTGTCTTTAACTTCATGTTTTATTTTAGTCCGTTTGTTTAACGGTTCTTAAAATCTTGAATCAAGAATCTTTGACGGTCAATGTCGTGACATTTGTTTCCACTTAGATAGCAGAAGTTTTATTAATTACATAATGTTTTATTTTCTTCAAAATATATAGGTCTTTCCAACCTTTTTGATTGCATTACAGTCTGAACCAAATAGTTCAATTCATAATGGTGCAACACCATGTTACGAATGTAATTCTATGAATTGAAAGCCTCGATACAAACAACGGTGTCGAGTATTATTTTTGTAGAGACGATTTTATTATTTGAATTGAATTGATCTACAAATAGTTATGCTCAGATATCATTGAAACTGTCGGCATTATTCTGTTTCGGACTAAGAGATGTGCACTCCGTTAAAAAGTTGCCTATTTAAATACATTTTAAAATCTGAGTGATAATTACTGGATTTTTTGAGGTTACGCATGCGAATGTGAACGACAAAGAAAACATCCAGTGTCTTGAAAGCAAACATATATGTTCACCTTCGAGAGTTGATGTCGCCATTTTGTTTCTGAAATTGAAATTCCAAATTTCATATTACCTGTCAGATGAGGACTGTACGAAATGATTTGCCTAGATGATCAGCCAATCGCGTTCTTTATAAGTTTAACGAATGGGGGTGATATAATGTCCTGATGAAATGACTGATTTCCGCTCATTGCACTTCACGTTTCTTCGCAATCTATTTATGACTTATGTTGTGTTGATCCTGAGCTGCGATAGATCAGTTAGTGTAGCGTCAGACTTGTATAGACACTCGGTTACTATACTGTTGTATTCGTTTATAGGGCAAGTTAGTATAGCTTATAGCATTCGATTCGTAGAGAAGATCAGTTAGTATAGTGTTGGATTCGTACATTTGTCCAGTTTGCATTACGTCGGATTCGTACGTTAGCTCAGTATAGTGTTGGATTTGAACTCAGTCTCAGTTAGTATATCGTCAGATTCCTACAAAAGCTCAGTAAAGCGCCAGATTCCTACAAAAGCAGATATGATCCCGGGTGTACGATTGCTTTATTCTCGCAAAATTGTACGAATTTTGAGCACTAAGACAAGCGGCGATGCCCAAGAAAACCCGCAAACTAGTTCAAAGTCACGCATGTAAATAATGTACTCTGATCGGTATTATAAATATTTTATTTCTGTCATTAGAAATTGAATAAAATATGAATTTAACAATAAATTCCAAAATAAGGCTATTTTGTTGTCACTATACCTCTTTCAATCAAAAATCTGCAGATGTGCGTTAATAGAGAAGGACACTGTTAAATTATCATCGCCAATTATTTATAACCGATGTCGTGTGTCCCAGAGGTCAATTGCTTCCCTTTTCTTTCATACGCTAAAGAGTGAACATTTTGGTCCATTTATTAAAGTGAAATCAACCATGGCGGGACGTAAATTTACTGATTATTTTCAACAATAAGTTAGTGATAGCAGGAATGTTGAAAGTGCACTTAAAGTCAGTGGTGGAAAATGAACGGGTAACGAAGAAAGTATTTGAGCTTCGCGTGAAATGGAGGATGATATTTCAACTGCAATGTCGGATGCCGAGTAAAATGTAACGACAAAAACTCAGAAACAATAAATACATTGATACTTATACAGCTAGGCGGGACATCTTTTGAGGACTTTGATAGAGCCCTAACAGAGTGAAGCAGATCTTGGGAACATCTGTGCGGAAGTTCAGTTCGTATAGCATCAGATTCGTACGGACATACTGTCAGTAAAGCGTAGGATTCGAATTCAAGAGCATATTATCGCGTCAGAGTCGTACATAACATCAGTTTGACGTCAGATTCGTTAAGTAGGAATATATGGAGATTGGGTCTCATATGGCTTAATATAAGTACAATTTGGGAAACTTTATATCCTCAATCGGGAAATTAACATGGAAATAACACTATAGTCTCAAACTGGAAATTAACATTAGAACAGTACTATAGCCTCAAAAGGGTTTATATCCTCAATATGCGCTACTCTAGGTAAGCATGGAAAGTTCTATGTCTTATCTGTATAGGAAAAAGAGATGATAGTGACAAACAAGCAAACACTTATCCAACAAAGAGTATATCTTTTCGTGGATATCTAGTGACCCTGAAAAGGGCCTTTGAGTTTTTACTTCCATTTCTTCCAATTCTTCCACCATCGTCTCCGCCTTTCCAGGAAATTCATATTTTTTTTTTAACCATCATCAGGCATTCAGTCTAGATGGCCCATAGCTCTAAAATTGTCCTACACCTTCATCCAAATCTTCATCCATCTCTCACCGTACAATCAATTGCCGCCTTCAGTTTATCCACTCTACAATATTGAAAGGTGAAAAAACCTCGCACTTCCTCTTCCAACATCTCTCTGACCAGATGTCTGGCTGTGTTTAGAGTTGTCACTTGCTTGTTCACGAAGTCTAGGCTGAATAGATACCTCAGTTAAACCGTTATATTGTCTACAACAAACGCTGCATTCATCATCGAATACCATGAGTCTTTCAGATTATTAACTGATTACATTCTTGTAAGTGTTGACTCTGAAAGCAGCCATGAAAAGGGCTAAAATTACATATCGGGAAACAGGAACTGTTTAATCCGTTCTGGTGGAGTAAACACTTTTTTTTTAGTTCATAGTCCATTAATGCTAAAAGATTTCCTATTACCGTGCTATCCCATTGAAAATGATACTGGATTGGTTGCTTGTGGATGTCATGGACTTCGTATAATTCATTTAGCGTCAATATCACAACTGTAATCGGGCAGCGGACAAATTGATTTCACAAAATAATAATGTTTGCTGATTCTCGGTTTGCTTGTAGCAGCAGCATTTTATTCTTTGCGTTTAAATTGCCGTTGTAGTAAATCTTACGGGCTAT
The DNA here is from genome assembly GCA_028554795.2 of Sinohyriopsis cumingii. Lineage (NCBI taxonomy): Eukaryota > Metazoa > Mollusca > Bivalvia > Unionida > Unionidae > Sinohyriopsis > Sinohyriopsis cumingii. The sequence goes on along the minus strand of CM068831.1, from coordinate 75,309,139 downwards.
TTCCAGGATAGTTCTGAATGTCTCGGTGTGTTCTAAGGTAGTTTCTTACTCATACAACAGGTACATCAATCCCCAGGTCTCGAGCTGATAAGAGATATATCCGACTACTGCTGCCCTCTGTTGGGTGCTAATTTGAGTCTTTTGTTGTTCTTTTCTGGTCTTTATTTTTAAGTTCCTGTTTATGCCCCGTTGTGGAATACAGTAGCTGTTTACAGTTAGCATTTGGTCTTTAGGCAATATATCACCAGCTGAAGTTGTTTCCCGTTCTTTATTTTATTGTTCTTGTTCTTTTATCCTTTTCATACCTGAGTTAGCGGCGCGGTTACCAAAGCTACCGCTGGTATATCTCCTATTTTTCCCCCGGTGACCCTGATATCTTCTTTCAGTTTGATTTTATTTCTTGATTCGTGCCTGTGGATGGCGGTACATTTGTTGTTATTGGTGATGAAATCATCGGTATAAGTAGTGAGTTTATAGTAGAAACTGTCCTGGTCTTCTTGTTCTCTTCAATTGTAGGTGGTGTTGTGCTTTCAGTCACCTCGTTTCCCGAGCATTCATCATTAATGTACTTGTTGACCTCATCTTCCTTGGAATTGGCCTCTAAGTGAGTAACACTCACCTGAGGCGATGTGATTGATGTTATCGACATTTAGTAATGGCAATTTATGTATGGTCTCTTTAACTATTTCTTTAGTTCAGTGTGAAGGTTCAAGTGTAGTGCTTTTACTGCAGGTTTGCCGGCGCCAAGGGTAGGTCGACTCTGCGTAGATATAGTAATCTCTCGTTGTGATGCCTTCGTTGTTCTAATGGAAGTAGGTCTTCTCTGTAGGTCATTTGTCCATTTAGTTTTGTTAATTGCTAAGTCCTCACAGATAAGCAATAACATCGTACGTATCGCTTGTGTTCGTACGCTGCACCTGGATGCGATGTTGAGTCTTAGACCATTTTTATTCACAGTTGGAAATTTCTCAAATACAAATCAGCAAGTCAACAATTTTTCAAACATATTTACAAGGGTGACAACGCTGTGGAGTCAGATTCGACTTCCAATGATCTAGGTCATTTAGCCATCAATGCACACTACGTTTCCTAGCTAAAGAGAAAAGATAATCATAATATTCACAAAACAATCGTTTTCGTTTATCCTTATTTATATAATGGTCGCCATCAAAATAAGTTACTACATTTTTTAAAGGATAGCCAAGACTGCGTGGGTGGAAATGTCCCTCGTGGCTGCTTTGGTCTCTAGTGAAATCAAAATCCCACAAAGCATATTCTCCTGCTTAATCGTCGTACAAAATGCCGTGGCTGCTGTTGTTTACTAACATTCCCCATGGCTTCAGTCACAAGTTAGATCTCACGTAATTATTCACTCAAAGGTAGGTTCGATGGGTCCGGTACACACTGTCTGGTCATCTCGATTGACTTCTCTCTTGGACACTGAGGGCTTCACTGCTGACGATACCGATCGTTAAGTGTTTGGGTAACTGTCCTTTGAAAAGATAATTTTCGATGTTGAAGGTTTTCACTTCCACTCGTCATACACTTGGAGATCGTACTGCTGAAAAGCATGGCTGATGTCGTTTCCAACTTCAGGTTTCCATTCCACTTGTCGTACATAGAGTAGGCTTCTTGAATGAAGTTTTCGTACTCGATCGCATTGACCATCAAATGGAAAGCGGTACTGCTTCCTTTCAGTCTCGGGCGTACGTCCGCTCCGTTCAGCAAATACCTGTTTTGCAACCACATGTCCAAATTCAAACGATCGATCAGTTCTAAAGAAAGTCCTTGTTGGATTTTCTTTCGATGATCGTTAAATCCGACATTGTGAGAATTGCCATCTTCTGTTACGGCTTTGTCGTTGAACTTCTCCAACGTGTCAGATTTCGATACCACGCAAGCATTTACGTGGGCGTTTCTCGCTTCTCCTCCGTTTCGTCAAGATAATGTTTACGTAATTCACAACGATGACACTGTCGAAATACGACTCACTGACAGGTAAATAGTGAAGATGTACAAATTCACGGTGAACATGCTACGTTTTCCACACTCGTCATAAGCAGCACTGGCAGAATCCACTTTGACATAAATGAATCTCAGTAACGGCGCAGCTGTGTTATTCCACCACGTTATACTGATCGGTGTAGAAAAACATCAAATTGAATTCTTCGTTCAGTTGCACAGGGTATTTAAAATACTTGAGAAATTCCTTGTTGCTTTTGATGACTGATTTGGGGCCTTTAGTGGTGACTCCACAGTTTCGATCCAACGTTAAATTATGAATACTAGAAGCTCGCCTCATGAATTCATCTATATGTACGAAAAGGTGTGGACAAAAGTTGAGTAGTCTATCTTAATTTTTTGGGATACTGTTCGTCTCGGACTACACCATGTATGTAAACTGATCATGCCTTTCATGAAGATAACATTTTCACCTATCTGGAAAAGAAGGATTTATGTGGAAAAGCAATTCTATCTGAAGAGAGTCTTGTTACATGGAACCGCTGTCCGATGAAGTTTATGGAAAGGAAGAAGACCAGTGTGATGTTCCAAGTGTTAACTCTATGTGTTAATAACCCGAGGGCCATTCAGTTCCCTCCAATTGATATACTATCTGCAAAATTATTTGTTGTCTTTGTGTTGTATAAGTCTTTGTTGTTTGTTTGTGCATATTTTGTTTGCCAGCAACAACCTTTTGTCCCTATAAACATTTCATTTAGAAGTTTCCTTACTTACCTAGAGTAGCGCGTATTAAGGTCACCTCGAAGACTGTTACCAAGTTCCCTCCCGATATAGGTCAGCCTCTATACGACTGTTTCAATTTTGAGGCTATAGTGCCATTCCCATGTCCAGTTCCGCCATATTCCTTATGCAAAACCATATGAGGCCCAATCCTCCATACATTGCTACTTTCTTAGGAAGTTCACTATTGCATCGGATTCGTACTTTAGCTCAGTTAGTATAGCGACGGATTCGTAATGCATGTGTCTGTGGTTTAAAAGCACCTGCCCCCACTCGATTCATGGTTGCCCATCACAACGTGTCGCTTGAAAGGGCAGTTTGATCCCATTTCCTCGGCAAGATATAACCAATAATGAGTTGAAGGTAATATTAAAGCAAACAAACGAAACAAACCTTGACCCATGGGTCATCTTAATCATAGTTCCTTGTATCTGATGATTACCTTACGCTCCTGCTTTTCTTCCGGTAGCACAATATAATATCAAACATGAAATCAGATCATAATTGACGGCTCCCATGTGCCATCTTATTTTCTCAAAGGTAGCTGTAGGCCTACACGCATGCTACCGCATCAAGTGATAAGTTTAATTGTCCAACTGTGCAAGTCAAGAATCCTGGGAGGTTTATTTCTACATTTTCAAGTCTGTCACAAAACATTCACATTGTCCTTTAAGGCAGCATAGAATGAAATATCCCCAAACATTTAGCTTCACGGTGCACAAGTTTTTAAGAGTTTTGTTCTCGCCAGGTAGCAATGTTTACTACCAATTTGTAACAATTCGTAGTAGTATTGTAGTAATATTTATTGTGCAGCTGGTGGTAACCACTGTAAGATTGTCGTCAACGTCTATTCATGGCAAATTGCTTCATCTTGTGTACAACATTTTCAAGGTGTGTACCAAGTAACTGTGTTATTACTTAGGTATTACAATTGGACTTGTATACGTATTCCATTGTTCTCAATATCTTGCTAACCATTTGCTCGGTTTTCTTTATTTCCTCTATTTACTTTTAAAAAAACAATAGAAAGTTATGTAGGCAAGATTCCGTTTCCAAAAGAAAGGATAGCTTCGTACACACTTATTTAGTAATTCTTCATACATAATTCTGTTGAGTCAAGCTTACATATAGTCTTTACATCTCGAAGGGAAACACATCAAGTGTTTTAACTAAGATATAATGTCAGTTGTCTTCACATTTGCTTAACGACTCAGTTGAGTGAGTCGTGAAAGATGGTGTTCACCAAATACGAAAATATCGCTTTCACTGTAAGGGATTCGGGTGGGTGAGATGGGTAATGGTCCTTCCCAACCTCTACTTGTTCGTCTGCCATTGTCTGTCTGTGGTGTGCACGGCACCATACATCCATTTTTTTTCGACACAAAACATCTTTTCATATGATGATGCGCCGTTCAACACCAATTAATTAAAACAGTAATTTAGTTCAATATATTTCTCAGGTCAAAATAACATGGGAGGTGATCCACCACAAGATATGATCAACGAGCTACACACTTTGGTGGAAACATACTCTATATTTGTGGGAAAAAAGGAAAGTGAAAGAGACCCTAAGGACAAACGTGGATACGAACTGATGAGAAAACTAGCTTCAATGAAAACGAACCCACAAGATGAGCACTTCATCAGCATTACATTTAATTATTCTGTAGAAGGTCTGAAGGGTATAATCGAACAAATGACCAACGTGTCAGCAGGTAACACATGATGGATAGCTAACCTTTAGGGCCACCTTCCTCTATAAAATGCTCATGCACTCTGCTCCTGCTACTCCTGTAAATATCAATGTCATTGCAAGAGTCTAGCGAAATACGAACTCAAAAGAGATTTGAATTTAATGTGACCGTTCTTTCAGACTTACAGTATCACACTAATCTCCGTTTTCTGTTAATATCATTTTCATCAGTTTAGATTTATTTTTTGACGAAACAGTCATTTAATTACTTTTGGAATGTGCTAACATAAGGATCTAGCTCAAATTCTTCCGTCACGCCGCTTGTGTTGGGATGAACCATTAGACAGGCTTCAGTTAAAACATGAGACTATAACTGAGGTGACTGGGAGACTGGGATAGCTTGCAATAAATTTTCATTATTACTAACGTTATTGTCATATCACCTGTTCAATCCACCAACCTTCGGAAATAATATATTTTAATATTTTAATTATGCCAGCGCTAAGAAGCTGATTGTTATTGAGTTAGTCCGTACGTACATACGAATGTATGGGCCTTGGAGCATCTGTAATGTCATCGATGTCTTTCTACACTGTCAAGCAGACACATTGTACGTGCATCAATGACGGCCCTATGGGCGTAGATTTTAGCAAGACATTTAGAATTTTGATCTTGTCCATTGGGTTGGGATTTGTTGGGTAGGATTGACTATACAAACATTTTAAACAACTCCTCATTTCTATGCGTGAGAATTGGTATATGTGATCAATGACCTAAATGTCAACAAAATCAGTCTCCAACCCATGGGTACACACAAGATGAACACTTCATCTACCCCAACGTCTTTCCATTTCCCCAGGAACTTAGCAACATTGAAACCTTTCAGATCCGCACATATAGCAATATGTACATAATTACTGTGTATGAAATAACTATTTTTAAAAAAATCGTTTATGCAATTGTCTTTGAACACAAGGTCAGTCCGTACCTCCAGGGATTTAGCCAGTTGGGCACAAGGGTGAAATCTATTAAGATTCCCACCCCGTAAATGCCTACAAACTTGCTGGTATTAAGGAGAAACAATATACATGCAATGAACATTAATCTTGCGATCCATCCCTACCACAAGCGAGTTATCCTCCTGGATCCTTGTATAGGTCTTATTGAAATGCACACACAATAATCATATAAAAGACTAATGTGTTCAGGTAAACGACATTGATCACGAGTGAAATTTAATCTGATTAGTGTTACTTGATTGCTGACAAATATAAAATATAAGTACCAATTTTATTGATCCAGTTTCCGCAGTTATGTTATTTGTGTGTGATTGATTTTCTAATTTTAACTTTGAACAATCACCTTTTTTTTGGTTGTAATTCAGCTCAAGATGTGACCCCAGGACATATGCTGTTATTACATTTATGTGGATAAACGCCTGATTAGCATCCTGTTTCGCTTTGATTCAATCTCACACACAATCAATCAATGGATTATGTTTGTGGCAGTCCCCATGATGATTGATATCAAAACTCAGGAGAGTATGCATCGTTACAGGATACAGGTTTCCTCCATAGTCAGCCTGTACTTTTCCTAGAATAGAAGTTTTAGTATAACTCTGTCAAGTCCACCAAGAAGTTTAAATTGTTTCCTGCCTGTGGGCAGATTACGGTTCCTTCCTCCATGCAAGAGCTAGTCAGGATTGGTGCTATCCGGCTCGATTTGGGATGTTTTCCTTTTGAAAATCGACTTATCAGCAATGGCAGAATGTACGATTATATATCTCCGAACTTGTTTTTAAAAAAACTAAAATTCCCGCTTCCATCCATTGTTGTTATGTTGTGTGAATTCATTTGTCTAGATTTTGGCGTTTTAACACTTAGAGAAAGAGTCAAAGTAAGGACTGATCTAACATTAAAACGTTTCCATTAATTGATATCTTCCTGATACAGAAAAATACAGTTTTACAAATATTATTTATTTTTGCGAGAAAGCAGGCAAACGAGAACTAATGATGTATTATTATTATTATTATTGGTTTTGTTCTTGCTGTTGCTATTGCTGTTGGCACGCACTTTTTCGATAAGGTGAAGAAAAAAGCAGCAACACATTGCTAACGTGTGGGTCCGATTCCACGACTTCCTTTTCTAGAGATGATTTATCTTGACGATTTGGTTGCAATGCTCTCACTTCACCTATCAAAAATGGGAACGTGGCCGCTAGTGCTGCACAGGGCATGGGCATGGGTGTATGATGCTTTCTACGTATGATAAAACATTCAAAGTGTTTGGGACATTTATTATTTGAAATGCTTAAGCAAGTTGTAGTAAAAATCGTCATGTAATAATAGCTTATACTTCTGAAATCGATTCCAAATTTGCCAGCATATTCTCAAAACACACCCGTCTTTCCAGAGCCCATTCAGTGTGGTGAATATTCCGAGTTAACGAATCTGAACCAGAAAGATGACATTGACAGCATTACGAATGCCATGGAGGGAGCTTGGCCTTGGATGGTGAACCTGGAAGATGGGGTAAAAACAAATTAATCAAGAGAGATAAGTTTAAAATTTCGTCTAGTCTAAACCTCAAAATCCGGATTGACAAACGGCAGGCTTGATCTGGAGAAGTTTACGTAAACTTGTTGAAAATTCTTATTCAAGATTAGTAGGAATTTCATTTTGGTTAGATGCCAAGAATTTGAATTCCATGATCTGACAAATTAATTTAAGGAAAGGAAACCAGGTTGTTAACAACGATTGTACCACATTTTATGTAAACTGCATAGAAATGGTAGAATACGTAGCAAATGGATAACGTGTATTTTGAATATTTTTGATGAGAATTTAATAAGGAATTATTCAGGTTTTAGACTAATTCAACTTATAAAGTTAAAGCTCGATTGCACTTTTCGCTTTCTGATATTGACTGTTCTCCTAAAGTGAAATTATATCCTATTTTTTAAACTATATCTAAGTTTTTCGAATAAGTTTACAATTTTGCCGGTGAAAGAACAAATTCATTTCTTTAAAGTAATTACCTTAAATATGATGTTATATTTAGAAAAAGGAAGATGGTACAATATTGATTTATAATAGAGGTCGGATAACAGTTTTGATGGAAATAATATTAGAAATACATTTCATGAATTTTGATACTGTTCTTACTTGAATACACATATATAACTATTTAAATGGTATCGCAGATGTCTTAATGATCTGAAGTTACATGACCAGTTGCAGAGCACAAACGAAAAAGTCTTAAGAAACAGAACTATACTGGACAAGGGCCATTTTTTGCCCCCTCTCTAACTGTCCTTATATGATGAATACTGTGCACATGAGGTGGCTAACATTTATTTCTGACATTAGTTTTGTGTTCACGTGTCCGTTGCCATGGTTACAGGGTGTCAAAACACTATAATAAAGATATGAAAAGTAATCATCGTTTTCATTTACTTCTCATAGATACTGCTTTACAGTGAGCTATTCACTCATTTTCAAATTTGCAATGTGAATGTTTATTAGTTTGGGGTTATAAAGCTGTATAAATGAAGTTTAGTTTCTAAAACTATTCTAAAATGGTCCATCGTAGACAAAAATAGAACATCGAATTTATACAATTGAAGACTGTTTCTAAAATACGTTGAGAAAACAGGTACTTAATCATAACATTCAAAAACTGTTCCTCAAAAAATATTATTTAATAATATTGAATGATGCTGAATATTATTTAATTATTTAAACGATTTATTGATATTACTGAATATGGCTGTAAACTAGGCGATAACAGGGTCCTCTGCCTTCGCTTCTTCACCAAATACATTGGTTTGTTACCTTCACTGGAAATGACAAATATTCTTTATGTATTTATGTACTTCTATCCTTATATTTCAAGGCTACATAACACACACACTAACGTGTTTCTATCTTTAGAAGAAACAAAAATTGTCTCCCACATCTCATCTTATAGTTAAACTATAATCTATTTATAAACTATATATTCATCCGTAAATATATAATACGGACATTAATAAGAAAGAAAACACTGATGGTCCATCACTTTTATTGAACTTCTGAAAAATGTGAAATATGTTTTAGAAGTAATATCATTGGAGAATACAGGAAATAAACAGACAATAGGTATTTTACTTTCGAAACCTTTTGTGCCTATTTTTAAACCAGCGCGTTAATACTGTATTGCACTGACTGCATACAGTTGTCTATGAAGTGAGAGGACGTACATGTTTATAAAGAACATACACCTATAATAAACAAATAGAAACGCAATCATTTTATTATTTGTTTTGCAAATGTCATTGCCAGCATTTAAAAAGTCTGCAATGATGGTGATTTACATCGTGCAAGATTCGGGGATTTATAAAACGAATGCAACTTTCAAAGAAATTTTGGGAACAAATTTGCACATAAACGTGGATGAAAAACGAGTCAAAGTAAGTATTGTTCTAACTTTTCATTATTTAAAGTATCTATATATGACTATACTTTTTCTCTCTCTCCTCTTCCTCCTCCTTCCCCCTCCTCCTCCTATGCACATGTAGGCCTATACGCAATTCTTTGTATTGACTCAAAACTGGGGCCCTCGATGGGGTTATTGAATAAATTCAAAAACGTATAGAAAAACTTAAACGAATGAAACAACGTTGTATGACTATATATGTTCATATATACAATTAAAGTAAAGTTAATCACATTATGACATTGATTATTATAATTTGACAAGTTTCGAAGGCAAATTTTGTGCATAAATATTTTAAGTACTGTATACTATACTTGTAGGCCGACATACTTCTCCCTATTCATACAAAAAATCATGCGAATATCTCGCCGTAAGTCTTTCTATATAACTACAGTTTCAGAGAAGTCTTAACATGAAAATCTATGCAAGCAAGAGACGATGAAATATCTGATTTAATAAATGCACTCACTAAAACATATTACCTGACCTTAGAAGTTAGCCAAAAATAACAGCAAACCCTGATTATTGTAATGTACCCACTCATCCACCCATAATATAACCCAGGGGTGATGCACTCATGTCGTCTGTAAAGGTGAGATGAGCAGCTGTTACTGTAATTGCTAAATTGTTGTGTATTTAACCTTGGACCCCAGTTAGATTCACTGGGAGGTGACCAGACGGAACATTCAATGACTGCACATTCATCAGAGAGAATAAAATCATTAAAAATAAACTATCCCGGCCATCATGGACATAAAAAGTCAAATTATTAATAGCATGTCCTAAAAAATACCATTTTTTTGTATTCATTTGAATGTTGTATGTACATTGCCAGATTGCACATTCAGCACATTAAGCACGTGCTTAGTGCACCAGCCCAACAGGGACACCACAAATTGTTTTAATTATTTGCTGATGATAAAATTTAATGAATTATATATGACATTTTCAATCTGATGTACGAGTATTTTGATTTGGAATGTTGACTGCACTGGTATTTTCCAGCCTTTTGTAGCTTTTGATATTTGTTTTTTATTTTTTTATTTTACGTTCAGTGATGAGGGCCCTGGAAGGCCTTAATCTGGCAATTGTTATGTATTATCATTCTAACTTCCTCAATATCACACAAATAAGATGCCATAATAATGGAAACATCATGATATGGATTACAATTCAAATTATACAACATTATCGTTTGTTTTATAAGAATGAGAGGAGCCAGATGACTACTGATGAAAGTGGTGCTCACAGTGTAGAAAAACAACCCCTCATTGGATTCCCAGTTGTCATATTCACATTCTGGAATAGATTATGCATCCTTAATATGACTAGTATAGCGTATATCTGATTTAATTCACGTTTATAATTATTTACATTTTGTCAGTTTTATATTTTTTATTCTATTCAATGCTATTATAATGTAAATTTATTCAGTGGAGATGATATTTTTCCAGAAAATCGGGGTAAACACCAGGTGTTGATCTAAATCCTAACCTCGTTTCAGAATTTGTAGCCACCTTCGTAAACAAGTTCCATTTTATTTTAAAATGATTGGGTTTCGTCAGGGTCATTTTTGGTGTACGTGACATAAACACGATCATTTGACCTTCCTTTCGATTTCGCAAGTCCGGTTTTTCCATTACTGCACATTTGTTAGTTTTAATATAGATGCGTAGAGAGAGATTTCTCAGTTTTTGGCTTTTTACACTGATTTCAACTTATTTTGTTTTAGCCAGATTTTGAGTTATAATTTTCTTCAGATCAGTTGCATTTGAAAAGGATTAATTATTCTTTCTCTGGAAATATTTTGAGGACTGCTTACACGGAAATTTTGCTTACAAATTTAATTTGGATTTTCAGCATCGGAGCGTCATTATTTGTATTTCTACAAGGAACTGTAGACTTCGGCACTACATATTATAACTTACGTCATCGTCTTCCATCTAGGATTCTTCATAGAGATTTGAACGTGAAATCAGTTGAACATTTTGTTATTAGGACTACTAAAATTTTATTCTCGGACTATTTTTGGATTCTTGTTGGATTTGATTCTGTAAAACTGTAAGTTCATAATTTTATTTTTACAGAATTTTTCTAAGGAAACACATTGTTTGTTATATTTTTAAAAGCTTCTTGTTTTCTCTCTTTCTGTGTTATTGTTTATTCGAGCCTAAACAAGTGACATTAGACTAGTCAGTGATGCTTTCTTTGTCAGCTTATCATTTAACCATCTTTTGCAGCCAAGAAACATAGGGAACTAGATACATGGGCACAACACCCAACAACCCGAGCACCAACCTTGCAGGTACAACACCATCCTTTGATGGAGTCCATGGGATATTTCAGCTTGCATTGGATTCACAGCAAATGGATTTTATTTTTGGAGTGGCGACACTTTATTTTTATATGTAACAGAGCTGGAAAATCCATGCATGCCATAACCTCACAGTGTCCATTTTCTGTGAGATGCTCATCTGTATACTTTGGAGCCTGTTTGACTTGATAAATGCCCATAGTGATATCACGCAGGTAATCAACTGATATCCTGGGAAATTCATTCAGTTTCCAAATGGATGCAACCGTCTTGAAGTACAATTTATACTTACTCAGCAAGTTGTTTTCTTGAACCAGGATTGAAACCTTATCCGATTAGAGGATGTGATTCGTTTTGAAGCCAAAAACGTGAAAATTGTCATTATCGTATAAGGCAGAAGGAACATCAAAATTAAGATATAACTTTGCTTAAATTAGCTCACGCACATTTTGTAAAAGTGATTTAATATCTGTTCTTGAAAAGTTTACAAACTCTTGTTGCAGTGATCTCCAAACACTGGGTTATGGCACATATTGGGACATTAACAAGATGGTTATAATGCCAATATGGGTTTTTACATGCAACACAATGTCTGTGAGAGTTTGATCTCGATGGAAGTTGAAGTTGAATTGATTGTGTGCCTTTAGGGCTGCGTTTGAAGTGTTTTAGACCATTTTCAAAATTGTCATATCTGACATAAAGTCTCCTAAAGTCACATGTTTTGGGTGCTTTTCATACATTTGCAATCATTAACTTTGTCAGTTATATTTAGTATATAATGATACACAGAACCTGCGAATTCCATATAATCAGTTCTTTCAGGCATGGAGCCAGAAACTAATTTTATGAACAGTATCTAAAAAAAAATTGGATTATTATATATCAATTGTCATAATTCTTGTTTTTATCATAAATTCTTGTTTCATCCATTATGCCATGTAACATCCCAATTTTTTAAATTTTAGAATTATTTTGGTTTGAATATATTGTATGTTTCCCCCATCTTTGTTTCCACTAGAAAAAAAGGTTGATGGACATTCTTTTAATATTATTATTAATGCTGTTATTATTTTTAGTAGTAGTATTATTAGTATTATTATTATTTTTAATAGTAGTAGCAGTCATAGTAGTGGTAATTATATTCAAGCAGGATGTCCTTCACAAATAAAATTTCATCTGTAAATGTTATTATATATGTATGACTTTCTGTTGTTATAATCAGTAAGTGTATCAATTTATGAGGTTTTCATTTAATGAAATAAAGAAAATATGCCATTGCAAAAAATATGTATCATTTAGACAAATAGATTCAACAAACTTAGTTTTATTTTTATTTTGGCTGGTTATTAGGTAGGAATAATACAAACCATAACTCAATTTAGTTACTTTAGCTTCTATCCTGACCTTGGGACATGTTTCCTCTGTTTGGAAACAAAATGTATAATTACTAATTGCAGTAATTGCTCGAAAAATCATTGATTTAGTAGGGAAGTCAAATTTTATTTTAGTCCAAAACCAGTTTATTTTTGCTTTGGAGTAGTGATTAGGAAAATGTGACAAAACGTAAAGTCTTAAAAGGTTTAGCATAAAGAAACGTGTATAACAAATTATACTAAATGACTATGGAATAATAATCATTTCACAACACTGGTTCCACCACAATCATTTTCTGATGCAAATATATTTGGCCACTATCCTCTAATTTCCTTTTCGTTGAATAACATACCCATAAAAATATTGTACTTTAGGAACTTAAAAATACAATGATTTGCAAATGATTGAGGCTCATATAATACTGGTTTTTCGGCAAAGAAGTAATGCAAATAATATTTTTAATTAAAAAATCACAAATCAATTCAATTATTTTGCTTCTATCTCGACTGTGGACAATGTTCCTACTGTTTGGAAATGGTTTGTAATTTCAATAATTGTTAGAAACATCATTAATATAGTAAGCAAGTTTAACAGTTGTATGTCAGACTATAACCGATTTGTCTTAATGAGGAAGAGTGCACCGGAAAATGTGATAAAAATTCAGTATGAAAAAAGTTAATATAAATAAACTTGTATGAAATGTATGCTATCTAATTATGGAAGAATAACCACTTTACAACACTGGCTCCAGTACCATTATTTTCTAATGCAGACATGATTGGCCACCCTTGTGTAGTTCCATTTTAGATGAATAACATATTGATAAAAGTGTTACCTTGCACGATATAAAAATAAAATGATTTTCAAATTGAGCATTATTTTTTGTTTGTTTTGAAAACTGAGCAGTTCCTAATTTTATTTCAAACCTGTAAATAGACAGGTGTTGATAATATGGATATTTGTGCTTAACAAAAAGAAGTAGAAAAGGGAGCCTCGGGGTTTCTAACTTGGTGCAACAAAGGGACCCAATAATGCTATATCGTTTGAGCTATTGAAACTTGCGTTGCTTAATTTTATATGTCATGTAGATGACACATTTCTTCCAAGAAGATTTATATAACTGCAGACGATTCTTTGTTGTTTGCCAGGTTATTGCTTTAGATTTAAAAAATTAATATTGTTACTATATGAAGACCCAGTCAACAAAATTTAATGAAATACATACGCTAGTTGTAACTCCTATATACATCTGGAAATTGTCAGATTAATTTAAAGATTACATATTCGAAATTACACTGTAATAGTGAGTGAATTAAATGTAGCAAACGGTATTGTGATGGAAATGAAGATAAAACCCTGTTATTTATGTATAAAATAAATAATATATATGTACTTCTCCTATTATTTACAGCATGCTTTTGCAAACAAATTGCCAACCTAAAAATACAATTCCATTTAATGTTTACTGCACGAAGTCTTTGTTTCCATGTAGTTCCAAATGCCCCTTCAGCGCCTCTTCAAAACATCGTGTTCCCGAGGCAATTTAGAAAGAATGAAGAAAGAGAAAATGATTGGATAAAATTGTTTTTAAAATATCTGAATAGCTTTTATTCCCGGAATTTTGTAACTATAATAATGAAGGAAGTAATATAGCGCACTCTAGAAATGCGGGTCTAATTGCTCATCGTAGCGATACGTAGGCAGGTACCGTGCAAAAGGGAAAACAACAACAATGATTTTTAGACAGCAAAATTCAAGAATGATTTAGTTTGTAGTGATTAGCGCAAACGTGCTCACATAACTTACTATGAGAACCCAAAATATGTCATCACAAATATTCAGTCAGTATAAATACCTTGTTTGAGTAAACCTGCGTTTAGATCTTATTTCTAGTTTCAAGTTGCTCAAATGTAACATCTTCTCTTCAGTTTCCCTCACCATCACTATAGTGTCGTTGGACGCTCGTTGAAGGCTCCTTTTGTTTAGAGCTTGTTTTTTGGGGGACTTTTTTGTCCTCTGCGTTGATGGTCCAATCCCATATATCTGCAGTTTCATTAGAGTGTCGTATCAGATGTCGTTTTGAAGACAAATTATAGTATTATCATTGACATGTGTAAAAATATTTAATTCCAATATCATAAATGAATCCATTATCAACTTAAATTGCAACTGCAAGTTATATGTTGTGGCAGTTGGAGTTTATAATGTTTATTTTTTTACATTTCTTAAATTGGCGACGACATCGCGGACAGGATATAAACACATTGTGAGTGAAAAGTGTTTATAATTTCCAAAGCAGGATGAGCCGTTTCTGGTCTAACACCAAGACACGTACATGGTGGTGATGGTGGCGGGAGCCAAATACTTCCAGGGTAGCAATTGTGTTTCTTTTGAAATCACACTGCCACTAGAGATTATCACTCGTGAAGATCACATTTAGTAACATAACAAATACCTAATATTCCAGCGTGAATCAGCGCATGTCTCCACTAGAATCAATACCGAAGAATCATTGAGCAAATACCGATTTTATTTGTTACTTATCTGTCCAAAACTGAGACGGTCTGAAGATTAGATTAGGTCCCGATGACCTTGACCTATCATATGTCGTTTTGAAGACAAATTATAATGGTCAAGGTCCAAATGCGACACTTTGTGTTCGAAAAGATATATCCAATGTATGAAGACGAAATTGGACAAGATTTAAAAAGCAGATGCATTGGGATTGCCGTGACTATTTGGGCTTCTGGTGACGCTGACCGCATTTTCATGGTGACTTCAGCGGCACTCTGTGTAGCTGTGGGAGGCGACATCTGATTTTGCTCGCATAATTAACTTCTCGTTTCTTTTACAGAACAGGATTCATCAGTGTGGTGCTACCTTATTGGACAAAAACTGGATCTTGACGGCTGCACACTGCGACATTAAGCCTGAATGGAAAATTTACATTGGTCAGTTATATGTACTAAGATTTATTCCTTTTCGATAGACTCCATACTAGAAAAATCTTTCCATAATATATATGTTTGTGTATAGAAAAATAAATAGTGGAATATTATGTTCTCTTGTTACACTGTTTCCTACTCATTCTTTGCGTGAGAAGCGGGATTCATCGGTACTGCTGGGAATGTGCATCATGGCACGTTCCTATCGATGCCTAGAGTAGCAAATCCTATCTTCCGGCATATCCTGTGGCCGGTCTGGATCTTCAAATCGTGTTGGTTTTCGTCTGGCTGTTTATCAACATTGTCTTGTGATCGGATCAGTCATGTTGTTTGTGCGTCAATGTCAGCTTTGTTTGACAGATGCCCTTGCACAAACAGGGCTAGTTTGTTGTGCCGATTTTCGTACCCCCACCGTGCTACCTTACTGCGTGCTCCCTGATCATGTACTAAAATAATCACATCCTGTCACTGCACATTCCGTACACTGGTGAGAGGTCTTCATTTTGTATGCATGTCGTCATTCTTTTGATAATGCGTGCCGGGTATTATGATGCCGCTACACATTACAATGCTTCTTTAGTTCTCAGAATTGGAAATATCTTCAGATGCTCCTTCTGGCATGTTGTTTCATGTCTATATTGCTACCACTACTGCTACTATTACTACTAAACAGGGATAATAATAATAATAATAATAATAATAATAATAATAATAATAACAACATCAATAATGATAATAATAATAATAATAATAATAATAATAAGAAGAATAATATCATTATTATTATTATTATTC
Organism: Sinohyriopsis cumingii; assembly: GCA_028554795.2. Taxonomy (NCBI): domain Eukaryota; kingdom Metazoa; phylum Mollusca; class Bivalvia; order Unionida; family Unionidae; genus Sinohyriopsis; species Sinohyriopsis cumingii. Next base: position 75,292,798 of record CM068831.1, on the reverse strand, counting down.
ACAATTTTTTTCAGGTCGAACAAGCAGATCAGACATAGGAGGATATTTTATAGAAACCTCTATGGAAAAGACCATTCATCATGACAAATATAATAATACAACGTTCCAGTACGATCTCCGTGTTGTCAAATTGGCTAACCCTGTTGTATATAAGAGGGAAAAGCCTTTCGCTGCCCCAGTGTGCCTCTACAGTGCTACTGAATTTCCCGGTAAATTTGAGGATATGAACTTACATGAATCAAATCTCTCTCTCTCTCTCTGTCTCTCTCTCTGTCTCTCTCTCTGTCTGTTTCTCTCTCTCTCTCTCTGTCTGTCTGTCTGTCTGTCTCTCTCTCTCTCTGTCTCTCTGTCTGTCTGTCTGTCTGTCTCTCTCTCCTTAATGTTGTAATTAAGCGTTTATCGCGTGTGGTACTACTTTCGGAGTCGAGAAATTAGGAACTATGTTCTAATTTCTAAATTTATGTTTTTTAATCTTCAAAGTAGAATGCTTTGTACGCACCATCATATTTACGGATTCAGTTTGAAGGGGGTAACCCACCACACCCCACCCCGCCTTCGACGATTCATATTTTCGTCAAACCACAGTATGTTGAAGGGCCGAAAGCAGGTTCAGGCAAATAACAAACAATGTTGAGAGCGAAAGCGAAGAAAACATAACTCACACACTTTGATCGGTAGACGAATCTTTAGATGCATTCATCCAAAATTGTCTCCATCTTCATGGTCTATGATATGTAAAGTGTTCAGCAAAACTTATGACTCAGAGAATTCCTCATCTAGTTTGTATTGGTTGATAGTCTGTGGCCATGTTGCAATTCCGCAGTCACACAGACAGAAAATAATCATAACGAGGAAAGAAAAGGGCGAAAGTAGATGTTTAATGACTCAAAGAATGATTCACGCACTGGGGATTTTAATCTCACCTTGTCCACAAGTCTCGCGGGAGTTAAAATTCGAATCCTGCGCAGACCAGGTTGGGTAGACCGGCGTAGACTGTCTTCGGGCAAGACATTTTAATTTCTTGTTGATGAAGGACCGATCGTTTTCTATTTTGATATGCCAATGAAACGCCAAAGAAACACAGTTTCAAATCCAGGGTTAGCCGCAACAGTGTACTTCCAAATGTGTCTCTATCCAAAAGGCGTTGACAGTTTCAGGCTGATCACATGATTTTAGCCAAATATGCAATTGTTTGTCCTTGAACTTGGTACAAAATCTGTACCTGTATTACTAAGGTAAACATATAGCAAATTAATCGACGTCGTTGAGCAGTTGTCACTTTCTGTCGACAGGAAACATTTCTCACTTTTGATTTTGTTTTTTTTCTTCTTCACAATTTCAAAGCTTCACTCAGACAATAATGCGTAATATATTCAGCTTGTACAGAATACAACTTATATGTTTTCAGGATTTTACAGCTTCAGATCAAACATAAACACTTCTGATGTATGTATGTCCACATTTGCATATGTATCATTAGATTTCTCTTAGGTTCGGATACATCCTCGTATGCTTTCAACCTGCATTCTGTGTTGCAAAGTTGACACACCTGCAAGCATTTCTTACGTCCGCCGTTTTCCTCCGACAAGCTGCTTGTGGCAATAAAGAATTATGATAAATAAGCACAATATTTGCAATGATTTGTTGATTTCTCGATCGATAAGTCTTAAAAAAAGGTAGTGGGAGCCTTGAAATTTAGACTGTCGATATCGTGATTGTCTAAATGGAGGAATTAGATTTATTCGTTTCCTGAAACTTTGACAGAACTTTGATGGATAAAGACTTTTTTGAGGTCGCGTGTACAATAAGCTGAATATGGAAACAACTGATGGCAATTGCAACATGCTTGTTTGCATAAACGTATGCAGATAAACATGATCCGTCGATGGCTTGAATGGAGACAAAAAATTGAAATTGAAAAGTATATGTAAAATAAACGTTTTTAGAATATGGGTGGTGAATCCTTCAACGTTCGGGCTCTTGATGTATATCATTATTCTTGTATAGAAAACACTGAACTCCAGATTGCATTATTTTAAAGTCTGAAAGATTACACTTAAATGCTAGCATATCCCAAAAAACTACGATGTTTTGTCTCGATCTTTCAGTCACTTGTGTGACTCTTAACTTTAAGTTGGGCCGAAGGAAGGGTGGGAATACAAAAATGTAATAATACAGAAATTAAAAAACCCACAGTGGTTTCAGATAATTATTGTCCGATATATTAAGTATGCATTTACATGTTACATTAACAGACATCATTGATCAAAATTCCATTCAACGAACATAGTAGAACTTTAAAATTATCATGTACAACAGTATACTTCTAAACAGTCATTATTTACGATTTTGTTATCAATTTACAATTAATTTACTTCCAAGGCAGCATGAACATAAGCCGGGTAAAATTAATAAGTATAAGATTATATACTAAATACATTTTCATCTTTTGGAGCGAATTTCATTGTGCATGAATAAATTATAGAGCAGCTTTAAAATTGATTTGTCTTATTTACTGAAATAATATACTAAAGTTATTACTATACGAACTTGAACTACAAATATAAATATTGTCTACTGGAGTATAATTTATGCAACTTTGAAGTTTTACGTTTCTAAGAATAATACAAACCATTTTCAATAAACATTTCACTTAAGATGAAATATATTTATTTGCCAAATACTGCATGTTTGTCGAGGTTAGATGGGCGTCATGTCACGTGATTTGGTTATCATCTTGCGTAAGGTCAATTTCTGATAAATGAGTGAGAAACGACGTGAACCATCATTAAGGCATTCTTCCTGTGATACTTTAATTCACGCCTTGTGTGGCTGAAGATGATATACCTAAAATTGTTTATTAATGACATCCAATTATTGAGGTTAAAAATTTATTTTTACACAATCAATAAAATATTCGAATAAAACCTCTTATGTATGTATATGCGAAGTTTGCTTGTAGATGATTACAATTTGATCATCACATCAATCAAATAGTTAGTAGGAAGTTTAAGTCTTGATTGGGTTTTAAATTGTTCACTTCAAATTGATATCCATGTCCCAGTTCTCATAGTTTGCTTACAAATTAATTCATTTTTGACATAACTGAAATTTAATTGCAGATATATAGAGTATTGTCGGCACTAGCTATATCTGCATTAATATAGACCGCTGTAGTTTTCCTCAATAAATACTTGATTGCCTCTAAATCTATGGGTTTTTAAGACCTAATTTGGACCCACTTTCATGGTAAAATCCTGGCCAAATCATACTGAGTCGCATGTTGTGGCCTGTCATTAAACACACAGCTAATAAAAAATTAAAAAACAAACCCAAAACAACACAGGTCCGTTTCCCCAGTATCAAAACAACGTATCCCTTTTCACATATCCATATTAAGGGTGCAGGGTCGTCCGCTCCCACTTCCCGAGCTATGAATTTTGTGAAATAGATTAATGACAATGCTGAGGCTGTGTTGCTTGCTTTCAATGCTATCGTTAGCACGCCTCAAATTCAATCGCTATACATTTTGCCCGCGAAGCTGCTCTATTAGAGTATCCTGGGATAAACTTTGTTACGCACTGATTCAGTAAGGTGACATAATTTTACTGGGTGTATTATACATTATATGCAGACTGACAAATCCAGGTTGTTTTTGTTTTCTTCAGAAATTATTTATGCTGATCTGTTCAAACACAAGTCACGTGGAGTGGTGACGGGATGGGGGAAACTTGCAAAGGATGAAGCAGCTTCTGAAACTATGAAACAGTTACAAATACGTATTGACAACGCCGCCATATGTGAAGCAAACGCAAAGGATACGCAGAAACAATTCGATGAGAATGTGAATTTTTGTGCCCTGGGAAAAGGAAAAGGTGATAAAAGTTATCATTTCTTTTCGCGGTCTTTCTCTATGTTTGCATGTCTGTCTTTATGTCAAGGGAACCGTGGTAGTTTAGTTGGTAGAGCCAGGTGGCCTGCTTTGCCATGTCCTTGGGGAAGGCACTGAACAATAATTTCATCGGCACGATATAGCCTAAATTGTGTTGAGCGTACAAATATAAACCAACCAATCAACTCTCTCACGTAGACATTCACCGCCCCCAGTCCCTGAATACCTATGGAGCCGGGGAAGTAGAATAGGCCCAATGAGTATCATACATGTCGTCAGAGACAACTAATTGAAGCAGAAGACGAAATGACTTAGTGAATAGTGTGACAGACTCGCAAATAACCTGATGCGGGTTCGAGTCTTACCATTGGATTAGCATAAGTTTGCTTATGTGTTGTGTCCCTGGGCAAGACAGTTTACTCAAAATATTCGGTCACTAAATACTATTATTTGCTGTGCATTGGCATCTAAATCAATAAAACACACTCACGCAGAATGTAAATATCGGAAGCCGTTCCTACAAAATTACGGTAAACCTTCATTCGAAAACCGGAAGTATTTGTCTTTACCTGTAAATATGATACTCCGCGAGGAGTGGCAACCTCTTAATCCGATAACTGATAAGTGATGCACAATATGTCATTTGGGCGCAGCTAATAAGTATTTACACAGTACTGATCTGTCCAATGAAGCCAGTTAAGGTTTATGCCATTTTAGATCATTGCACCGTGTAAATTATACGATGTGACTTCAAAGGAGTACAGCAGAAGCTGATCATTATAGACCTAATTAATGTACGAGTACCTTGATGACCAGACTAATTAAAATGATGAGCCATGTTCAATGTTAAGCCATCGCCATTGGAACATCACTCAGTCATTTCCGTGAAGGCGAGTAATAACCTCGGATGTAATAGTAGGAAGATACATAAATCTGAGGGGTTATCTAATTCGCCTCCAGCGGACTGCACCACATATGTTGCTGGAGAAAAGGTCGAGAATGTTCTGATTGTGACTGTGTCTCTCTCCACTGCAATATTGTGATATGGGAGCAAAAGTTGTTCAGAATATTTGTTCTCTGTGGTGGCAAGGTTTCGGTCTCAACTTGGCCGAGAAAACCAAGGATATCCCAATTTGCAGCCACTGGTGAGACAGGAGCGCAGAGGATTGTCGCCCATGGCTTGACACGATGGCATGCTTTGAAATAATATGCAAAATTGTATAGTGGATCACCAGATATCAAAGTCATTTGATTTAACAGCAATCGTGCAGAGTGACTATGTATATTGTATATCAAGTTGGAAAGCAACGTAAAAGATGTCAAAAATATTCAAATTATGCAGGATATTCACAGTAAAATCTTGATATCGTTTCGTGGTACTTCATTTAGCTATTTGTAGCATGTGATATCGATAGTTTCTTAGACAGAAGGCTTCTAAAGCAAAAGAATAAGCAAGATCTATAACGAAACGTTGGATAGATATACAGTCTTTTTGGAAAGCTTTTAGCCATTCGTACGATCGTACATACATGCAATCTTTGCAGACGGCAAGAATATTGACGCATGCCAAGGAGATAGCGGGGGTCCTTTTGTCGTGAAAGTAGAAAGCAAAAAGAGAAAGAAAATCGTATTTATTCAGACTGGTGAGTAGTTTTTTTCACTATGTCTGTCTCTCTCTGTCTGTCTGTCTCTCTGTCTCTCTCTCTCTCGTACCTTAGGAGGGTAGCTCATATGTTATAATCTTATTGTTGTTGTAGTTCAACTTATTCTTGTTCTTTTTATTCTTGTTCTTGTTATTGTTCTTGTTATTCTTTTTCATCATCATCTTCTTCTTCTTCTTCTTCTTCTTATTATTATTATTATTATTATTATTATTAGTAGTAGTAGTAGTAGTAGTAGTAGTAGAAGTAGTAGTAGTTGCTGTAGAGGATGAGGTAGTAGTAGCATATTCTAGTACCTGATATGTGTTATTATTATTATTATTTCGTACTTACGTCCTTGAGGTGTAAGTTATACATTTCGTTACATGGGGTGTCTGGAAAAGAAACTCCTGCAAATCGGTGTATAACACCTCTAACAACGACTCGTCAATGTTGTGTCTTAAAATGACGTGCGATATGTATTTGCTAGATTGCAAAATATATGCACATAGACTCGGTCAGCTAGACTCTTGAGAGACTCGGAAACATCTACGCTGAGCGAGAGTCTTGATACGTTATCGCCATAGACGAGGAAACATATTATCCACGCATCAGCCCTTCTCTCCTTCTTTCCCTTTTGATGCAGCTTTATATAACATTAATGCTATTTGATATAAAGGATAAAATATATCATTTCTATAAAGCGTGTCGCATACCACATTTGTGGACCTAGTTTAAAGATCATGGTCACGGCTATTTTACGTTTTCCATCATACTTTCTCTTCCACTGTATAAATTTAAAGCCTTTATAGATAAAAGAAAGAAACTATGAATACTTGTACATCATCATTAGAAAGTGTATCACCTTAAATAATACAGGTATCTTATGACGGCTTCTATCATCAAGGTAAAATTCGTGGCTCAATGTTGTAATTTTAATTACACTTTTGATTCAGCTCTATATTGTTTCAAAGTCAGTTGAAATTAAGGACTAAAATAAGTGTACGAATTTTATCGTCACTACAAGACATGTGGCATATGATATTGGGGTGATATCTTCAAGATCCCAGTCACCGCTCTCCCCCCTTGCGGGTCCGGGGTTGAAGAATAGGTCCAACGTGTCTTCACTACGTGTCGTAAGAGTCGACTAAGTAGAGGCAACCTGTTTGCTGTGGGTCATAGTAGTTGAGCAGAGGCTTTCCGATGCAATACACTGCTTTGGCTTTTATTTCTTCTATACGGGTGGTCAGGATGGGCCCGGTGAAGACAAATCGGCTGGTCACGCCGAGCCCTGGTAGGTCTTAATTTACTCGCTGACTTTCTATATCTTACATCTTGTATTTCTCTTGATACCACCGTTACTCCTTCAGTCTATCCCATTAGCTTTCCTTTCCCCATCTCTCAGAAGACTTCCTAGAACGTGGTGCTCAACGGGTCAATCGGGAGGTAATATTACCCATTGAGTATATCTTACACGATCAATAGGAGGTGGTTTTAACTGCTGAATATAACATCTGTGTATCCCTAGCATTTTAAAGATGTCCCCTTGTTGGGCTCCATGTTGGGCGGGGAGAACATGTGCTGAATGTTAACCATACGAACATGGATAATAAAAATAAATCAACACATAAGAATGAAACCTTTATACAACTCGGACGATGAACCATGTGGTCTGGAGTCATTCCCACGCTTCATGGTTAACCAATCTAAAGATGAAAGCAAACCACTTGCCGCACTATCGCTATTTGTAGTCGAAGAGACTATTCTTGGATTAGTCGGCAAACCCAAAAGTGTAAACACAACCCCCTAAAATCAGGTGGTTTACTTGTGGGGTGTGATCGCAAAGCGCATACTGAGAATAATAAAAAATGAAGACATTTAACGATATTATAGAAACTTGTTTCGTACATACATCACTAAATTCATCCAAAGGTGTCACTGGTTGTCGTGACTTGGCTGGAGTCATCGATATATCATCGAAGGCATGAAAAATGAAGGTGTCACTGCAGTGCGTAGAATACTTACTAAACGAAACAAGAATCTGCAGGACACCAACACTATTATACTCACCTTCAACAAACCAAGAAGACCTAAAGTGCTCAAAGTTGGATTTTTGCAAGTCAAGGTTGAGATATACATCGCGAACCAGCTTCGATGCTATAAGTGTCAGAAATATGGCCATCATGAAGACGCCAAGTATGTGACCAATGCGGAGACCATTCCCATCGGAAATCCGGGTTTAGAGCTACTCCGCATTCCGTCAACTTTGGCAAGGAGCACCACGCCAATTCCAAGAAATGTGAAACCTGGAAACAAGAGAAGGAAAGAGAAATGGTAAAGTACACTTCTAACATTCCCTCGCCAGAGGTCAGAAAGCGTGTACGGGCTAAAACGTCACTTCCTGGTCCAGCCTTCTCCACTGTAGTGAAGAACAATCCCAAAACAACGAAGGACCCTCAAACATAGACAAACCTACCTGAGTTACCATGAAGCTCTAACACACCACATTACACAGCACAGAAAAACACAGCATCTACTCAAACAACATTCAATAATACCCCACCACCGAGATCACCAAATAGTTAAAAAAGATCTCAAGGAAATAAGCCGCAAAAGGAGTCAAATGACCCCATAAAACTATATAATACGTTTAGAGATATTGTGGACATGGTTGCTGAAGAAACTGATCCATGTGCCCAAGGTGGTTCCAGAGCTATTATAAAGAATTGAACCCCGTACTTCCTTCAGACAAATAACCACATATATTGCCCCCGTGAAAGGCCTAATTTAGCACCATAATCTTAACTTTAAACTTATAATGAAGAACACCAGCATACAATGGAACTATCGAGGACTTTAAAGCCAACTACAATGATATTCTTCTGCTTTTAAATGAACTCGATCCTGCCGTACTATATCATCAGGAAACTTTCTTAAAAGACGCAGACTGCAATACGCTTAAAAAATACTTCCTTTTCAACACATACGCCAAAAATGTTGACAGGGACTCTGGAGGAGTTTGTGTTGCTGTGAACAAACGGGTCCCTAATAGCGTCATAAACTTAAACAGGCTCATCATCCTTGGTGTCTGGAATGCTAGATATGGCAAAGGTAATGTAACATGGCCAGGTGTCATTGGGAAGAATGGTGTTGACTCCTACTGATGATCTGCGCTGAGCATAATCTCCTAATAACCAACATAGTCGTATCCCCTACCAAACCTCAGCAAGACGTCTTGGATATACCAACGCTTCAAACACCGGCATCTTATTGACTAGATCATCGTCGGGAGAAAAGACAAGGAGGATGTCTTATTGACGACGGCCATGAGAAATGCAGAAGGCTCGACTGACCACATGCTCATAATCTCTACGCTCAATAACCGGATTCAGCCATGCAGACAAAAAGAGTCCCCGAAAACCTTAATGTCTGCAAATTGAAACAGGATAATGTGAACCAAGAATTTGTCGAATAATTGGGCAGCCATTGGAATGCAATCGATGTAAACTCTGAGAAAGTCAAGATGAACTGGATATCTTTCAGAGATTAGGTGTTCTCAACTGCGTCTAAAACCCCTGGTCTCACCACACTTAAACATCTAGATACCATCGGGGTATCTTCTTGCTACCAATAACCGGCGCAATACTTCTCAGAGTTTAGCTAATTTGATCATGTGCATCCCAATGATCAAGGGCTCCTGCCAGAGAGCAGTATGGCGTTAGGGAATGACGATGGATCACATACATGGTGATTTCAGCTCTTAAACTCCATGAAATATGTCATTAACAGAACTTCAACATGTAGGTGACATTCATTCACTTGACAACGCCATTTGACGCACTCATTTGTGGAGGCCTTTGGCAGATCATGGCACAATTTTGTGGCCCAGAGAAATGCATCATGCTTTTCGGCAGTTCTGCCGTGACATTCTCGCTCGTGGCGTGGACAATGGCGGGTGATCTGAACCATTCTCAGTGACCAATGGAGCAGCATGAGCGTCTGTTGGCCCCAACCCTCTTTAGTATGATGGTCTCTGACATGCTTACTGATGCTTTCAGTGAGAATGATATTGGGATCAGCATTGTGTACCGGACTGATGGCAAGCTCTTTAATCAGAGGAGATGACAGGAAGTGACTGTTCATGATCTGCTATTTGCTGATGACTGTTCCACGATGGCAAAATATGAGTAGGAGAAGCCAGATAGTATGGACCATTTCTCTTCAGCTTGTGACAATTTCCATCTCACAGTCGGTATCAAAAGACAAAAACGATCCACCATTCGGCACCAGGTAAGCCTTGCGTAGAGCCGATCCAATATAGTAATAGGCGAAGAAACATGATGGTTCGAAGCATTTAATAATCCATCGATGCAGTCTTATTTCAAAATGGCGTTATAAGTTAAAATAATAACGGCAACCCAAACTATACTGACTTCAACGTTTTAAAAGCCCCCACTAATTTGGTATATATATTACAATAATTGGGAAGAAAAAAGAACTGTCATCCTCAGCCATAATTCTAACACTCTCGCATGTTAATCCCTCACATTTTTATAGCATACTAATAGTTTGCCTTTTTAAATTATGATATCGCGGAAAAATATCAGACATTATTTGCATGCTGAAATTGTAAATGTTGATCTGTTTTGTGTCATAAATGAACGTGTTGTTGTTTAAGCTTCATTTATATTTTAGTCATTATCTTAGTTCTTTCGTTTGGATAATTTGTGTTTCTTAAGTTACGGAATTTTTATTCCGCTGGACATAAAATATGATACATCTAATCTTCTCCCCTCTGCTTTGTATGTCCATTATCGGCTTCATTGACCTCACCAACGTATTTTTACCCAAACAAAGCTTTATTTCCAACTCAAATCTAAGAATTGATATATGAAGTTAAGTACAAATATAATTTCTTAATGCTATGGCTACATCAGATGAAGACAGGCATAAAAGACAAGGGTAGAATTAGAGATATTCTTATCAATATTTGGATATGCATACCAATCATTCAACCGCAGCAAAATGAGGTTCTCTGCTTATGGAGTGTGACAGAGGTTTTCATCAACTCTTGCTTTACATGCAGTGAGTACAATCCTTTGTTTTCTGGAGGGCTTTCATTATTAAATACCACCGCTATACCCATTGGTCTAATAACCAGTTAACACCCCGCAGACCACTATGTTATAGGCGCTCACATTTCAGTTTAGACATAAAATAACATGGAACTTTAAACGTGGCAGCAGGTGATACACGTGTTATTTGCAGTTCATTGATTTTTATACGTCCAGTATTGTTATGTTGTGATTTTGTTTCGTCCGTCTTTTACCAATTTTATTTCAGCGCTAAAATCTCTGGTTGTAAGCAATCTACAATTACCAATTTTGTTTGAATATTTGCACTTGGGATTCGGAGAAATTACGTTTGATTATCAGACGTTGTGGATCATTTGGTCTTAGGGTAATAATATAAACCCTCTTATCTTGGAGTCAAAAGATCAAACGTAATGGCCACCGTAGTGAAAGAAGACACAATTTACTCGCATAATAACGTAGGTTTTACTTGACATACCCGGAACAAAAGTTTTTGATCGCTTACACTTGGGGTCAAGAAAAAGCGAAATTATTATTCGGGTCAAAATGTCAAATGCGGTGGTCAGTGCAAGTGAAAGACGAGAAATGGTTCCCGAACAGTAGCATTAGTTTTACATCAATGATATATATCAAACCTTGTGGATATCTTGCCATGAAGCTAAAATATAAGCTGTACATTTTGGGATCAAAAGTCAATGTCACTGCAAATAAATACGAAAATATTTTCTGCATGAAAGGCAGTCATCTCCATATAGGACTCTTCAACAGAGGGTGTGCATCTAATGTCAAGTTTAATGTACTCTTGTTTCTTTTAATTGTGTCATTGGTGTCGAGGCGATACTAAACTATATTTTGTTTCCATTTTCTAGGCATTGTATCCTGGGGATTTGGGTGTGGCGAAAATAAACCTGGGTATTATGTACGTTTGACCCAAGAGCTAATCGACTGGATCAAGAAAGCGATATCAGATAAATAAAGCTTTTATATGGGATTTATTCTTCTGCTTGTATGAATAAGTTTTCAAGCATATGAAGAAACAAAATTATTGAAGATTTGAAAACGTCAGCTTGGAAGCATTATGCCATTCCTTCAAAACATGTGCGGTTCAATTCTTAAGTATGGAGTAGTACTATATTTTATAAATCCAATACATTTTATCCAGAAGTTGAATGGATTGATACAGATAAATCCTCTAGTGAATCCATATATCTCACAGTCACGATAGAGGTGATGCTTTCTTATTTACATGTTGGGAAAGGCTAATAAAACGGTCTTTTTGATCCGAGAATTTGTCTTGATATTTAGTTTGTGTCTTCCTCTCTCACACAGAACATTTAATTTCTTGGGTCTATTTCCTTTCCGTTCTTGCTGATTCGTCGAAAACCGTGTCATATCTCTTGTACAGTTAAAAACCGCGATAATTTTAACAAAGTTGAGTCAGAGTATTTATTTCGCGTGATTTTATGCATGTAATTTTGGCTGCAAGCCATCTTGTCCTATTTAGATATATACTCATTCTCCTCGCAATGGAGAGCTTGTTGCGTGTCTTTAGCGTTTGTGTAGAGTAATGGAAAGCATAAACTGATAATATCCGTTCTATATTGACAACGCCATATAGTCAGTCTGAAGAAGAAGAATGCTAGCTGTCTGTGCCTCTGAGAGATCTGTTTCGAGTACGCCTGATAAATATTGACACAACTGATTTTTGTTTGGGATGGATTTGCTTGTCTGTTCTGTGTGCTTGTTTGAAATGTTGCAAATAACGGTATTCCTAGGATAAACACTCTTCTAGTTTTACGTGTTCTCTCTGAAAAAATTAGAGCAGAACTATTGCTAGCATTCTGTTTAAACTTGATGACCTTACCGTTTTTATCTTAAAGTTGGTGATCAATTAGGCTGAACCAAACTCGAACAAGAGATGATGCTGAGAATGCAGCATGCCTTAAGTGTAGGAGGACTATTTTGGCATATTAAACATGCATGTATTACAGACAGTTACACTGTTTCTCCTGATATTAACTGGACTATAATTAATATTATAAAGAAGACTTCCAGGATTTTACCAGATTTCTGGTAAGCCTCGTTTTGCAGTAGAATTAGTTGTAGAAAACTTTCCTAGGCTCGTGCTCGGTTTGCATCTCCTGGAGTGTCTTGAATATGGTTAAACAAGAAATGTTTTGTTGAATTTTGTTTTAATTTTTTTCATTTTCATCATCGATTCTCGATTGAATCATCAAAACAGAAGATTGGATGGACCTCTATTCGTACCATACCCTTACAACGAAAAGATTACTGTGAGCTACCTTTGAAATTCACAACCAAATAGTGTATGGCATAGTTTATAAACATGGTTATATCTAGAACCGGATAACGTGGATAGAGGATGCATCATGATATTTACTAAACCCGCATGCCAACAATATACCACGGTGACACATATTTAGTGCTTTGCTGACGTGGCTGTCGTTTTGTGTTTTAAGGTTCTTTTCAAGCCCTGTTTATGTTAAAATCATTAGGCTTGACGACTGTGTAGGTCCATATCAGGGCTACAACCTTTTAACGAAAACACGACAAATGTGAGCTACATTTCAAATTGTTCTGGTTTAGGTAAAGTGTTATCTCTTTATCACATATACTTGTGTATCCTTTTGCATTATGTATAAAGACAGTATACCGAGAGTCATGAAACATTGTGAGGAACCAATCTTCGCAAGTACTACACCCGCATCGCAAAATAGGTCTTTATGACCCTTATTTGATGCTTAATTGATTTTGGTTCAATTCTGTGTTTTAGCCGTTCACGCTTGAATCATTAAAGCAGATGACTGTATGAAGAGCCAGGAAACTTAGTGTGTGGCATGGGGAAGCATACTTAATGAGCCCTGCTACCTCATTTCAGTGTCGGATAATTATTGCACATTTTTTACGTTTCATTGACCTAGGTAAAATTTAGTTTTTGATGTTCATTTGTCTTGCACTGTTCATGCTAGTATCATGAAATTGATGACGATATGCATATCGGTTAATACCTTGCACTTACTACAAGGGAAATTTATCGTGACCTAGTTAGTTATTTTAATGGTTTCAGTAAAAGAGTTTGCATTTAGCTCATGACCGCGTGCGTTTTTGGCATGCGATATGCATATTATTCTACCTGCAATCATTAATGTTGATGAGCACTACACACGTATTGCAAAGTTAGGTCTAAATAACCTCTATACCATTTTTAACCATTTTCATTGATTGTGTTTAAATACTGCGTTTTCATTTGATACGTATTGCTTATGGTTGAGTCATGAAACGTTCTAATTTGATGTATATATATATATATATATATATATATATATATATATATATATATATATATATATGTTCGTATATACACCACTGCTAGGAAGAAGGTTATGGTGACTTACATTTTATACTTTACTATCATATGTTAATAATTTATAATTACCTTAAGACTACATAGATTGCTCCACGCGGTAACCTAGCTTACTTATTATAACCTTTTTGGCCAGTGCAGTTGGATGGAGGGATAAATATAGATGTTGTTGTTCTAGGGTTTAACGCCATTTGTCAGCACAAGAAAGGCTATACATGGCGGCCAGTATAACTGGTGGAGGAAGAACCCTGGAAAACCCAGGGAAGAACCACCGACCCACGAGAAATTACTGGCAGGCCTTCCCACTTACCCACGCTAAATATAAATATAGTTGTAAACTTTCTACACTAATGACTATATTTTTAGTGGTGTTTATTTTACATACGAATGAGAATAGGTATTATATGAGTGGTCTTTATACGTTTTGTAAGGCCTTAAATAGAGTAGCTAATCAAGATATAGATGCTTCATCTATGCTTGTAATATTGGATACAAATCCGATATTTCCCATGTTAAGATAATCCTGAAAGTGTAGTGTCGCATTAAACGGTAAAAATCGTAAAATAACCCATAGAAAATGGGCCGACATTTCTTTATCAGGATCACTTTAGCATTAATTTATTTTCTGCGTGTTAATTAATGACTGCATTGGCATATGGAGACTATTGTACACTTCGTATCAGCGACCTGCCTAATCATTGATTACAATGAGATTTTATATGGTGCTGCAGAAAGAACAAATTTCAGGCAACAGTTCTGTAACTTCTAAAAGTGGCAGCATATATGATCGGTTTGGAGAGTACGATTTAGCAAAATCCTCAGTCACTAAGAGGAACATAAAACCAGCATCAGGACATTTTCATATAGGTTGTCCCCCTGACCAGGTCGGCTCTTTCTGGTTATAGGTATCACATCGTAATTTTGTCTGAGTTTTGATCGGTTGAATACTGTTATTTCAAAATCTTTTGAAGGAAATTCGTCAATAATTTGTTTTCATGGCAAAATTAATCTAAAAAGAACGATCATTATTACTGAGGTGCAATTTTTTTTTGCATGAAACCGTTAGTAAGCACAGTTTAATGAATATTTCAGAAACAGTCGATGCATATAGTTAACATACACAGATAATTTCTTTGTACTGTCTTCTGCGGCATAAGAGTTGTTTGTATTAACGTCAGTTTCTCGCTTTCATGGACACAATGTACCACGTTAAGAACTTGAACAAAAACAAAGATATGTTATTATATGCTCATTTTTGTCTCCGTTAACTTTACATTGTCAGAATCGTGCAATATTTTACGCTATTGAACACCTTCATATTGCACGCACGTGCACGACACGTGTGCCAAATAGTAGTATAGTGTATTAGAAACTACTTTGTAAACAAATCATATACACTCATTTAGTAAACGCTTTACGTTTTGGTTGAATAAATTTGTTTCTGAATGAACTAAAGCAGCTGTTTCGTAGACTGTTACATACTAGCTGCTTTGCAATATTTCACGTTAACCTTTTTGATACAATGTTTCGGATTTAGGCTAGCGATAGACGCCGGACAGGTTATACAATTGCTGGGCTCCCTACAAATAGAATACAAGTGTCAAGGCATAAACGTATCTTCTTTAGATGGTAATAAGAATGGCCAAAAGTGTACTTTCAGTTTTACATCCTAAATTTCCTCAAATGTACTTTGGTAGTTCTGCAAATCCGAATTACATGAGCTATGTCATGGGTTCTAAAGCTTGATTACACATTTCGAAATTGTTAGGTAATTTCGACTACATGCCAAGTGCAATAACATCCTCCTTACTGCACTCAAAATGAAATGAATATTATATTCCATAGCGTCTTTTTGATAATTACAATGGAAAGGGTTCGTATTTTTCGCTTGTTATGATTCTAAACATTCAATGACAGAACAGAAACATGCGCGCAGATGAGTCAAGACACTACTCCCTCGCTGCATAAATCAGATGTTACTTCATCTGGAATCGACACAGATAAATCCAGTCCATAATCACACAATTTAGTAGAATCGACAAAAATACAAAAATCTATTCATTCCGGACCAAATGGAAAAGTTGTTGCAATGCGCGTTCATTGACAATATGACTCTAATGTTCAATTTCAAGTAGACCAAAACGACAATTTCTCTTTGTTCTGAAGTGATGTCGAGCGCGCGACGATGTTCAAATTTAGCTGGGTGGAGTTACGTGCGCATTAATATTGTTGTGTGTACTGATGAATCTGCGCTTGTGTATTTAGTTTAGAATATAGCATATATTCAGTTACTTTATTTCTGGTAGTATATTTTTGCTTTATAACTGAGCCTTAATTAGAATAACAAAATGGGCATATAATAAAAAGATTACTGCATTTGCATGGGAAAATATGAACTCGTCTTGTCAGATGGCTATCCTGAACTCCCAAGGTCGTGCAGTATATCTATCCGACAATCTCATTCATTTTTTTCCAATGCAAATGCAGTAACCTGTAATTACTGCTCATATGGTAATCCCATCATTTGCCTCCCCTTCTTCTTTCAGCCAGCATATTATATTTCCAGCATTTGTCCCCCCTTCTTGCTTCAGACAGCACTTGAGAATTTGGCTTGATACCTTATTATTTGGAAATAATAACGGAAACAAGAGCTTTGATAAAACATGCAGATTTCGACTATTATAGTCCTAATGTATGAAGAAGGATATCAAGCATACTAGTATAATTATTTCTTCTACCAACCAACCCAACGAGGACTGCAGATAATCTTCCAGAATGTATGTCGATTTCAATTATGTGCCGCTGGTATGACTACTATGATAAAGGCGCTACAGTGAAATACAGTATATGTTGTTTGACTGACCTTCGACTGACTGGTAACATAGTTCTAAAGGTTCCTGCACACTTAAAGTTTGATTACTATAGAACCAATATTGTACAATAGATCCAACAAAACAAAGCCGCAGTGACCCAGCATATGTCCAAGAAAGCACACTTCAAGATTCTAAAATGTGCGAGATTAACAGTAAATTAAATTGACCTGAATGGTATGGTGACCTATAAACGGGACAATAATGTTTGGTTTGGGGTCTGAAGACATTTTCCTGCACATGATAGGTTCTAATTGGCTGCCAGTAAATTTGACAGAGGAAGGGCATAGGAATACCACCGTGGCAAACATACCCACATTTCCACGTTGATCGATCTCATACGGACAGAGCTGAGATGTGTAAGTAATATGCAAAAGCGAACGCATTAGACCACTCGACTACCTGGGACCCCTTGAAGGAAACTGAACCATTATGATATGCATGGTGTGTTAAAGATGATACTTTAAAAGATGGTCGTCAGCGAATGATGTAATAAGGAGGAATAGTGGCGAAGCTTGTCCCCCGCATTCGCCCAAATAAGCGCAAATTAACCCGAAAGTTTTTAGCACAAGTTTTCTTTACAGTAATATGTTTACAATCATCTGCTGGATGCGCCCAAAAGACAAGAGCTTCTGGGGTCTTTCGCCGTGTGCCCACATCGGAGTTCCGTGCAACAGAGCCCTAGCCAACTTGTGTACTCTCACCACAAGAAAACAAAAGAAAACAAAACCACCCAAACGAAACAAAAAAAAATATGTATCCAGATCCGCCACAAGTGGTTGTGCCTGTACGTGTGTTTTCTATTTAAAAAAAACACAATTAGGTACATAATTGACCAATCACTGTCGTATTCAGATGTATGTTGACTGCTACAGCTCGAATGAAAATGACACAGCTGACTTGACCCTTTTTGATTCTTCAATTCTGTCTATAATCATAAGCTTGCACAAAGTTGACCCTGTCAGAGTTTTTGATCTTACTCAGACGTTAATCCTTGGATAGAGGGTTCAAAGTATTCCCTCTGAACGGGTGATTATCAAACTTGTGCGCATAATTTTGACAAACTGCTATAAAAGGAAAACGCAACATCCTCACTAAAAAAACCATATACCTTCCAGTATGTCCTTGTTTTACTAAGTGACGTGTAATTTAGTGTTCATACTAACATAATAACTATTAGACATGATGCAAATTTTGGTTGAATCTTTAATAATATTATTTTAGATTAAAGTCGTTTTCCTCGTGTTAAAGGCTTGTGGAATAATAAATTAGGATCCCGCCCGTAAGTTATATTGTATAGATACTTGGAGTATTTCCTGCTAAAGTTATTGTACTTTCACGTTATCCAAAGTGTCTTCCCTTCTATAGTTCTTTTACTTAAAGTGACCATCATTGTATTCCATGCTAACGTTATTTTACTTTAAAGTTAGACACAGAGCATTCTCTGTTAAAGTGTTTTGACTTAAAAAGGTAACCAATAGCGGATCCCCATGCTAAACTTATTTTCCTTTAAAGTTACCCACTGAATATTCCTGGCTATAATGATGTTACTTTAGCATTGCTCACAAAGTATTCCCTTCTATAATAATGCTACTTCAAAGTTACCTACAGAGTATTCCCTGCTATAATAATTTTGCTTTTAAGTTACCCACAGAGTATTTCAAAGGTAAAGAGTGCATTTGGAATGAGCACGATTTTTAGTGCATATTCCAATCACCCGCATGCACAAGGTACTCAACATCAACCAGAGATAAAAATACAAAAGCAGTGTCCCAGAGATCATAATAAAATCAGAGACAAAGAAATCATAATACAAACCAGTGCCCCAGACATCATAATACAAAACACTGACCCAGAGACTATAGTACAAAACAGTGACCCAGAGATCATAAAAATCAATGACCATGATAACATCATACAAAACAGTGACCGAAAGATCGCCATACATGGCGGCCAGTATATTTGGTGGAGGACGTTCCCACGCAAACCCGAGATGAACCAACGAACTACGAGAAGATACTGACAAACTTTGTTACATACTTACGTTGGCAGAGCCCGAGACTCGAACCCACACGGACAGAAGTGAGATGTCATGATCCGTAAAAGCGAGCGCTCTTTGACCATTTAGCAATCTGGGGTCTCTACTGTATATATGTATTTGTGTCAGAGCATATTTTAAAATGCCATTTTAATCGAGATATATTAACCATTCGGGAGCTAATAATGACACCCCTCTCGTCTATGGTTATTTTATAACCACGATACCCACGATGTGTCTTAAATTTCCACACAGCTGTTTAGATTTCATTACGGACGGACGGACGCACATAAGGAAGACACCTCAATATTCCCAAGAGTTTTAAAGAGGTACTGCTGATTTTGTTTTAAAATTAATATTTGGACAAATTATGTTTCAAATGATTTGTTTACAGTCTTGTAATTTATTGAATGAGTGCATCCTAATGTAAGATGCCTATAAATAGCTTTTTTATAGCACGGCTGCTGGCAGAATAATCGCAAGCTATTGTACATGGCGCATGCGCATCTACGTACATGTTTATATAGTGGACTTAGTCCTAGTGAATATTTTAATTAAAACTGAAAACGGACAAGTCCAGCCAATCTTGGTCTGCTCTAATACCACATTGAGAATAATATATGTACTTCATCTGAAACTTGCATCAATGCACAAAGTCTTCGATATAAACCCAGTTGATTACTAAAAGTGCATGTGTTCCTGTCACGATTTACTATAGTGAAAATCTCCATTCCAATTAACTCATTGTTTTCTGTTTGAAAACAGTACTTAATGTGTAAACCTACTCACGTGGTTAGGTCTACAAGTGAACACCTACAAATCGAGCAAATAGTTTGCCACTTCAATGTTACGTTCGAATCCATTATTTTATTTTAGAGTATTCCAATGGTCATCCTTGTGACCGAAATATATTGCAAATTTCTGTCTTCCGTCTGTGTCACTATTGTTCTTTCAGACGGTAGATATGTGTTCTGTGTAGCAATCGCTCACTTGCAAGTATACAGGCGTGTGGGTCGATAATGGAAAGCTTCCTGCACAGGGATGGTATGGTTTCCTTGTAAACGGGGCCTGAACAAACGGATACATCAAAAACAACCCACTTGATAAGTTCTTAAATTCATTAATGCAATGATATGTTTTCCCTTTTGTGAATCCAAATTGGCGTCTGATGTCTCTACAAACCGTCTTGATCTCATATTTGCTTTCTTCTAGCCGTGATCAGGCCGTACATAACCTTAGTAAACATAATCTCGATACTAGGAGTGACTTATTTCCTGGCAGTTAAGTGGATTATTCTATATCCATGGCAGGGGACAATTATATGATTGTAAGTGGAGAACGACCTTCACTTTATCAGTCGTTCATGAAATCCCGATGGGGGCTGACTTAGATCGCTATTGACATAGAGAGGTATGCCCATTCAATAGTAATACCGTAAAGTGTGTATTTTTGTTTCTTTCTGCTTTGTGTTGATCCCCTGTATTTCGAAACGTTTCGAGAAAAGTAAGTACGCGAATACTTACTAACGTTGTTATTCAACTTAACCTGCTCCATTAAACAGTAATAATAATATACACTTAAAAACTAAATCTTAAATTCTATTGCGGTTCAGCAAATATTTTCACCAGCAAAAATATTCCTTGATACGGTTGTAAATAGTATAAATCCAGAGAAACAATTTTTTCTCTCCACTTGTACAGTAATAGGGTTGATTTCTAGATAAGGAAAATCAAGCTGAGGATCAGTAAAAGGGAAAAAGGCGTTAAGAATCCATGAAAGGGAAAAGCGCGTTGAGAATCCATGAAAGGGAAAAGCATGTTTGAGAACCAATGAAAGGGAAAAGCACGTTGAGAATTCATGAAAGGGAAATGCATGCTGAGAATCCATGAAAGGGAAATGCATGCTGAGAATTCATGAAAGGGAAATGCATGCTGAGAATTCATGATAAGGGAAATGCATGCTGAGAATCCATGATAAGGGAAATGCATGCTGAGAATCCATGATAAGGGAAACGTATATTGAGAGTCAATTAACAACAATGCTACGATGCTCGTATAAAAGAGTTTCTCTTTATAACTTTATAACTTTGTCGGCACCTTACGAGGATTGTAAGTTAATTCAAATTATTATATTTCGGAAAAATATGAATAGAAAGGAAGTAAAGTCGTGATGAGAATATGTGAGTATATATCATCGCTCATTGTTCTAGGTACATACAAACAGTTGGATATATAAAGTACATGAATGTCGAATAATTTCTTCGCGACTGTAAATTCTGGGGAAGTTTGTATATATTCCATGGGTCTTCCTTTCCGTTTTCGAATTTGCTTTGATTCCATTTGAGCTTGATGAAAAACAAAATATTGCAACAACAAGTAACAAAGATTTCAAAAGTTGCGAATTCCATGTAAACTATGTAAACTATGAAAGGTTTTGGCATAGTAATGTTAAATGCTCGGTTGGGCAAATCTTGTGCCGCTGGGCAGGAAGAGTACTAGGTCTTGGACTCGTTGTTTTCAGTCCATGCAGGCTCGTGGGCTTGCTATGTGATATTTTGATATAGTAAATACTTGTTTTTAAAACAAAATAGTATTTATTACAAAATTGTTCTTTTAATGAATCAAATTTGAACTCATTGTATGCAGATTACTAACTTTCAGCTCGAGCCAATGCTAAAACCCCACTATGCGATATTCTGATTTTCAGCTGGAGCCAATATTGGAACCCAGTTATATGCAATATAATGTCTAAAGCCAATACCGGAACGAGTTATATGGAATTGACTGACTTCCAAAGGCAGTAAATATTAGAATTCCATTATATGCATTATACTGACTTTCTATAGAAATGCAGATCTTTTGCGTCGAGAATCAATGGATATGTAATCCCTGTGAGGTAGGTGTGATATTTCCACATCAGTAATAATAGTCGATATTTAGTCATTGTCACGCTTCTACTGCAATATCTCGGTCTTCATTTGCAGTCCACGAAGAATGAGCTGACCCCATTTCGTTCAGACATAACACTTAAATTTCGACAAGTAGAAAAAGCACCACACTTATTTGTTTCAGAAGTGTAAGATTGTATTAGCTCAGTAACTACATCCATACAAACTTGTACCAATCTCTCTCTCCCCCCTCTATATCAGTCTCTCTGTCTCAGCTCTGACCTAAATGGTTAGGGCGTCCGCCTAGGATGCGAGAGATGGCAGGTAAAACCCCGGCCGAGTCATTGCAAAGACATAAAAAAATGGTACCAGCAGCTGCCTCGCATGGCGCTCAGCATCACGAGGTTAGTGGTGGGACTGGTCGGTTTGATATCAGGATAATACGACAGGGTGGGACATGATTCCACATGTCTGCGGCATGATGCTCCAGTGCAAGACATCATCATAAACTTGCATACTACAGACATCGTAGCAATATGACTGAAAAGTATTACAAGCTTCGTGTAAAGTGTCGAATTTTGAATCGCATTGAGCCTTAAAGTTGAATGCATTGAGCGTTGCAATTTCGTCACATTTAAGTCAGAAAAGTCTTTGTGAAGAGTCACTTGACCTTTCTTTTTTTCTCCCCCATGTCAGTGTTAAAACTTGAAAGGCTAGAATTTATGACTCAGTGAAACTGACTTAGGCATTGCTACGCTGTCCTGAGAAAGTAAATATTTGAGCTACCAACCATAACCGCGTGATAGAAACACACGTCATATTATCATTTTCAAAGGGAAATTGAGATGCCCGTGCTTCACAGATTCTATGCTGTCTGAGATCTGAAATGGTTATCTTGGGATAATTTAGGAACCGCTGCTTACGATTGGGCAGAGTAAATTAAGGCGTACACTTTGAAAATAATGTGAATTTAAAGTGACGACCTTAGTCGAATTTTTTTAGTCTTAAAATTCCTGACAGGAAGTGGCTCCGAGGACGCCTAAAAGAATAGTGCTTTCCTCGTTAAACAAGAAAAGGGACCAGGTGACTCTCTTGTAAGAAAAGACAGAGTTTAGTGCTGTGACGCAAAATTACTGAAAGAAAACAGCAGTAAGGTACGCAATTTTAATTTCCCATGTAATTTTCTTTTGTTGATTGTTTGTTTTATTCGTATGTGTTTGATATGACTAGGATTCATATTATGTATCGTTTATTAAATTTCATAAAATCTATTAATGCAAGACTTGTTATGGAATTTATCTCTTTAATTTTACAGTTACTAGTTTATTGATAGAATTGACGATTGCATGCTATCCAAGTTCTCATATGTGTAGGATTTCATAGGGTATAATTAAATAATTTCCTCTGGCTGTTATGACGATACTGATTATCGTGAGTTAACGATAACGGCATATTTATATCTGAGTTAGGGATTGCTGTGAGCTAGAATTTTGTGAATTTTATGTAGTAGTAACCGAGCATGTGGTAGCGTATTTAAAGAGATACGGTAACGTCAGATATACCGCTAATGTGTTAATTATGGTCTGTCGCTGTGAAAAGAGGGTGACGTTCTATCGGATTAATTCAGAATGTATGCAGTGTGGCTGGCTAGTATGCTTCAGAGTAACGCAAGTGAGGGAATTTTAGGTACATGTAGAAAGTGGCAGATACTGAGATTTATGGGCAATTTTATCCTTTAAAGGAACAACTTTCTGTGGAGAGATGGGACAGTCAGAAGACGGAAGTCCGGAAAAAGAAGCGACGAGTTCAGAATAAAAATCTAGGAAGTCCAGGAAGGGTGAAGCGTAGAAATTAGGAAGGCAGGAGGAAACAGGAAGACGTTGATACATGGTCAAGGGAGAAAGGTGATGCAATCAGTCGTGGACATTGCGCTCTCTTCACCACTCGTTATTGTGATGAAATAAATCCAAATTAGGCACTGCTATTAAATTCTGCTGACATAATTTAGATTGAATGGGAATTACCACTATTAATTAGTTTTGTTTAAATTTGTTATGTTTTTATTGTCTAAGGGGGCTCGTATTGTATTATTTCTTCCCAATATTCTTGCCCACTTCTCTGTTGAAATTCTATCTTCCACTCACATCGGGCTATAATATAGAGGGAGGTCATCCTCTAGATAACGCCAGCCAAATCCAATTAACCACCCTTCTTACTAAGAGAACGAGGTTACACTGCATAAAAAATTTCTCTCTCTCTCCCTCTCTCTCTCTCTCTCTCTTTCTCTCTCTCTCTCTCTCTCTCTCTCTCTCTCTCTCTCTCTCTCTCTCTCTCTCTCTCTATATATATATATATATATATATATATATATAAGAGGTCGAGTGATATGTAGTGGTAAGCTAATTTGCTATACTGCAGAAGCTGCAACACGTGATACATCAAATACATTTGGACTCTTATTGGTTAGAGGAAGCTGATCCACTTCATAAACATCTAGCAAGTAAGTGTTACAATAAATGAATCATTTACATTTCTCTAGCGCAGAGAGGGGTCGTTCCGCAGGATAAGTAGAATCTCTCCAACCCCCAATTCCCACTTTAAACAAACTTGAGGTATGTACATTTATCAAGGGCAAATTTCCGTAGGATGAGCGGAATCTCTCCATCCTCATCTGCACTTTCTCCCCTTCGTTTCGTAGCTCTTAGCTGGCATGGGTTTTAAAGCATTGTGTGGTTAACACTGGGTCTTGGCGAATGGTAATTAATATGCTCAATTGTTTCTCTTGAGATCTAGAATTTAGTATCTACCATCATTAGTTTGATCACTTTTCTTTACGATACAATCCGTGCTATCTTTTAAAATATTTTATCATTTAAACTTATAATCTTTTTGTTTAACATGTAAATTAAGTACGAAGAACATGCTTCTCTCTAATAGCTTCACTCACCCCCTCCTTCATTCTTAATGTATGCAATGGTATTCAAGTGTGCGCACTTGTAAAATCTCCCACAAATGTGCAGACAGTTGTAATATCACTCACAAAAAGGAGGTTGATTTTCTGCAAAAATGTTTAATGGACACTCACACAGATATTAATAATGGACAGTACTGCAGAACATGCAAAAAGATATAATTTATATTTTTATTATATATAATTTTATTGGATTCTTTGCCGTTTGGGATTATTTATTTCTGTTTTTATTGTTATTAAACCTTTGGATTTCAGTGGATTTTAAAATCACCAACAATAATGACAGAATTATAGTTAATAGTAATTAATTCTAGCTTCATTGAGTCGTGTATGTAAGTCAGGTCTTTTTCTATTAGGTTGATACATGTATTCTCGGGTGTATGTCACTTGGGTCTGAACTGATATAGCAAGAACATTTGGATTTCCTGTGTTGTCTAGCTTCACTCTGTGTACAGTTAATAAAATAAATATATTTAGGAATACCACTGAATCTGAAGATAGAGAGTTAAACAACAATCATACCTCTATCTTGCTCTTACATAAGTGCCTCATTTTTTGTGTGAAATATATGTCTTGAAATACCCATATTGCTTGTTTTCGTATTCTTTAGGTAGTGAAGAACATCCCTTTTTATTGGGATCCTCAATGCATGACGATTTTAAAAAATATGTTATTGTCACAATCCATTGACAAGAACGATGCTATACCGTAATGCCTGTAAAAAGCGGAATTCACAAACATTGGCTGATGTGTTAAATATAGTCAAACAAAGCTTGCATATACACGAGACCAAACAAGAGAACAGACAGGAGAACATACTTTTTAAACGTGGAATATGCAAGAATAGAAATTTTAGATGAAAGTATATGAAACAGGTAAAACAATGTGAAAAACGTATCAGAAATTAGAAATACGCGTGTACAAAATGAAATTATAAAGAAAAAGAATAATTGCGTTGAAATAATAAAGCGTAGTTGTAAACAGATCAAACAAGGAGATGATCATTTTCAACACATGTTACCTACATCTGATTTAATATATATTTATTATAATTTAATTGTTTGTTTGTCAGTTTTTAACTTTTTATTCTATTATTATGTAATTTTTTCACTAGAGATGATACCTTTTCAGAAAAATGTTTGACCTTGACTGTTAGTTTATAAACACAAGGTGTTGATCTAAATTCTGACCTAGATTCAAAATTAGTAAAAAAAGTTCTATTTTATTTTAAAATGATTGGTTTTTGTCAAGGTCATGATGGGACTACGTGGGTTAAGACATAAACACTTTTTTATTTTTATTCTGGGAATAAAATCATTGGTTTAATCAAGGCCATATTCTGTTTACGTGATACGTTTTTACGTGATATAAACATGATCATGTGACCCCCCCTCTATTTTGCAACTTGGGCGAATTCGAAACTGCGTCTTATGATACAATATAATCTTTGTTTTGAGAGAGATTTCTCAGTTTTGGGGCTTTTTACACTGACGTCAAGTTAGTTTGTTGTAACAAGATTTTAAGTTATAATTTTCTTCAGAACAGTTGGATTTCTAAAGTATTAGTTCTTTATTCTCTGGAAATATTTTGAGGAGTGTTTACGCAGAAATTTTGGAAAGACATTGCTTACAAATTTAATTTGGATTTACAACACCGTAGTGCCATTATTTGTATTTATACAAGGAAATGTAGATAAGCACATTACTGACTACAACATACGTCATCGTCATCCCTCTGAATTTTCTATCAGGATTCGAACTTGAAATTATTAGAACATCTATTACTAGGACATTTGTAATTTAATTCGTGGATTATTCTTAGATTATTTTTGGATTTGATTCTTGAAACCGTAAGTTCTTCTCCTTTTTTCATTTTTACAGAATTTTCCAGGAAAATAAATTATTTGCTACATTTTAAAAAGCTTGTTGTTTTCACTCTTTCTGTGTGACTGTTTATTCGAGCCTAAACACGTAACACACATATTGTCTAATGCGCATTGTTTGATGCACTACCCGTTAGATTACAGTTGAGGATCGATGTTTACGTAACCTCAGTTGTCACTTTTACAACTAAACATTACATTGTAGCGATATGCATGTGGGAATAAGGTTTACTAGATGCAGATTGTATCATATTTAATATAATTTATTTGTGACCAGTAATATGCAGTGTTTGTTTTGCAACAGTAGACTGGATAATATGCAAACAATTTTCATGTTTGACTCGCCATTTTTCGCCATCACCATTCCGCGTAAATATGCAGTGGTTGGATACCCTTTGGACAGTTTGGAGACCGGTTTATGTCCACATTCATATGTGAACAGAAGTGAGTTTATTTACGTCTGTTAGTAACATTAAAACCATGCTTGTATGGGGTGGATTCCATGCTACAGATATACCACCTCCCACAACCCCCACTCTACACAAGCATTACCTGTAGTTTTACTTGTTACTATTGCTTCTGTCTTGTGGTTTTAGCCATTTTTCATGTTATGATATATTATACATGACATAACAAACCCCTGTGAGGGTAAATTAGCCATATTGAAACAGATGAGACCATTTGGCTCCAAATCTCTTTCGCGAGTCGATTCGAGAAATGGCGGCCCAAAATGTTCATTGAAAACAAAGCATTCTAGAAAGCGCGGTTAAAAATGTTTTCCTACAATCGCAGACAATCAGTAAAGAGAATACTGCACACTAATTGTATGGGCTTATTTTGGACCAGTCAGAATCACATATAGTGATATGTTCACATGTTATAATATAAAAAATATGAAACTGTACACAATGTGATAAACAGTTATCAAGTTTGTTGATATCCCCTGGTCAAAATCTTACGAAACACTAAAACAATGCAAAGAAAGTGGAATACATTTTATTAAACTTGAAAATTCTAAAAGAATGAAAAAGAAGGTTTGTGCATGGTTTATGTGTTATAGCTTATATCACCATCCACGACCGTGATTATGGTGTTGGAGAGAATGGAAGAGAGAACGACTGAATTTAAGTGATTTTGACATCATGGGCCCATCAGCGTGCGAGACCCTCGGATTGAGATTCAGTGTCAGAAGTTACCTTTGAATGAACGAATGGAATCCGACAGAAGAAAGAGATTTTACATTAGACGCTATTCTATTATAATAGCCTGAAGAAATGGCTTGAAATCTATAACTCACTTGAGTAAAGAATATTGCCCCTGATTTTACATTTTTACCATTGTTAGGGTCAATTATGAACAATGACGACGGTCTTGTATCTTAACAGCTGAGTCATACAATTGATATCATAATTTTTTATATTAAACTTCTTTACTTTTGTGTGATCACGGCTTGAATCGCACGAATGTTCGTCAATCAGAGGTTTATTTTGAAACTAGAACAACAGTTTTGTACCTGTATATTGTTATATAAATATAGAATGTGCAGTTCTTTGTCTGGGGATAAACTAGCCTACGTCACCCAGCTCGCTTCGGTTTTCATCGCTATGCAATGGAAAGGAAAAACAGGGCCAGGGAACAAAAAATGAACAAATAATGCGAAATGAAAACTAGGGTTGTCAACCTTGCAAGTTGGCTAAAATTATATAAAAATAATGATGAAAATGAAACATGCCAATTCACACCATTAGGGCAAAGAAAAGTAAAATTCATGTCAGTCAGGAGTATACTTAAGATCACATTCATTGTATAAAAGCCTAGCGTATGTTTGCATCATACATAGCATGATATCATACTATCTACGATACCATCACTTTCTGTTTGATGTAAGAAAACAACAACTGCAAGAGTGCGTGGTTTTAGCCAGTTGTCTCAAGGCCTGGTATCTGCCAAGTCTGCATGAAGATAGACTAGGGCGGGTTGTGACTAAGAAGAAACAGCAAAACAAAAACAAAACAAAAACGTCTGGGGGGTTGTTTACATGATGAGGGTATAATCTGAACCCATCTTCTAACCAAGCAACGTCATCATTGAGATTTTAACGTCTTATATTTTGCTAGGCCATGAACTGACTGGATTTTCCAAGTAAAATGGTTGTGACAATTGACTAGAGCGAATTAGATCAAAAAATTTCACGGCCTAATAGATAAGAAGATAGCCATGAAATTTGAAATCATTTTCAGATACTTGCGTGACAATGATAACAATGGCCGCTTTCCGATAAAGACAACTCGAGTTTAGTTCCAGCAAGGAGCGAATTCTTTATTTTTTTTCTTAATCTGATACTTTGTGTTGAATTGGGTAGGATAATTATGCACCTGCGGTTTTTCTGTGTTAATAATCACAAAGAACAGCAGAACATAAACGGTAAGACTTATACATCATGCAGTATTAGTAAGAAATCTGCTAATTCATTCTGTTTTACTGCACAGTACGTCTTGCTAGCCAATACGTTTGAGCACAGAGTAAAAAGAAAATGGACATGCTACAGCGCCGTCTAACGTCGTCAACGTTTGGTCGCTTGGTTTCCGTTTTATGTCATTGTGTAGCAGGTTTCAATTTGGCTTTCCTTTGAACAGCACGTTTATCGAAGACGGAGTGTGTCCCAAGCTAGAAATATGGTTTAGCACAAAACGTTCTCATAGAAAACGTTACCTATAAAGCCACTGCCTACACAAAGAATTTGACTTCAGGGGAGTTTTACTTTGAAAGACGATTTCTGTTATTTTGTCGATGAATTTAATTATGGAAAACGCTGGTTTGTTGTTGCCGTTATTTCTTTGACACCATGACCAACAATTGATGCCGCTGAAGACCACACATATTATCTACAACCAAACATGCGCGTTTGTTTTTCACGATGAACGCGCTTCTTGGTGATTTCATCTTGCAGCTGTTGCTACACTTCGATTATTTTTTTCGCGTTGATAACATTCAGAATCCACCCTATTTCTTCCATTTATAATACAATTGAGCAGTATAATTGCACGACAGGCGGACCCTAGCCAGACTCATCACGTCAAGTTTTAATACGCATACGCACTTCTTACCAATCACACATTTTACTGGCACAACTGCCATACAATAACAAAAGATCTCTGTCTGAACAATATTTAAATTTCTATAATTCTACGGGCGCGGGGCTTAGCTTTAAGTTTATTAAACAATACACTGGTTGCACCCATTCCTGATGTTTAAGAGATCGTTCTCAACTTGGTCCAAATACCGTTACTCAAACAAGTGCGTCTTTGTTGAAAAACAGTCGAGATTGTTTTATGTCTTAGCTTATTTAATGTTAATTTAAAATGTTCGTTGGAAGAGGATTTGTATGAAGCTGTCGTCTTTACCTTTCTTGTTCCCTTTGGGTCAGCGGATGTTAACATCGATAATACTTTTGTTCCACTTGTCCATGAATATCTGCATAAAAACGGCGTTACCAAACCCTCGCATAAACTGTCATAATTTTATTAAGGGCCAAGTAGAAATTACCATTTGGAACCACCTTCATGTACCACCACCTACTCGAGGCCAGCTTGGAATCATCACCCAGGCAAACGCCCAAATGTGGACCACAGCAGCAGATGTAAAACCTCTCCGGGAATGTTTCTACAATGGTGAAGTGGCATTCAACAAAGTATTCACACCGGTTAAGTTCACCATATAATATTTTACACCAACATTGACTCCGCTGAGCAATAAATACTGAGCAAAGACGAACAATAGATGCCACTGGTTCTAGCGAAACCTGTCTGTTGTTGTATGAGAGTGTGCCAAACCAACAGAAAGCAATATTGCTGGAGATTGAATTATTCCTAAGGCAGATGTTTCTTTTGTTTTAATATATGCACAATAAATGTTACAGTAAAAAGGGATAATTGGATGGAAGTGTGCGTGGGTATTACGTCTGCGCGTGATGATGAAACCGGCCAAGGTATGTCTGTCGTGCAATTGAAATACGTCATTGTATTATTAATTGACGAATTATGACAGTCAATCAGTCTAACCGACGTGAAAATACAACAGGGAGAGTAACAACAGTTGCAAAATGAAATCGCCAAGAGAACCGCGTTGATCGCGAAATATAAACACCCGTATTTGGTTGTAGATGCTATATGCAGTCTTTCTGTGGCATAAAGTGTCAGTTTTGGTGTGACTGGAATCATGACATCACACATTGTTGGTGCATATCAATAGTAGTCGGTGTCTTTGTAGGAACGCGAAATTAATTTCGATGTCACTTCAATCTCGATTACGTTTCTATTCCGAATTTCTAGCAGATGCACAAAACAATCTCAATACGATCAGTAAACTGTATTCAGTAACAATTGAGAATATAAAATAATTAATATTGTTGAGTTTGAGATTGTGCTGCCAGAAATGGAAAATCACAGAGAGTTACAAGCACAAATAAGAAACAGTGCGGAGTTACAAAACGTTAGATTCGAGTAAAAAATAATCTGCATACAGAGAACTGGCTATCAATCGATTAACTAAATATCTGGCAGTGTGTGTGTGCATTGAACGCTACCATATGCATACCTATCTGAGTACATCTACCAGAGTGATTTTGTTTTCTGCTATCACATGAGTAATATGAAAAGTTTTTGCCTATTTTGAAAACCTTTTGAGGCAGGCACCTCCATCCGGACAAAATTCTACTCCATGTGACTGGCTCGCTCATGTCATGTGTGTGTGCATACACTCCGTGGATAAAATTAAAAATGATCAGCAGGCGACAATCGCGTAGGGGCTAAATGTGTCATGAGGGGTAGAGGCGTGGACGGGTGGAATGGTCCCAATGAAAACCAAATAGACAAAACCGGCAGTTTCATACTACTAAAGGTAACTGGGATGTGTTCGGAGTCGAAATCACTTTATTGTTGTAGATACAACCCCCGAGTGTATTCACATCTGGTGGTATCGCCAACTATTGAACGTTTTTACGTGGTATGGCGCTTTCTCCACGCTGGCCACGAGTTGGTAATGATAGATTAGGACTGTCCCAACGATCAATTTATATTTGGTGCCATGCAATATTATAGTTCGTTGTACAGAGGGTCTTGTAACACTGCTCTGGCGCAGACATACGTCAACAAGTGGGATAAAAGTATCATTGATGTTAGCATCCGCTGCCAAATGAGTTAAACCTCCCTTCATACATTCAGGAACCTCATCACACCGGTCAGAATCATTACGTATATAAAATAATAAACTTAATCTGAAACTCAAACACCAAAGACGGTTTAGTATCCAGCCGGATTGATATGAAATGTTTCTAACTGAATTTCATTTTGATGTATCAATGATTTTTTTAAACTGCATACATGAAAGATGTTGGAACACCGGTTTCATGTTCGTTACACTTTATTACTCGTTCGCCAGGCTTATCGTTGCTTACTGGTGTTACTTGACTCCATCCATTATAATAA
The DNA here is from genome assembly GCA_028554795.2 of Sinohyriopsis cumingii. NCBI lineage: Eukaryota > Metazoa > Mollusca > Bivalvia > Unionida > Unionidae > Sinohyriopsis > Sinohyriopsis cumingii. Next base: position 75,260,654 of record CM068831.1, on the reverse strand, counting down.
CCTGAAATAATAAATACATATGATCCACACTCGTGCGCTGTTAAGATATTAGAGTTAGGCTTATCAATACTATTTACGTCAAGAAAATAAGTAGACCATTTGCTATTTTAAATTCAGCTGTTTCCTCTTCTTTGCTGGTCAGCAATTTTTGTATGCTGCAAATGACCTTACTAAACGTCGCGGTGCGGGCACGTTAGCGATTTGTTCTGTCACGTCTTGTTTTGTTGCATCATCATCGTCATCATCATAATCATCATCATCATCTTTGATAAACAAGAAAGACAAGTCAGAGTTTTTGATTCCTTCGATTCCACTAGTCATGGCAAAATTATTTTCGTCAGCGTATAATTACTTGATAACAATATCTTGAATGTTTACCTTTGATGTTTTATCTTTACGGGATTGATTTTCCAAAATCACAAGCTTACCTGGATCAACGCCATCAACAACACGGTTAGTAAGTAAGCTCTGTCAAATCCGCTTTGGTTGCAAACCTTCCCAGATCTGTATCAGCGCAGTGACGTTGAGAAGAGTTAACTCCGTTAATGTTAATAGTCATTGTGTATAATATTAAATGCATTTAAATGTGGAATAAATAATTGCTTCTCGTCAGTGAATGCAAAGCTTCAACAACAAGATGACGCGCGTATTGTTCGATCCAGCCGAGTTTGCAACGGTATAATCCTATAAAGTAATGGTACACGGCTTATTTGCTCGTCTGGTTATATAATTAACAAATTCAATGCATGGTACGCAGCTATGTAAATCAAAATACAAATGATATCGACGTGTCACCAAGTATGCAACACAGTGATTACCATATACTGTGCCAAATCCAGGTTAACAATAGCGGTTTTTAGTGTGCGTTGCACCATCGATGCAATTTCATTTCGCATAAAGACACCGCGAAAAAGGTTGACTTATGTGTGAACGTAATAGGTGTGCGTGGCTGCTCAAAGGCAACATGTAAAGTGCAACAAGTCGTGCATGAGAGAGTATACCGCCAAGCGGAGAAGTCCAGGACTTAAACCCTGCCTGGGTTGCGAAGAAGGGTTTGAGTTCAGCTCCATATGTGTCAGCGCTACGGTGACAGAAACATCAAGGCGATTAAATATTACTACGAGACACTGAGAACAAACTAGCGTCTCAAAAGCCAATAGGCGGCATTTGACGAGTTTTGGACAAGATTAAGCACGACGCAGTCAACAAATCCGTGAAAAGTTCATTACGTGTTTAGTCGTTACGAAGCTTACGCGTAGGGAGAGGTGCGTAGCGTACGCATGAAGATCAGACAAGTGATCAGATTTAACACTACTGGTTATTATATCGTTCATTTATCCATCCATGCGATCAGGCTTACGATATACTGTCATCCTTTCGTATTTGAAGCTTATCGCGGAGTCGTTCCCATTGCTTAATTTGTTGTGAATCTCAATCGGGATAAATCCGACAATCGCCTGGACAACTTGGAGATAAGACCTGATGGATAGCAAAGCAAAATATGTATTGACTATTAAATAAGCGTTTTTTGTTTAATTCTACTGATCTGTACAACAACTTTAGGAGCTCATTTCGATGCATGCATGAGATGCAGTGCCTGAAAAGGACATCTTTATCGTGGACGATATTGAGCATGCCCTTGTCGTAGAGCTCGTTTTGTTGTGCCGCCGTGAGCAACACGAGATCGTTTCCTATCCCGACCACTTTGGTGAACGCGAAGGCCACGCTGATGTCTATGGTGAGATGTAAAACGTTCTCGATGGCATCCTCGAGATCCTTTCGATGACGTACGTCAGATACGAAATCTGATCAACTGGTATGGAAACCAAATTCTCCATGTTTATTCTTATAACTAAGATAATTTTAAGATTTGTTTGAACGAGCAGCAGAGGGGGTGAACAGACCAGCTTTTCACACTGAATAAAGCTTCCTACGGAGGATAAAAAGGTATAAGTATCAATAATGCTAGCAGAGGGTGTAAATCCGACAACTTTTTAGAAGGTTACAAAATACCGAAATAAGCCTTCCGAAAAGAAGCGTTTATGACCTTAAATCAAAATAACTATCTTAAGGGTTCTTCGAGAGTTCCTCTCAGGGGGTTAGTTCACGCTGTTTCTCTGACTGAAAACTCATCAATGGCGAAGTATTACAAAATATGAACCAACTCGATGTCGCGCCCTCGTTGCTTCTATAAATTAAATCATTATTATATTAATAATGGCAAACATCGGAGAACCATATTCCGCTAGATTACACGAGAGCGACTAGAAGCAATCAAAATAATTCTTCCTGTTCATGATTCTGTAAGACAAAAACTTCAAGAACGTCAAGAAGCACAAATTGAATTTGTTACGGGTACAGAACAGTTATTTAAACCCATTACAGCGGTTACTGAAAGAGCTATGTGGGGAGATATTAAGGATGAGGAGGAGAGGAAGAAGGGTATTTTTCCAGTATTAAAACAAACCGCTGCGCAGACTGAAAAAATAGCAGAAAAAACTAAAAAAAAAAAAGAAAAAAAAGATTTTACGACATCTTCCAACTGATACAGCTGCAGCTCAACCTCCACCCGTCGGCGAGGAAATACTTGAAGGTATTGACAAAATTCGTACTGAAGTCGCCGACGTGAGAAAAGTATTTGCGCCTAAACCTAAACCAATAAGAAAAAATATTGAACTGGTTGCAAAATTTACCGAAGGTGTTATTGAGCAACTTACAAAAATTGAAGAAAAATATTTACCTGTTGTGATATTGGACAGTCTTGCTCAAAAAGACAAAATTTTAAAACCAAAGTATGCTACCATAAACATTGATATTTTCATCAGGTGAATATATCGTGTATATTTCAACAAAAAACAAGCCAGAAATGATGATCCGAAATTTGGGAGTTTTATGAAAGAAATACGAAGATTTGATAAAGAAAGGGTAAAACAATACAAATCACAACCTCAACAGCCACCACCTCCCTATTCGCCACCTGAGCAGGAGCCTTCCTATCAACTTCCTCCACCTCTGCAACAGATAGAACAACAACAATATTCTCCACTGCAGCAAAAGTTAATATCGGAACTTAAAAAGTCTGAAGAGCTACTTAAAAAATCAAAGGAAGAAAGATCACCGTTAAGACTATTTAAGAAAAGCACGGAAACAACAGAAGAAGGAGCAGCCGGAAGTGGTTTGGGGAGTGGTCTTGTTTGTTCGAACAATATCCTCCATGATGTGCAACGGTTAAAAGTTCTCATAGGAGGAAAACGAGCTGGAAATAACTCACCAGAAATAATTAATGAAACAGCTGATATTTGTCGACGATTATTTCAAAGCGGTATCATGAATGCTGATATTTACCGAGAACTTATTGATGAGCTCGTTGATAATTATCATAGTGACTAATTGTCACAGTGATTAGATAAATAAATAATTAAATAAAAATGATCGTACACAATTCTCATCGTAGACCAGTTATGGTCAGGGTGGTAAATTCACGATTGCCAGTATACAGGATGACTTAAGGAAATGGATTTGGTGATGTTGTTCGGGGTTTATTCACGAGGATAGCCCCTAAAGCAATGCCAATTGCAAAACAATTATCGATGAAAGCCATGGATATTATTCGTGATAAAGCTCCTGGTGCTATTGGTAACGTTGCCAGTAAAGCGTTCTTGGCAATCAAGGACAGACTAGCACGATTAATACGCAGACCAAAAGCGGTCCAACCACCACCAATGAAATTACCCAGTACTGAAGTTATGCCTGCAAATGTCAGTAAAGTAATAAATCAAGCCGCAAATAAAAAACTAGCAGCCTTGATGAATCAGGGTACTGAACAAATAAATATAAGTCTGATACCAGGAAGTGGTCTTCGTTTTAGACAATAACAAATTATAATAAAATGTTTAAATGTGAATCCGACATAGCGTTTGACATAGACGAACCTGTTCTTAAAAATGAACCAGTGCGTTATTTTCAGTATTATTCCTATGACGCACGAGATCCAAATCAACAAGGACGAATGGAATTACACGTTCAAGATACAAGTAGATATTTCTTACCCTCTGAAGCATTTATTGAAGTATAAGGTGAAATTAAAAAAACTGATAATACAGTATACGGAGGTGATGTTAAAGTCGGTTTTGTTAACAACGGAATTATGGCCTTGTTTGAAAGTGCTACGTATATGATTGATGGAAAAAAATTGAATCAATTGAAAATAATGTTGATGTAGCTACAACAATAATAGGTTTGGCAAGATATTCTGATGATTATACAAGATCAAGTGGTCCATCAATGATGTTTGCTAAAGACACTTCTGATTTTCCTACAGTGATCAATACAATATAAGACGGCCAAGAAACAATGCCAACAACGCTGACACTGATGTATGGCCGGTGGTTAATGGTGCTAATACAGAATTTAATTTAGGATTTACAACGCGTAAATTAATGTTGAGTGGTAATCGTAGAAGCTTTTCATGTGCAATTCCGTTGTCACACATATTTGAACTTTGTAGAGATGTTAGAAAAGTAATTGTTGGAGCAAGACATACAGTTGTGCTTTTTCGAAAAGCTGCTGACGATGATGCTGTCTGGCGACCCGCGGGTGATGCTGGTAAAGTAATACTAACAAAACTTTCGTTGTGGATGCCGGTGATGACTCCGGCAATTGCTGAAGAACAGCGATTACTTTCTTTTATGAATCGAGATGGTAAATTGTTGTAATCATGGCTTACAGTAACCACAGATAGTGCCCAAAGTAGTATTAATGGTTTATTTACATGGCATATAGCATCGCAGCAGGGAGTTTCTGCCCCACGACATATTTCATTGCTTTTCAAGATAATGCACGATTAAACTCACAAACACGGAGTCATATGATATTTGATAAACTTGGTGTTTCTGAAGTTTTCTTAAGAATAAACGGACATCAAGAACCATCTGAGAATATACTGTTAGATTTTGATACTAATCATGTTGCACGTGTATACATCTGTTTGATGAGATATCTAGGACGTGATCAAAATATAGATACTGGCTTGCAAATATCACAATTAGATTTTACAATATATTATCCAAAATCTATTACTTTTCACTGGAACATCTTGATTTAGTTAGACAATCTGTCGTTGATATACATTTTCGAGCTAAGGTAACAGCCCCTCCTCCTGATACAGCTGGTCCACCCCTTATTCGCGGCTCCTACAGAGCAATCGCAGTTATCCTCAGCGATAAAGCAATGTTACTTGAAGGTGTTGGTGGACGAATGAGAGTTATTGATGCCCCAGTGGAAAACATGTAGACAATTAGACCAATCATGTTGATTATAAAAATGTCAGTCACGTAAATGTCACTCTGACTCCCGGTCAGGTAAAAAAAATTGCAATCAAAAAACGAGAGCGCATGTGGGACAAAATTAACATTGAAGCGAGATCAAATTGCTAGTGGAGGTCCAAACAAGTTATCGTTGACTAAAACTCAACTAAAACATTTCAATAAAACTCAGCAAGCGAAAACCGGAGATTAACTTGATTTCGCTCCAAAAGCCATCAAGGACATGATTAAAACCGGTGGTATATTTCCACGTCTCGCAGCAATACCAGCATTAATTGCTGCTGCTGCCTCAGCTGTCGCGAAGGCAGCTGCGTTAGGCGCTGTTGGAACCGCTGCTGAAATGGCATTAAAGACGGCAACTGGGAAGGGATATAAAAAAAGGAGCCGGTCTAAGACTTCCAGGAACTCCGCCCTCATGGTACCCGAAACGGTTTTGAGAAAAACACAGAGTGTTTCACCGATGTCAAATTTTGATGTACTCGATGTCGCTAAACAATTAAATATAAAAAATTTTAGAGGTGTTTTTTTGCGAGATCAGTTACCGAGCCAACCAAATACCAGCGAAACTGGAATTATTAATCTTGATAACAGCGATGGTCCAGGAACTCATTGGGTTGCATATGCAATTGATCCACGTGGAATTGTTTATTTCGATTCGTAGGGGTTAGCACCTCCAGTTGAATTTCTAAAATATGCCGGCCGAGTGCAAAGCACTCCAGTCCAAAGTACTCCATTTCAAATTCCAGTCTGGTATTCAATGCTACCAACACAAACATTAACCGATCCACCAATATGCGGCCGTGAAGTAATTAATGTGCTTGACGCGTTATCGAGATCAACCAAACCACCTCACAAAGTCCTGCACGAGTATACCACAGCAAAATTTAACATTTTAAACATCTCTTAAAGATAATAATGGCTGATATTTACGGAAGATCTCTCAGTGAAGTAAAGGGTAAAAAACGCGATGATGTAGATTTATCAAAATATGCGACTAAAGATGAAATCGATAATGTTTTAAACATATCTGGGATAGACCCAGATGAGGTTGTTATTTTTCAGGATCGATATGGCAAGCTAAACACCAGCAATATCAAATGGTGATATAGTTCGACGAGTACTCGGTGCGGTCACGGATAACATCCCAGTGTTTACTGACAGCGGAAAAATCAGAGACTCAAGTATATCATTTACAACCATCAGAGATGAAATCATACAGAGAGTTGCTAATCGCTTAAAAAATACCGGTGACACAATGACGGGTGAACTCAGCATGAACGGAAACAAGATAGTGGTGTTAAGAGATCCAACATCCGACGAAGACGCGGCAACAAAAAAATATGTTGACGTTAACTACAACACCGTAGACACTAAATTATCCACGTTGCGGGCCGAGTATGATGTTCACGTAAGCGCGTTTACAAATCTCCGTAGAAATTTTAGAAAATTTAATGAAACCGCAGAGGAATTCTTTGGTACCCCATAGGCCGTTGACGCAAAACTTTCCGATATCAAAACTAACATTGATACGATTAAGAAAACACAAGAAGACATTGTAAGTGGAATTCCTGAGATCGTTAACAAAATTAGTCTGATTAAAATCCCACCCGGAGTAACTCCGGGGCATATTACTAACATAGTATACCGAGTATCATCCGGATTCGCAACATGGTCAAAGCAAAATAATACTATCAAATATATCGCAACAGTCACTGGTTTATACAGGTTGTGTGTGTTCAGTGCTGCAAAATTTGAGATATTTAAAACATATCCCTGGCGGCATTCAACCGATAAGTTTTCAGGGGTTGTGTCTATCATATTAAATAGCGGAACCGAAGAAACATTTATACTGGAAGCAGCTGATAGGAAATTAACCGCAACATCTTACTGGTGGTGTCTAGAATTTGTAGCTGAAACACCACAGTTGGTTACTGTGTAAAATAATAATGGCAGCGTCAACCGTTCAACATGATATTGTAGCACAACATTACAGATACGATCAAGTTCGTGAATGGCAATCAGCGTTAAAAACTGTCATTGACCAGTATACGTTAAAAGTAAAAAAATACAAGCGGCGTGCAGCTGTCATCGATGTTGCAGTATGCTCGGTATCTGCGCTTGTTGCGTCCACCGGATAATATTATCAGCGCTAACGCCAGTAACAACTGCAGTAGAAATAACAATATGTGTTTCATCATCAGCGGCACTTGCAGGTGTTTTTGATATAATCGCTAAAAAGATATCCACGTGCACGAGCATAAAATTGCACGATTATGTTACACGATTAAACACAGCTACAGCAGCATATTCTAAATTATCGCTGATATCATCAAACCTCGATGACACAACAATATCAGATTCCGAATTCGCGCTAATGGTTAGGACATACGATTAAGTCAATTTGAAAGAAGATAGCCACAAACACAACTCTGCCGAAAATCACGATGATAACAATAAGCTCAACCAAGCCCGAATTCAGTATTAATTTTCCAACTGCGATTACGGTAAGAGAAATCGCGTTAGCACAGTTGCGAGTATATCACAGTTGGCCAAATATTAGATCAAAATCATTTGGTGGATTATCAGCGAATAATTCGTTTGTGTTTGCAAATAAAAATAAACCAGATGGTACACCCGACTGGAATGTTATTGGAATACCAACCGGATAGTACCAGAGAAATTACAACGTCGAATAAAAAAATATCACAGGAAAAGAATTCAAAATAGCAATAATAGCTCACGAACCATCGCTGTCTTCTGCAATCGAGATAAACTCTCCGGACTACGCCGTGAATATATATCAATCATCGATCAGAACAGCATTAGGCTGGTCTGAAATTCCACCACTGACACCTCCGCCGCCACCTGAACCAGAAAAGTCTGATTATACAACGGACAAACAATCATACCACGAAATTACCCTATCATACAGAAATCATTTACTGAACATAAAAAATGCAACGTTGGGTAGTAATTTTAGCTTCATTAATAAAGACAGTGTAACTTGGTTTTTTATTTATGAACGTGATAACAGAGGAAGTAATACAAGCATGGTTATTCACCTACATCAACTTATTGAATATTTTAAAATCATTAATCAAAACATAAACGACCACGAGAGCGACTAAAACAAAGCTTTCAAGAACATCTTTTTGATTTAGCAAGTTTACGCAGCGATATTAAAAAACAAATTGAAAAAATAAATCAGCTCGTATCCGACATGGAATTTATTAACCAGCGAGTAATCCAGGCAACAATTGATTACACTGACGACATAAATCGCCATAAACGACAGTTTTTAAACGCGTATACGATAACAGAATCTACGCTGCCAAATTTTAAATTTCCCGGGTATAACGCAACCGAGTTAAGAAAATCCACCAATGATATCATTGATAAATATTTTCCTGAAATACTTGAATAATGGAGAAAAACACTACCTCCGGCAACTATTCTCCGATACAATAATGATCCACAAGGGCAAGGACGACATGTGTCTCCAGAAATCGTAAATATAACTCCAACGGTCGCGGTTAATCTTGTGTGTGATGTAATTGAATTAAGTTACAGCACGGATACAACAATATCAAATCAAGCGCAGGAAGAATTTATTCTTTATTCATTCACACCGAAAGAACCACCCGGATATCTGATCGTACAAGAACCGACCAATCCGGTCTATCTACGATGTCATAATTCACTGTTATCAAGAATAAATTTCAAACTAATAGACCAATCCGGGCATTTTCTAGATTTGAGAAATAAGATTGTAAATATAAATTTACTTGTGAGATCTTAAGATCTTCAATCCTGATGATTTTCATCATAAAGATCTCATCTTAAGATTCCAATCGCATAGATTTTCAATCTCCAAATCTACGATTTTAAAAAAAAAGCACAAAAAAAATAATTCTCCGTTCCCTTGATAAAATCAACAGGCAGATTGACAAATACTCTTCAGAATTCACAAGAAATTAATTTGTTTCTGAAAATCGACTGATTTGTTAATTCTGAAGGGTTAGCAGGTAGTCGAAATCGTGTAAATCACTGATTTATTAATTCTGATGGGTTAATAGGTAGTCAAAATCGTGTAAATCGCTGATTTGTTATTTCTGAAGGGTATTTAGGTAGTCAAAATTGTGTAAATCTAACATTTCACTGGAAAACAAAAAAAAAAAAATAATATTTTACTAAAATCTGTCGGTGTACAAAAATATTATAAGAAATTAATTTTGACAGAAAATCGGCTGATTTCTCAATTCTGAAGGGTATTTAGATAGTCAAAATCGTGTGTATCGACTGATTTATTAATTCTGAGGGGTATTTATGTAGCCAAATCGTGTAAATCACTGATTTGTTAATTCTGAAGGACATTTAAGTAGTCAAAATCATGTAAATCGACAATTCTCAGTGAAAAACAAAAACAAATACTGAAATCTGTCAGAAATTTATTTTTTACTGAAAATCTGACATACTACTTTCACTTTCATTTCCACGTCCTTGATTTCATCCTTGATAAATTCTTGATTTCATCAAGGCGTCTAACTTTCGTTTTCGATCGTTTCACGATCTGACATAATTTTTCTTAGTTGCCTCACACGAGTATTAATTATCTTCTTTGCTTCATATTCACGAGATAATTCTGACCTAATTTTTCGATTGAACGAGACGATGAAACAAATTCTTTTATCCGAATTTTTTTTACTGATTGACACATGGCCGTCTGAATCTTCTTTATAAATCTATATTGAGATGGTGAAATATACCTGTCCTCGTCTTTAGCTTCTTGAAACGTTTCAAAATCAGAAATAATTTTTTCAGGATTTAATTCATCAGATATATTTATACCGTCATGTTCTAATTTTTTAATAGCAGAAATTACATCATTAATATTTTCGTAATTCATTATATATAAATATTATATATTTAAAAAGAATTTAGACCAAAAATAAACAGCATGATGAGCGGTTATCATTCATGGGTTGTCCGTCCCTGGCCTGTTGTCTTTCATAGGAGATATTTGTCTTTGCTTGAGACTTTTGTTTTTGAGATATTTGTCTTTGTTTGAGACCTTTCTCTTTGGCCAACATTCTTTCTGAATGTTTTCTTGTGGGTACCCATGTGACTTAGAGCTTATGCATCCACGCTACTGTTTATTTTGGGGGCGTCACAAACATACCTCCAGCGAATTTTCTAAGCGAAACGAAATGTTAGAATGTTCAGAAGGTTGTCTGTGAACTTCAGTTCATGTACACCCTCCCCCAAGAATCAAACCCAGGGTAGTGCAAAACGCACTCACCACGTGTTTGACGTGATGAGAGAGATGTGCATGAACGCTTTTCGGGCTGATTCAGTCAAGGATACCGGAACTACAATAAAAGATGTTGCTGACACCCCCACTTTATATAGGAAAAACCCTATCATCGGTACCGTCGACAATATGCCCGTTACGAGATTCGAACTACTGACCCCCAGAACGAGAATCAGCCACTCTACCACTACGCCATGGTTCTAATCTAATGGTATATGATTCAAGAATTATTATATAGCTAACCGTCAACAGATTATATAGTTAACAGTTAACATTTCTCATTTGGATCATAAAATACAACTGAATTTTAGTTAACAGTTCAGAACTAAAATTCAAGTTTGTACCCAATAAGTCAGATTGGATAATATATGTACCCGAAAATAATTTGGAAAACGATGAGGCTACTTGCTGTGTTGTTTAATTAATTACCGTAGCAGAAAAAATACAGATAAACCAAGAAACCGAACGAATTTAATAAAACAAAAATATTGTTTTCTTAAAAAGAAATGCTGTCTTCTTATTTACCCTTAATAAACCGATTACAAACACCGTGATGACATTTCTTAATATGAAATACAAGGGAGATAACCGATACTCTTTCTGTAATCCATTCTGGGTAAACGCAGAGCTGTTGTCGAATGTTATGCATTCTCAACTGACTTTAGAAATATACAACCCACAAAAAATATATACATATTTGCAAGTCTGTATGTGTAAAATATATCCACAAGTCCAACGTGGAGTTAGTTAAGGTATGCTTTCAACGATAAATGAAGCCAGTACACCCATAAATTTGTGACATGGTCAAAGGGAGGTAACTAATCGCATGACGTATCCTCAACGGAGTTATCTCCCTTAAACTTAGAAAGAAATACTTGCCCTAACAGTACTGGAAGATGATTTTCTGCTTATATTTTTTAGAGAATGCGGATCTGTTTATATTTTTCGCTACGGAATATATTGAGAATCTGCTAATATCAAAATATTTGCCAGCTGCATACATTGATTGAAAAATTCTTTTTTCACCCGTCTCTATATTTATGGATACAACTGCTTTGGTGCTCTTATCATTACAGCCAGTGTTTCCAAGTCTACAATTCTCACTCTGCGTGAGAATTCTTAAATTCGATAAAGAATTATCAGTTTGTATACCGTTGACGTGATCGATCACAAGATCATCCTTGATCAATCCCTTGTGACATTCAAATATGAAACGATGACAGTAATAATTTTTTCCCCCTTAACACTAAACATCAGATGACCATGATTATCAACAAAACCAACTGGTCTTTTCAACCTACAATTTCTGACTACACCATCAAGCTATGCTTCGTTGTTTGTTATTATAGGATGCTTCACAAACTCTTGGCTCATTTATATAATAATATTATTTGTCTAAATTATAATTTGTCTGAGAACTTAGATAATCCTCTACACGCTTTATAACTCTGTCACTGTCATTATTTTTCTTATCATAATATCTTTTGAGTTCCCTGTATCTTTTACCACCACACTGTGCGCACAACTGTGTTTTCCTCTAACTCCGACACCACATCGCAGACATGGTATTGGTCCTAAACCCCCATTACGAACGCGCTGCAAATGTTTTCCGCAGAATTCATTTACGCAGGATTTATTACAAGTGCTCAATATAGCCACCATAAACCTTTTGCATTTATTAGACATTGCATATATAATATTTTTTATTCAAATGTTTGTCTTAATTATGATATGAACAAATTCGAGAGATTATCCAGAATCAAACCCTGGAAAACTTATAGATTCGATCTTGACAGACTAACCCCTGACTGACTTGCGGAGGCGAACTCTGACGATTATTAATCTGATTAATATTATCAGGGATACCAAAAATTAATTTCGTGATTATGGGGCATCTCACACTTGGTCGAAATTTAAAATTGTACGCGACGACAAAGTCATTGATGCTTCAATGAACGATATCCGGGCTAAAACGATTATCGATTACCTTGATATTCATCAAGGCGATCGGAAATATCTTTTCAGAATAAAGTTTATTAGGCTAGCAGATTCTGCTAAGTGGATTATCCACGACAAGCTTGACCCTGTCCTTCCAAACCAGGAATGTTGACTGGTGTTGATAAGCCATATTATGAGCGAGCATATCCTGTGACCGCGGTTATTTATGGAATTTATCGGCTAAATGATAAACCAAATATTGATAGCCTGAAGCCGATAAGATTTTCATCCTTGACAGAGTCAAGGTTAAATTGTGTAGCCGAACGAGTAACAGAACATTTTACAAATGCGATGCGTGGAAACGGTCTGACTGATTTACGACGTGAACAAATAAACAAATGGGCTGATTCAGTCAAGGATACCGGAACTACAATAAAAGATGTTGCTGTGTTAGAAAAGATACTAAAATTTCCAATAACCGTAGTAACGATAACAGGGGAAGAATTATACGAATCGAAATATAAATCGAAAGGAGCTCCGATAAATATCATTGATCATAACGTGCATGCTTGGACTAGCGCAGTAACAGTGTTTCCACGAGATCGAACTGTAAGATTTTACCCATCCTCGAAAAATTCCGAGGGGGAGAATTCTGAAAGAAATATGTTTGATATTGTCAATGAGATGGGTAAAAACGATCCCGTGTCAGTGTGGTTATTTAAAAGTTCAGATGATGAAAAATATGATCAATTTGTACGACCTAACGGCGAAATATACCGTAAAGAATCTCTCCACGAGGAAATGAAAAATCTTGCGCTGAAGGTTTCAGCAGAGAATATTGACGAATTACTAACTAATTGTTTTACGGTTCCGTCAGTTGCAGCTCGCGCTGCCAGGGAGAAATATTCGTGGAAGCCAACCCGATTTGAGTTTCTCGAGGACGTACAATCAAGTTGTTATGAATACGGGCACGGCGGATTATGGAATACTAAGCATAATTATAATGACATGATATCAGTTGACATGATTGCGTGTTATCCAGGAAGTTTTCTTAGAGCAGGTGAGTGTTCTGGATATTTTAAAACATTTGGACACCCCACAAGAGTGGCCATTAATGGACGATTACCCGATTTTGACCTAACCGGATTTGCTCGTGTAATATCATTCGAGTTTGCTAGAGGTCTTGATCCGGTTTGTTATGTTTGGTTTGGCAGACACCTTTTAGAAAAACACTGGGCACCAATAGTTTTATTACGATATATGCTCGATTGTAAAATACTGATATCGTTGACGGTCAGTGAGGCAATTATATCATATCGGAAGCAGACCGAAGTTTGTTACCAACACCTGATTATATCAGTGTAGATGAGGTCATTAAGGAATTTAGGGAAAAATGCCCTAATACTTCCGAGGATGATATTATCAAAGAAGATCCTAAAATTCTCGAAATCAAACTTATTAACAGTGAAAAAAAAAAAGATCTCGGCAGAAAAATTATTGGTAAATTTTCTTATGGCGGAGCATATGATCATAAACGGCATTATGCACGATTAATTTAGATGATGCTGAATACGATTTTATAATTGCCGATACAACAGCAAGAAATATATATTTGTAAGCCAAAAAAACGCCTACTTATCTGACGAACACGGTTGGGTACTGTTGTTAGTTACATTGATGGAGAATCTCCTCAGTATACTCATTTAAGATCTTCAATGCCCGCTTATGTTTCGATAAATTTATTATCGATGATAAATAGATTTCCCGACACTGCAGTCAGTGTTGCAAAGGATTCGTTTTATATCGATAAGAAATATGCAACGTAGTTAACTAGATTTACAAACACTGATGCATCGTGGGGTTCGTGGAGAATAAAAGAAGAATTATTATATAATTATTCCGAATCCGCAGATGTTACGATCAAAGATATTTATTATAAAAATAATCAGATATCGGAAATGTCGAGTGCGGCATCTGTGTATGATCCAGTATCCAGACACAAGACGGTTTATTTGAACGGGCCGGGAGGTTCTGGTAAGACAACTCGGGTGATCGAATTATTTCGACAGAATTCAGATATGATTGTGTTAACACCAACACACAGACTCGCAAGAGAAATGAAACAACGAAGAATCAATTATTGTACTTATCATAGCTTCTTTGGGTGGAAGGGTGACGCATGGACTCCTGACCGAATGGGTGAAAAATATATTCCAAAAATTATTATTTGGGATGAAATATGTACAGTGTCGTTGGAAATATTAAAAATGTTTCTCGATTGGTTGTTACTGAAAAACACTGCAGTGATAATGTGCGGCGATCACGGCCAAGCACCATCGTTTGTTGGACCATCTCCATATGATTGGCTAAAGAATTTTGTAGATTATTATGAAGAAATAACTGATGATCATAGATCTCTTGATGCAGAATTAAGAGATTTTAAAAAATTAATCAGACTACAACTACACAAAATTCAGTGTGAAATAGCACGTAAAATAATTCCAGAAACTTCTATGAACGAATTTATACAAACGTGGCGACCAAATAATTTGATAGTGGCAAGTAGAAAGATAGTCGGAGACACACTTCAACAGCGGTTGTTTCAGTTACATAAAGAAAAATTTCCAACGTTGCCAGTGCCGCTGTGTTATAGACCAGCTGATACGCGACGGCAGAATATCGACGTTGACATACCAGGGTCCTTGACAACGTCAAGGGAGAAACAGAATCTCGTATTAAATGATATTGTTTTAGTTGATGTCAGTGTTGTTGAGGATGCGCTACACGCTGATAAATCCCCGTGGACGCTAGGATACGCAATGACGACTCACTCATCTCAAAGATTAACTATTACTGATACAATTGTTTGGCTCGTTGATGATCGTATCGAATGGTCAAACTTGGTTTATCTCGCAGTTTCTAGAGTCAGAAGAATATCTCAGTTGCGGAGAATTGTCATGACAGCTATACAAATTGTTGATGATGATATTGACAACGATATAATAAGAAAAAAATAGCTAGTTATAAACAAATTGACACAAAAAAAGTAAACGCTACTTTGATCTCGACGTTGAATTTATCATAGCGCTAAAGCAGCATCAGAATAATCATTGTGCGAGCTGTAATTGTATAATGTTATGGCAGTACTCGAGTAGTAATCCAAGACAATTTACCGTAGATAGAGAAGATATTAGTCGCGGTCATACAAGCGAAAATGTGATGCTGACTTGTCTTGAGTGTAATCGACGTAGAGGTGCTAGTTAAGTGATCGTGGTGGTAATTGTGTATCCTCCGGAATTACTTGTAATTGTTCACGTGCAAATCCACGCTGAGGAGCAGTTGAATCCAGTCTAGATTGCGGGTCTACCTGTAGATCTTGTTATGTTAGATATATTGTGTGTGGTAATACTCCAAATAGGATCAGTCGCTCTTTTTATTACCACCTTCAAGTTCACCCGGTTCATATAAATATCTTACAGTCACATTACCCAGTACTGGCTGTGCTGAAAAATCACGCCGTTGTACGGGTATATGCGCGCTTCTAATTGCATTAATGGGTTTCATGTTGGTTGTTCGAGTTATTTCGTTATTTAACGCGGTTATCACACTTGGTAATCTTGCAGCCCATTCACGAGAACTTGTATCTTGAATGAATTCTTTCGCGTATTGATATCCAAATAACCGATGAGCAAGTGTTCGATAAAATCGTTCAACAATTGACTGCTCACGATGAATTGCAGTATGCCCTCGTCTGATCTTGACGTTGTGTTGCTTCATCAGCGATGACACTGCACCCTGAAATTCTTTGCCGGGATCAACCTGTAGCAGCTGTGGCCATCGTAGACCACCACGTTAATAAATTCGTTTAAACGCAGAAGCAACTGCAGATGATGTCTTTGTTGATAGCGGCTCTGCATCTTTATATGTACTTGCAACGCCAACGACAGTTAGCGCGTATTTGTATGTTATTTGACGTCTTCGGATTTTAATGGTATCATGTGGTAAAAATAATATATCAGCTTGATGAACTTCATTAGTAACACTAACATCAAAATGTGCAAAGTGAATTTGCTTAGGTGGTGATAGATAAATTTGCCATATTGCTTGTTTGGATAACCATTTTTTGGCAGTAACACGTGTAACCTTTGCTGCTTCAGCGAGTTTACTAATCGCTGCGTTACCCTTCCAGTATCCTCTTGGGGAATAATAAATCGATTCCATTTATAATTAATTACAGCACCTAACGCTAATTTACCTTTCAGCGCGGATCTTACTAACCAATTAGCTAATGATTCCTTGAAAGATTTATTCGTAATGGAATTTAGCGCATGAATTAATTTTACATCTGCTATATGTCTTTGCTGTAGATCTTTACTTTTATAAGCTACATCATGAGCGTGACACGCTTTATCAATAGCGTTTATTGGATATTCGCCTGGTTTTGGTTGATCTTGGTTGTCAAGTCTGATATCAAGTCTGGTTCCAGGTCCACAATAGTTATATCCTGGGAGATGTTTTTCTCCTGGGTATTTAGCCCACGGAGTCCCGGGTAATTTTCCTAATTTTGCTGCAATATCACCTCCGTGTTGCTTTTTTTAAACCCGACTGTGCGGGAATAAATTTAAGTTTCTTTGTACGGCATCGTTCACACTTACCTGTAATTGCTGATTTATTATTTTTTGTTGTACTAGTTGTTAGATCACTTGTTGGGGTACGCGCCCTGCATTTCACACAATATAAACCCATATTCTTTTTATATACCATAAATGTAATTGATTTTTCTGCGACAAGAAAACAGGAGCCGGTCAAGCATCATACAGCGCTACCAATATCTGTCCGTATGATTATCATAGGTCCATCTGGAAGTGGTAAGACGCAACTGTTACTTAATTTGATAATGAGATGGCTCAGGTGGGATAAGTTGTATTTGATTGCTCCGTCTGTAGATGACCAGCGGTTCTATGATGTACTTAAAGATTTTAATGAAAATGCAAAATCGTTAAATGAAAACGACGATGATGTTATCGAGTTTATCACTGATATTAGTGAAGCACCGTCTGTAGATGATATTGATAGATTCGTTAACAATTTAGTTGTGTACGATGATGTAATGCTGGACAAGCAAACAAACCCTGCTAGGATATTGTCCAGAGGCAGACACAAAAACACAGATGTGATTTATGTAACCCAGCGGTACACACAAATTCCTAAAGTAATCAGGGATAATTGTAATATTCTTGTTGTGTTTAGCGGAATTGATACTCACACGTTACGAAATATTCATCAGACTTGGTGTAGCGGTGATATGGTCATAAACAAGTTCAAACATGTATTTAGTCGGGTTCAGTTATCCCCGCATGGATTTATAACAATAAATTTACATGATCCTCGAGCACGATACCGAGTCGGTCTTGATACAATTTTTGAATAATAGCAGCAACGAGGGCGCGACCTCGAGTTGGTTCATGTTTTGTAATACTTCGCCAAAGATGCGTTTTCAGTCAGAGAAACAGCGTGAACTAACCCCCTGAGAGGAACTCTCGGAGAACCCTCAACATAGTTAGTTATTTTGATTTAAGGTCATAAGCCCTTCTTTTCGGAAGGCTTTTTTCGGTATTTGTAAACTTCTAAAAAGTTGTTGGATTTACCCCCTCTGCTAGCATCATTGACACTTATATCTTTTTACCCTCCGTAGGAAGCTTTATTTCAGTCTGAAAAGTTGGTCTGTTCACCCCCTCTGCTGATGAACGTTTTTTCCCTGATACATGTCATGGAGAGCTGTCCGGTCAAATGCTCGCCGTAATAGATCCTGACGATGCTGTTTCGGGTTAACTGCGTAAACTGTTCTTGCTTGAGTAGCATTTGCTTGAGCGCTACTTGGGCACATAAACGTTCTTTTGAAGCACCGTCGAAATGGTTTCAGGGAGAGCCTCAGGTTGGTACAAAATCACGTCCGTGACAAAGACTATGTCGTCAGACATTCTCTATTCATAATCCATGACGTATTTTTGATCGTAGACTTTTTCGAAAAGAGTCAAGGACACGCACTGATTGCCTACAATATCCACTATGAGATCGCCGATGGTTCTCATTTCGCAAATCAGCAATGACATATCAAATGAATTCCCACCCAGATACGATCGGATCTTATTGAGATCCGCCCGGTAGAGATGACACTGGTAGCCATCACAACGAGTGGAATTTAGCGAGATGACTCCGAGTATCCTCTTGTATCGTCGATACGCATGCTTGTACACGTAGACTCTTCGATGGTGATAGCGATACTACAATTCTAGCTCGCGACCTTGCTCCGAAGACAAGTTTCGTCGTTGTGGTTAAAGTCGAGGATGATGTTCATTCTGAGTCGACTAAACTCTGCAGCAACAGCTCAGGCTGTGACAAGTTTCCATTTCAGAATTTCACATGCACATTAACTTTATGGTCGTCGATCTCAGACACTTTTCTCCATCCAACCACTGTGGATATATATTTAATCCTTTTGTGATTTTTGTCAGCTGATTTAACATCACAAAATCAGAGTCGCTTCCAGTTCAATATTGTCCAGATATCGATGTGATTCTACGACGTGTAACAGCTCATTCGTTGAATAAGGCATTTTCGATGATACTTTTTAAGGAAAATATACGACAGGGCGATATTTGTCCACGTTACTTTTCCAAAGTCTTTTATCGCTGAAAATATAAAATATCTGTCCCTAAAAACTCACTGACTCCAGTACTTTCTTTGATATTTTTCTCGACCTTTAATTTTATTCAAAAGTTCCTGAGAAACCATCGGTTCATTGACAAAGTGTCCTCGTGGAAGAGCACTTCCTTCCTAAAAAGCACTGCTCATCTTGTACTCAATTTCATCTCGCTGAAAATTTTCCAAATACGAGTAGGATTCCGCAGCCACATTTGGTTCTGTCTTCCCATGTATGATAAACATAATCACTTTAAAAAGCGCTTCCATGGCCTTGTTGTTTTCAAACACTAGTGCCTCATTGTCAGAAGCACCGCCAGAAGAGAGTTCGTCGAGCCCCATCACTGTCACGATAGTGCCAACATCCTCGTACTACATGCCGACGTGTTGAAAAAATTTGTTTGTCGATAGCGTATCGGACGTTTCTGTTGGTTTTCGTGCCACCATTTTGTCCATGTACTCGTGATCTTTTCCGTGTGCTTCGTCGTCTTCCTTTCGACCAAATCGTCATCGTTTGACGTAGCAGGTACACACGATCGCGTCTACGACGTCTGGGTGCAATTTGTGGATGATGTCGTGGACGATCCCCTCAATGGTTTTTACCAGTCTCGCCGATTCTCAGTCATTACATAGTTTAAGTACGGCAAAATACTGATTGATGGTTCTCGGAGCTGATCCTGTTGCCTGTCTCCCCACGAACAGATGAGACCGTTTCACGTCGTGATGCTTTTATCTCTCGTAAGCCTCTTCCAGGGATGATTTACCGCACGTATCACTTCGTTCATCTAAGCGTGCACTCTCGTGGTCTGCGTAAGTACGTGATTGTCGTGTGTAGCATACGACGTATCCTGCCTGTAAGTAACGGTGTGCATGTTGATCGGACTGTAGTTTCCACTAGCATATCTATCGTCGATCACTGAACGATCCAGCCTGCCAAAATGATAGATCATCGACGATTTCGTGTTGAGTCCAGTACTGACTCTGACTCGTCTAGAATTTTCTTAGGAGGTTCCTGCCTCTGGAGACGTCATGAAAAAATGGCTGGTCACCCGAGCCGTCACGGATACATTTACAGCAAGGACCCCACCCGTTTTATCATATTTGTTTGACATTTCCACCTAGAGATCTCCCGCGAAAATGGCCTACGACGACACCAACGTTGTCCGCTGCCCGCTGCAAGTCCGTATAAAATTCTTGCATTTATGTTCAGATTTCCAGTCCTCGTTCCACCAGTTAGTGATAATTTTGTCTGCATTTGTATACTCACGTGTGACCAGCGTGCTCCATTGTCGGTCGGAGGTGGATAACTCACTTAGTCAAGATTGATTAGGCTGTGACCGCTCATGTTGACATTACCGGTCATGGAATATATGGCGCTGTTGAATCGCAGAAGAACTGCTCCCCGATCCCACGAGAGTACCCAAGGATGTCAACATGATTTAGCGAGAAAATGATATATAGAAAATGAACATCATTAACTTTGAAATGAAGGAGAAAACGAAATCTCATCCGTAACACATTTTGATGCCGGGTTGCCATTACATGACCATGGGTCCCACCGGTCGTAGCACAATGAATATCCTCATGAACATGCTCTTTAATAACATGCTGAATTACGATCGCGTGATCCTATATACGCTCAGTCCTCGCAAAGACAAGTACAAAACTCAGCACCAGTTCGGAGATTTTATTTCTGCTGACCATGTTTCCACGATAGCGGATCCAGAAGAGATCTAGTCCGTGGATTAACTAAATTCAGACGAGCATAAGATCATCGTGTTTGACGACATTAAAATCGACCAGGAGAACATAAATAAGGTCTGCAAGAAATTTTCGTTCTCGAGAAACAAGCGTTGAAACAGCCCCTATCTCAGACGTACTACTACGTGTCTAAGTACATCCGACGAAGCACGGAATGCTTTGTCCTCTTTTCAGGACTTGATACCAAGACATCTACGCGATGAGAGACAAATGCAGCGGCATGATCGCAATACTAATTCAAAGTCTGCTATGTCTCAGCGGCTACGTATCCAAGCAATGCGGAACGATTCCGGAAAGTTATCGAAAAGGCTTTGACGAATTTTACCTTACTGATTAGTATAGTAATATTTCGTTCATATAGGTCACCACGCAACGTCATCGCAAGGACATTCTCAAAAACTTTATTGAACAACGGGCGGCATAATAGGTACGCGCGTCCTCGAGGACAAGAAAGACCATCTGTCCTTTCAACGTGATGTGGCTGGATAACTGTTCAAGCCCATCCTGAAGAAACTCGACGAATCCGACGTTAGATCCTCCAATGCCATCAGAGCCTGCTCGGTTAAAAGAGCCTGCGTGTCATGAACCCACGAAAGAGCAGATTGAAAAATGGACAGAATCGGACAGAAAGAAGTATTACCAAGAAAAGATGGCAATTCACCCTATACCTCATACCCAGGATTAATCACCAACGTGAACAGACTCCTCATCAACTGCTCAATCGCTTAGGGATCATAATCGTCGGTCGGCTCGGCATCCAGCGTGAGTTTATTGACATGGAATGCAAATTTGTCATAATCCCTTCATTTATTATCCAATCCTGAACACGTACGAGATCTCGGAAATCACCATGTGGCTTAACGATCAGTCCGGAAATGCCATCGATTATAACCAAGAAAGAATAACCTATTATTTGCACGTGTGTAGTAAGCTCTGATAACAGGTCTGATAAAAATGTTTACAGATAGCATAGTAAACATGAGACAATCACGCATACAGTGACGTAAAATCGTGGGTGGATTTTATCCATGCTATTTCCGATCAGCACTTCCAGGTATTGCTGCCAAAGCCATTCCCATTGCTCTCAAGGCAACCTAAGCGGAAGCCAAAGGAGCAGCCTCTGCCGCTGAACCGGCTTGGTACAATCTCTGATCTTTCCAGACAGCCCAAACACGCTCTTCAGAAAACAGCAACAGTCCTTAGCAACAGATCAGAAAGAATTTTACATTGTCTGGAGGGTCAGGTGCTAAGTGCTCCCTCTCTGGTGGCCATCATGCCCAGTTATGGATTTATAAGATTGTGGTATAAAAATATAACTCTTTTTTTAATAACAGCGTGTTTTGATAATATCATATAGTATAGCATCAGATATTCGAGGTTGACTCCCAATTACCTTCATCTGAACGATGATACTCCCGTCGACGAATCCACCACCGAGTACGAGTACGTCGAATACCAGGACACGAACATCACCGACCTCAACGCGAGCACGCATCGAAAAATAGAGGCGCGTGACAAAGATGTGTACCTGGTTCCCATTCTGGAAGTCCGCTGCAAAAAAAAAGCTGGATGAGTGGACTATGATGAAGGAGAACAAATCACGTAGAAAGATAACGAGTTGTCGTTATTTAAGTCAGTGCAATACCAATTGAACAATCAGACCGTGGAAGAAATCAATGACTACTTACCCCAGGCCAGCACGATTCTGAATCTGGTCATGTTCAGCGATGACTACATACGTTCGTGGTTCGTGTGCCACCAACATGTGGTGGTTCAGAGATACAGCGACGGGACCTGCTGTGAGTACCGAATTTTCTGCCAACGTGGATCTGCTTTCCGCGGCAAGTGTGGCGGATGGTGTTGATGTCAATGAAGCTGTTTTTAGAGTCAGTTTTTCTTTCGCACGTAATGCCACCTACAATGTCAGATTCGATGCTTGGCGCGTTCTTACCGATCCTAGTCATGAAATCTACATACTTCTTCCCTTCCTCAGCATCTTAGGTGCGTGTAGAGATATCAGCACGGTTTTCAGGGGAGTCAAACACCCGCTTGTGTTGGAAAGAGACTCTTCCACCCAATACATGCAAAAGGCCGCCGCTGTGGCAGGAGATAATGGACTATAAACTATGACGTGGTTGTCGTTGTGGATGCTGAAATCACACCCTCAACGGCGCACATGGTCGAACTGGAATCGACTTTGCCCAGGTTCACCAGAAAATTTTACTTCTAACGTCCTTTCATTTACATGCAACAATTTACCTCTGCTCATGTCACTGCCAGGTGGAGAGTAGCCACCAACCCAGGCAGTGAACGTTCCAGACACGTGTTCGTGGCAATCCAGCTGACAGCACAGCCAGAAATCCAGCTTGGAAACAAAAACTTGTACAAACATCTCAGTCTGTCTCGCATTCTCGAAAGCAACTTCCCGGTCGCCACCTGAAATTATTCTCGCGCGTACATGATGCTAATGAAAGTCATGTAAAAGTATCAGGGCGTGGACACGGGCACGCAGGTCTCGATCTCATATTCCACTTCAATGTCTCAAAATATTCCGAGTGTCGACAAGATTCTCCCGCCGACATCGAAATCCAATAGACTATTAACGCTCCAGGCGGTGATTAAGTCTATTACTTGCTGATGACCGCAGACCAATTCATGACGCTAGGCGTACTCGATGGAAAAATGAATATCCTTGTATAGACAACCAGAAAAATGTCATCCCAGCAACGACGCGCAGGAAGCAAACTTGCTTACCCGATCATTACTTTTGTCAAGACCATGGTACCAAAGCTGTTCACGTACTTTCTTGCACCATCAGGACTGTCCGTGGCCACAGAAGTCATTACTGGAGCTACTTAAAATGTGGTCGTGGGTAGCGGAGCACATCAAAACTGTGCCATCGTCAAATCACATGCTGTATATCGAAATGTCAAAAGAAAACGAAATAAAATCATTTCATATACCATCATGTTGTACGTTCCAGTAGACGTCATGCTGTCACCTCAGCAAAAGAAACACATCGCCGTGGCAGCCACGCATAAAAGACATGTCTCTATCAGAATGAAGGCCTCGGCACTGATGACGGACCCATTGACAAGCCAACATAAGTTTGCACAAAATGAATCGTTCTGAACTTGTCCGCTTCGCAGCCGTCCAAAAAAGGAGGATTCATTGGACCCATGTTAGCAGGGATAGCTAGATCGTTGCTGCCAGTATTACTCGGTATCGGACAAAGACTCCAACTTCAAGGAACCACCCGAGGTAAGGGAGGCATGAGAAAAAACTTTTAACGATCATCGACCTCGAACCCATATTAGGAACCAGAGTCTGACATTTCAGATGCGTCATTTCTAAAGATCAACTTCCTGAATACATCACGTCCGATGAGAGCTGCGTAGTTAACCTGCAAAATTATTACGACGGACATCGCACTCACTCGGTCACCATCGTCAAACATCCACGTTATAGCGACATCAAGTATTTTGATTCGTTTGGTTTACCTTCTCCCGATGAAGTAGTGCGTTTTCTCTGCACATCAAACAACGGAGCTGTGTAAAGCTCGTTGCAACTTCAGGACTTCAGCGATAGCACAAGTGGGGATGGTACTGAATCGATTACATCCAACGTAGGCACGGGGGACAATCACCCGTGGTGACTATTTTAGTGCTTTCAAAATAATGTACAATCATCATATAACAATATGAACTTGTAGTATCGTAAGTGCAAGATTAAACCGAAGAGTATCGACCCCGTCGAAGTGGTCACGGAGACCAATAAAATGTAGAGTTGATCTGCATAAACAGTGAATCATTGCAGACACTGCGATTTCGACACGAGCTGCGATGACATTTGCGTGGAAAGAAACCCGTGCGTGGGCGATTGCAAATGTTGCGGACAACGAACAAATTATCGGTTGAGCCGTAGACGTCCATATAAGGATCGGAAAACTTCCGAGACCTCGTGAAGAATGGACGTTGTCAGGACACAAATACACTCGACCGTGGAATCCATTAGAAGAGGAACTGAATGAAAACGATCAGCCACTGCCAGGTTAGGAGCCCTACAACAGCGTCGATGGCATCTCCATGCAACACGATCTTTGTTACAGGGATCATCCCGACGACAAAGCGAATGCGATCGAGTCATGCAGATGAACGTAAAAACAATGAAGCTTAAATATTGCAGACAACGTGTAGATCGAGCTCTTGTGAGTAGCATCATTGGTACCAAACATAAACGTGGCATTTTCGTGTCAGCTGATCTTTCAGAGATGGCAGAAAGACTGCATATATCCGCACGAAAGCATTTTCAAAGAGGCAGAGTCATCGCGGTTTTCGCAGACGATATAAGGTCAACAGATCTCGTCGACATGAGAGATTACAGTGCGTACATTGATCATTTTAAATATATCAAGACGGTCATCGACGTGTTCAGCAAATACGCATGGGTGGTTCCTCTCAAAAACAAAAAAGGACATTCAATAGTGGAAGCACTGGATAGCATTGCACGAAAACCCCATAAATTATGGGCAGATTATGGTAGTGAATTTGATAACAAAACCGTCTCAGACTGGCTTGAAAAATATAATATTGTCTTGTACAACGTACACAATCTCAACAAAGCGGCCGTATTCGAACGGTTTAATAAAACTCTTAAAAATTGCACGTGGAAGAGATTTACCAGAGATAATATCAACCGATACTTAGACTTCTTGCCAGACATCGTCAACCAATACAATCACATCTCAGCATTAAAATTACACCACATTATTAAAATTACACCCACAGAAGCCACTTTGGCTGACTAAAAACAGCTGATCACAAATGCCTTATTATTTAGATCCAAATTCAAAATAGGTGACCACGGCAGGATCAGCAGACAAATCTCTACGTTCGAAAAATGATACACACCCAACTTCGTCATCGATACCGTTCAAAAAACCATTCCAGTAACGTACACGTTCAGATATTCATCAGTAGAACCAATACAAGGTACTAGTTACGAACAGGAATTTCAGAAAAAGATAAAATCTCTTCAGAGTCGAAATAGTGCTATCTATCAAAGGTAACACAGTTCTCAAGTCAAGTGGTTTGGTTATCCGAAACGATTCAACTTGTAGATTCCCACATCCTCCTTGACACCGATAGCACCTCAGAAATAATCTTATCGTACTCCTCACACAAACTGTTCCCGGAGAACGTCTTAAATTTCTCCGCATTCTTGTGAAGACCCATCTTCTCAAATATGCGTTTGAACACATACTCAAATATTATAAATTTTACCGGACCTACTAGCTGAACTCTAGTGACCCTATTCAGCCAGTAAAAAGACTGATTTTGCTGTGGTTCAGACAAATGAAAACGCATCAGCTTATTTTGATGTAATATTGCTGATTGCATCTCTGCACAGAAGCTGATTACTATGGCAACGTCACACCCACTCCTCATTCTCATACTCTTCGCTCTCCTCACAATAAATCATCTCAGGCACATAACTCAAATCTCTTTTCGCATACGATATTAACTCCGTGGCAAGTTTCAGCCACCCCTGAGATTCCCTCTCACTTAAATCCGCTGTGGGAATGCTACTGCAAACCTCATCATTTGCTCCCAATCGATCGACACTCCCGGGATAACACGGAGGAGACATCTTCTCCATATTACAAGCAAACTTTTAATAAAACCAAACCATGGTTACCCATTTATTTCTGCGCTGGACTGAGCCAGAACCCCCATGGGGGCACGCTCGATCACTCTTTATCACGCAGTGTTAAAATGGGCCAGAATCCCTATTTTTATATGCTACTATCCTACCCATCTTCCTGTATGGCCATCCACCCCTAGTTTCAGTTTGTGTGCTTGCATAGAAATAAGTAAAGCAAACGAATGTCATTTAGTTTGCACTAATATTAGGACCCTTATTCATATATCGACAACGTAATAATGTTATACCGCTACTTCTTCTACATAGCGTCAGCAAGTTTGAAGATGCTTCACATATTTAAATCAAATAGTCATCTAAATACAGAACTTTATGATTTTCGTCATAGAAACATTAAGCATAGTGTTTACCTTTTTAAGGAAAATTTAGCTGCTGAATCGTCCGCAGTAATAACGTACTACTTGTTAACGTGTTCACATTCGTTAGTTCTGCTGGTCGTGGAAGAGCGCATGGGATGGACCGTCCATCGGTTAATACAAATTTGTTATCACCACTCCTCATAAACTAATTGGAGGGTGGCGAGGGTTTGTGGGTAAGGTTTATCTGCGTATTTTCGAATGGACAGGAGTATTGTGATCAAATAAAAATTGTCAGTCCTACATTAGGCACTGTAAAATGATCCTTAACAAAGCGATTAATTATATAAAACAACGTATATTATCATTTACAGTAGAAAAACTAAATAAAGATCACCGAACTACATAATTTCAATTTGAAATGAAGTTCATACTTCGGAATCTGTCCATATTACATTCCAAAGTCGATGTACATGGTCAAAGCGGTGACTAGTGTTTAATAAGTTTTTCTTAGCAAGTATGAAGGCCATGTGACCTTTTAAAAGAATTGGGATAAGCACAACGTGAACAAAGGGCATGATGTACTGGGTTAAAATTCAACAGTCTTGGTATAAATAATCTGACAAATGACAGGTATATAAAAAGACCGACGTGTTGTGACGGCTGATGCTAACGATATTTCGTTTCTTTTGCGTGTCTCTGTCTTGGCAGTATACAAGTAATAATATTAAATATAATTGTTCTTTTCAATAGATTATTTATTTCATGCTTTTGGAGAGGTCGATATGTTGTAAGTATTACTTCAAGATTCTGCGGATCCAAGAACCGTCACATTAAGGTTGATAATATCAATTTCTTGTTAAAACATCATATCAAAACACGGAGTTCAACACATTACCTGAAAAGAAAACCGTTATCAAATCATTGCTTGAAAAGAGAACCGCTATCAACGTATTGCATGAGAAAAAACAAAACAAACAAACCATAAAATCCAAAATACCCATAAAAACAAAAAGAAAGAAAAAAAACCAACAAAATATATAAAAACACAACGCAAAACGCAACCAATCGAGGTTAGTACGTTTTGGAAATGTTTTATGTCGAACTGGATAACTATAAAAGAGAGAAGGCGAATACTATGGTTTGACTCCATCTGTAGCATATATGCTTTCAAATTTCAGCGGATTCCAAAAATGTCAAATATTCCTTTACAGTATGCATTTCCTGATAAATCAGTATGTCAAATCCGTTGTATCGGATCTACGTTTTATTTTTAATAGCACTTTCAGACATTTTCTTTTCGTTAGAAAACAAAACGAATCCAAACAATGTTGTCTACTAACAATCATCTGAACATCAAGGGTTGTATCAATACAACATGACATTTGGCTAAAGATTAAAATAAAACTTTATTTTGTCACAACATACACATGTCTTGTTGCAGCTTTAACTCGACAAAGCAAGTCTATATACTACATTGAAGTGAAAATATGGGAATCTTGTTAAAAAGATGAGGACTAAAGAAGACTAAAAATAAACTGGTTTTCAGACACAAAACCAGCGTATGCGCTATTGTTTCAATTCCGTGATGATAAACAGATAAAGAGGCATAGAATCACATGTAGGGATTGGTCAGTGGTGCAATTAGATTGTAACTCGGTTCGGTACAGACATCGCGACCCTGTCATTCTGGTATGGTCGTACCGGCAATAAATGTCTTAACGTGACCGTACATTTACATGCACTTATGGGTATATTGCACTCGAAAAGTAGGGATTGCAGTGCATACATAGCACTTACGTGATTTGAAGGAGATCTCTTGATCATATCGAGCAAGAAAAATACATGCTTGTCATCATATGTATTCCTCATTTGGTCTAGGCCATAATAACAATAGTAATGAAAAATCAAAAGGACAGGCCATTCTTGTTGGCTAGGACAGTTGAACATACAGCTGGCTAATAACAGAACATTGGGAAAAGACGAGATATGAGACTTAGTGGTTGTTGTTGTTTTTGTTGGTGGTGGTAGGTATATCATTTGTTTTAATCGTAGGCAAGGTCGTCGAAACTGGAACGACTGCTAAGGGAAACATTATGTTGCCTTGAATCACTAACTTGAACACAATTATAGTTGATTCAACCCAATATTTAGTTCATTATATAGATCTTTAGTTCAGTATATAGAAAGACTAATTTAGCCTGAAAATATATGATATTTAAGCAATATCTTATTTTGTTCATATGTTCTAACGATAGTTCGTATTTTACAGAGGGGGCTAAGTATAAAAGGAAGGAACTCATTATTAACGAATGAAGCACTGTAGAGGTGTTTAGCTTGAGACGACACTAATTAAACACCATGACTGGCTAAATGGACCCTTCATTAT
Organism: Sinohyriopsis cumingii; assembly: GCA_028554795.2. NCBI lineage: Eukaryota > Metazoa > Mollusca > Bivalvia > Unionida > Unionidae > Sinohyriopsis > Sinohyriopsis cumingii. The sequence continues at coordinate 75,231,212 of CM068831.1, read as the reverse complement.
TTTCTTAAACTTGACCTCTTGAAGTGGCATTTTTATCGCGGATTCAAGAACATCAGCTCTCGAGAAGAAAAATACCAAAACTACGTGTATTGTCAAATTTAATTTACTAGAGTAACTAGTGGTATAGCTCCTGGCTAGAGCTAGAGCTGTGCTGGGATCGAGCACCTCTCCTCTTTTACTTTTGTTCGCAGCGAAGGCATCAGATGCATATAGACCTGTAATATTCGCCACAATTCTAGGGGTGCCACTAAACTAGGCAGTAAAAACCCTCGAATGCATCTCCACCGGGAAATTGCGTATTAACCTCTTTAAAGACACTTAATTTGAATTAAGTTGATACTGTATAAAAATATCAAGCTCTGTTTTGAACATTCTTATTTTAGAAACTATGGCAACTATTTTCGTCAAAATTAGTGATATCAATGACTTATATAGGGATACCATAATCCTGTCCGAGTGTATACATTGCTTAGATTGTAAATTACAAAGATTTGAAATTTAATGTAAAGCACATTAAAAGTAATATATATTGACTTTTGAAATAGCAATAACCTGAGTACACAACAGTTGATACAAAAATCTCCGCTCTTTTCAGTAGAACATTCGTGCAACTATTTAATGACAAATTATGTGTGAATATATTTTTGGACGACATAAAAATCTTTGCTTTAACACTATACAAATTTATAAATTGTCTCAAATTAGTTATTCTTAAAGTTCCACACTATTTGCTTTCACCTTGATATAAATTTACTCATATACGATTCATCTTTTGTTTCAAAGGACAATGTACTGAAAAGAAAGCCAGCCTTGTCACTCCCATCTACATTAAGGAAGAAGGAACCGAGGAGAAAAGTTTACAAAGCAATACTGTAGTCTACTACATTGGTTACTTCATTTTGCTACACAAGATAATCTGCCCTGAACGTCACCATGTAATCTATGTTATCGATAAGACACAATTCAGCTTAAGACGTACGTGTTATACCTTAATTTGTCACAATTAGTTCAAAGATCGTTCAAAATAATCAATGTCATAATCGATACCTGAAAAAAACAAACAAATTCCCTATTTTTGTTATGGATGTAGTCTAGACTATAGTCTTGGTTCAAACACTGAAGTAACAAGTCAAAAAGTAATACTAGCTGAGTAAGTCCTTTTCTAGTAGATCTTTATTTTCTAATAATAGGACACCATTTGTTTCTTACAGAAAATGGGGTCTCTTCAGTGAAGATATCAGCTAAATAAAGTATAGCATCACACATACCGAGAAAACGAGAGCTTCCAAAATATAAACAAACTGTTTTCAAACTATTCATATACGCATTTGATTAAGTAATTCCTACATTGGTAATCTTTATAAACAAAAACAATTTTTTTCTGTCATTTTGAGCAAATGTTGTTTTCTTTCCTACCGTATCAAAAAAGGTATATGAAGGAATGCAATCGCTGATTTATCCAAGTAATCACTCCAAGTTTCACAATGTTGGATAATGTCAAATTTATTCAAATTGCCTTTATTTTATTAATCATAATAAATGGACTTTTCCAATACCCCAGTGTTCCAAGTCAACTTATTTATGTTATTACTTCAATCCATCTACCTTCGACCTATGCATGAAAATCGCTCTCACTACCACCTTCGCTCTCGCTTTCATGCTAGTTTCTTTCCTACTTAAGGAACTGCCCTGCCTCCCTTAAATTATCTCCAGTTAAATTAAGATGGTTACATTAAGATGGTTACATTTGTTGTAGTTCTGTTGCATGTATTGACTGGCTTTCGTGCCGCGTGCAGTCCGAGTTATCTCTTTCTCTTGCTAGCACAAACGATATTGTATCATAGCCGTATAGTTTGTTGTCAGTATACAGTTTGTCGCATTTAATAACTCAATAGTATATATTATTCCTAGGTTTTATCATCTAGTTCAGGATATTTGCCATGTGTTTCTTAAGGCACTATGTGGTCTACATGTAGAACGTCAGCCTCGGAGCCGGAAGGTTGCGGGATCGATCCCGGCAGCGTAATACCAACGACTTATATAAAAATGGTACTATAAGCTGCCTCCCTTGGCGCTCATCATTAAGAGGTTAGTGTTAGGAATAGTCGGCCTGGTGTCACAATAATGTGTCTGGGTGGGACATCATGCCACATGTCTGCGGCATGATGTCCCAGTGCTAGACATTACTTTAAACTGCCACACTGCAGACATCGTAGCGATATGACTGAAAGTTGTTAAAGCTACGTTAAAAATTCAAATCACATACACACACTCTAACTTAATTAAATGAAATCAGCAAATTACCTCTAAGTTCTTGAAGGGGATATAATTCTAATAATTGTGTTTTGTAATAAAAGAGTTACCATACTTCACTTGTCAATATGTTCTTCCCCTTAGCAATATAAAGCCAGAAAGTCATCTTTGTTTTGGATTGACACTCTCTTCCGCTGTGCCGAGAAAAAACCTATTAAATTTACCGAAGAATTTCTTTTTGTATACCTTTGTCATTTTATCACATTAATTTAAGAATGCTAGTTTCAGAAGTGCCATACACCTTTATTCTTCATTTAGTATCATAAACATACAGCTGTCTTGGGGTTATGAATGTTGAAATACTTGGATTGAGGGCATGAACCATTAACTGCTTGAACCCGTGTAAATGATTTTAGGTAATGAAAAAGATCAGGCCTTACGTGAGACTCAGTTTTATTCTAAATATACTGACGTAAACACAAGTTAATGGATATCATTTAACATATTGACCCAAATACAAGTTAATGGACATCTTTACAAATATTGACCCAGATACAAGTTAATGGACATGTTTAAAAGTATTGACCCATATACAAGTTAATGGACATGTTTACAAATATTGACCCATATACAAGTTAATGGACATCTTTTAATTAAATTTGTGCAAAATATAAGATAAACAAAAATTGAGACTAATGAAAGATGCATTTTGTTGTAAAACTTGTCGAATAACATAAAGAGAGACTAGATAGATGTCTCATTACATTTGCGTCTTCAGTCACTAGAGCCTTTTTGCTTTTGAATCCTTACATTCAGGTGCTACACATGTAATTATGCTAGTAACGTGCTGCTGTTGAGCTCACTGACAACATGTACAGGTGAAAAATCCAGCGATTTTGTACTGGTTGCTTGGAACAAATTGCAGTATTTAGGGTGTGAGGGATCTACCTGGAGAACTTTTCAGTCTAATTTGCTGAAATTTGGTCCTAAGAGTACCCTCTACGTTGATTCTAACGGAACAAATTACATTAATTATTTCTTACACAAAGACGCACAGTAATAATAACGAACAGTCAGAAGAATCGCCATTATATGCAAATCGACCAACCGCTTTTAAACTCGAACCCACTAAAAAAACTAAACTTGCATCAGCCCTGAGAAAATATTTAAATCCGGTGAAAGAGAAATCGCGCTTCTTTTTATGTACTTATAATTACTGCAAAAATATTTAACTTTGATTGTGAAAAAGAAAATTAGTAAAAGAAATTAAAGACTAATGTGATGTATATTTAATCTGCATTGCTTGTTAGTTTTTATATTCATTATATGCTATGGATAATTGTAGTTTGGAGTTGACTTGTCCAAAATCAAATTCCTTTCCTACCCGACCTGAGTCATTGATTTTGGTTATGTAAACAACATGGTTATCTCAATCTGAGATACGAACATTGGAAATTCCAAATGGAATGCCTGGTGTACCTGTTGTGCTTACCAAATTTACATTATAATTTTAGTAACACATTTTCTAATTATAACTGAAATTTTATCTTTTAAGCATTTGGAACTTTGCAGAATGAAATTTTCCATTTGGTACAAGTTTTTATTTATTATTATAGAAACTGCTAAATGTGAATTGAAATCAAGTAGAGGACTATATAAAATTATTATTCTAGAAATTATTCATTCGTGCTGTAAGATTTGAGCAGAATTATTTGTATTACTGTTGTGTTCTTTATCAGGACTTTAATTTAGTTAATTCAGGTAATTCTACTCTTTAAAAAAAGTGTTCAAAAATAACATTCTTGGAAACAGAAACTTAGATTTATAGTGAAATTCAAATAAAGATATTTTCTTCGATTGTATTATTGTAATGGGACAAAAGACTATATGCACATCACTACGACACAGACCATCACAGGTGCATCAACACTTCCAGCGTTAGATTATTTTGGAATACCACTAACGTTTATTCAGGACTTTAACCATTTTGATTTGTGTTAGCAATTCTATAATTATTTGGGATTTATTTCGCAATACCGTACGTTGTTTTCAAATTTTCACTTTTGTATTCCAGGGAAATAAATTATTTGCTGAATTAGACAAAGCTTGTTGCTTTTCGCTCTTTTCTGTTACTGATTTTAAGACTATAGAGTCGTAATACTAAATAGTTACAATTTATACTTTTGGGAAAGGTGAAGCACACGTCATACATTATCGCTACTATTGTGCATCAGGTACTAGTCAGTATTTTATAGGGATGCATGGCTAGTGTAATTGTTGACTTTAATTTCATGGATTATTCTATTTGAGTTTATGCTTTATTTATTTAGCTTTTGCGTATATAACATGTAGAGTATATTTTTATGCGTAATAAAAGACGATATTTTGTTTAACAAGGACTAGAGAGGAATGAGTTTTTATGCAAAAAATATTTCCATTACACCCTGAAACCTTGCTTCACGTTTAATGCTGGCCTATAATCAATGGTTCGGATGACGGTCTAGTCAGGTTCCACAATTCAAATTAGTTATCTCACACCTAGCTGATATTTATCAAGGACAACCTAGAGATGAAAAAAAAAAAGAAGAACGAAAACCTAAATTCCATTTTATGAACTTTTCTGAATATATGGTGAACTTGTGCGAAACAAGATTTTCCTGTTACGTACATTTGTGAACCGTTGTCTTTACAAAATTATATACTGAGAGTTTTCAGCAACATTAATTTAAAAGAGAAATAATGAAATGATCTTATCAACTAAAAATGTACATGAATCATAAAATCTGCCAGCACGTAATAGTTATTCACAATTCAGTCAGGCAATACCAAATACAAGTATGTTTTCAAAAATTGAATCAGCTTTCAAAAACTGCTCTTATATGAATTACATTCCATATATACAACAATTTTATTTAAAATTTAAATATTACATATTTATAAATATGATATTGTTAAATTGATAGGCTCCAGCTTTAATATTTAAAAACGTACAGCAAACAAAGACTACCAAGGAGAAGGCGGATATGAACCAGAGAGTGTCCGTATATTGTGCCTTCAGCATCGTCCTGCGTACAAACCGGATCTTGATAATACGTAGCGTACAGTTCCGACGTTACACCACACTGGTAGTAAGAATACCACGATCGCTGTACGGTGTTGATACGAGTTGCATAGGTTGGCGTACAGTTGCCGCTCGCAGAGATGGTGACGCAGGTTTTATAGGTTGAAAATCCGCTGAAATGAGACATTGATTATTAATTGATTCATTTATCATAGTCCGGGTTAATTAAATTATCGGATGGCAAAATTAATGTAATTGTTTATACACTGTTAATGTGGCTGCAGATGCTGCATAAATGCTGTGCAATTTATACTGTTTTCTGACGCCAATCACTTAGATATTTTCATTCAGCGAATGGCTTCATTTGTTGCACCGATAAATGTTATTAACCTCTTAACTTTAATAAAATGTACAGTTTGTCACATTCAGCGGCGTCACTAAGTGGTGCGGGGGTGGTGTGGTGCGGATCGCCCCGGTGACACCATCAGAAAGGGTGACACCAAAATGACTGTCTATAAAACTTTTAAATTTGTTTGCAGGAAGGAGGTCTATGGGGGTGACATCATGAGTTACCGCACATGACTGTCTATAAAATATATTGTAATTTTTGTGCAGGAAGGAGGTCCATTGGGGTGACACCATGAGTTACCGCACTGGGTAACACCAATCCTAGTGATGCAACTGGTAACCTTTACGAACGACATCGATGCCCCTAAGGCAACATACGGGTTCTCGCTTTCAGTTAATACGTGTACAATGAAAACATGTATATGTATATGCATGGCTCAAGATCACTGTATCCGTTGTAGAGACCAATACTTTCGACAAAAATGCACACCTATGAGTTGTTGCGGATGATCAATTTCACTTGATACTTAGATTCTTACCTGCACATTGTGAATAAATAATTCGCTTTGTTTTTATTCATTACGTAGTTGCTTTCCGCTTGGGAAATGGCCGTCAATAGGCTAGGAAGGCAACTAATTGCTTTGGTACCCATTGTAGATGCACATTCTTTGAAGGCTTGTAGGGTTTCTATGTAAAGAGACGAAATATATTCAAAATTAATCAAAAATTATCGAACATCTATTTATTCGTCATTCCAGCTATACATCCAAATATCCACTCACATATCCAATTAAGCATACTTCAATCCTCTCTCACATACATTGTTTATGGGAGCAAAATAAATAAGTCATTGTATGTATTGTTGTACATCATCTTCGCTAGCCAAGGTTCCCATAACCCCATTTACACCTTGGCGGGTCGAACAGCTATATTGGTTGTCCTATTGACTTCTATTGGATTTCAGGTGTTGCTCTCCTTAGTATGCAATTCAAAGTAATCAACAGCGTGGTGCATTGTACATCGGCCGCAAATGGTGGGGGCTACTGACAATAAAAAGGATACTTTGTAAGTGGAACATCGAAAGTATGACTATGTTCCAGAGAGAAACCACTCCAGGTCTGTTTGTGTGAAAGATATTTTGCGCAAACACGGACCGGCACTGGAAAAGTGCTATTTATCAGTCCATTCAAGTTATGTGATCCCCTTGTCTCGATCACTTAGGAACAGCTTCAAATTTGAACAACTTAATATTGATTAATTCACAGACCCGAAGCACAGAAATATCTACTGGATATGTCAAGGTATAGATAGGGTTATTGGAACCTTGGCTAGCGAAGATGATATTACAGATGTCATTGTATTTATTTATTTATCTGAGTAATTATCAACATAGACGCTGATCAGGATTCACATTAAGGAGAGTCAAATCGGGGGTACGCTGCTTATTCTACTGACCACTCCATATACACCTCATAGACTCGGATGTTACGGGCGTGTTATGGAACAGCAGATCTCGTCCTGGGAAGTTTGCAGTTGCGCTTGACTTTTAAGTGAGTGCATACTAAAGTTGATACAGTAACGGATTTTAAATAAATGTACCATTAAAATTATCACACATGTAGCGGTATGTTGTTATGAGAGCCACGATGTCGTACGTCAAGTACAGAATGCTATTCTTGTAGCAGTCACCAACAGCAATTTTGATGCAGCCCATGATACAATCAAATTTCCTGAAGGAAAAAAAAAAACCGGAATAAATAAACAATGACGATTCTAAAACATCCGCCGCACATAATATTTATTTCATAAATGTTCTTAGTTATATCCAGTCAGGGTAACTACACAAATTCAGCGAGAAATATTTATTTTTATGCACATTTAAGGAATAAACAATTTACCAAAGAAATCGATATACGAGCACACTATATACCCCAACATTTTAGGTTATTACAATATCCATGTTATACGTTACTTGTATTCACATATGAGTCCTTATTTTATTGACTCAGTAAAAAATTGAAAGTAATTTAAAACACTTAAAGCCATATATCATAAAATAGAACAGTTTTTTTACGATCAAAATGAACCTCACGTAATTTCAATTCACTTACTCACAAATAGTCACTGCATTGTTAACATATTCGGTAATATTGTAACTCGGTAGATTGTACTGGGTCAGGCAATCTATAATACCACTGTTCACAGATGTACACGTGATGGTGTTCTCTGTGGTGGTCGTTGTCCTCGGAGTTGTTGTAGTTGTTGTTGTAGTTGTTGTCGTCGTTGCTATAGGACTACTACTAGTAATAGTTGTTGCGTTCGTTGTTGTGGATGCTGTCGGCATCTGTACAGAAGTTGCATTTGATCCTGGAGGTGTCGATGTAGGTGTCGTCGTGGTTGTTATTGGATGACTCGAAGTCGTTGTTTCGGAAGTTATCGTTGTTGTTGGAAATGTTCTCGGCACTTGGGTCGAAGTAATTAGTGGTGTAGTTGTCGTTGTAGGTGTTGACGTTGTTACTGGATGACTTGTGGTCGTCGTTGTTGTAGATGGTATCGTCACCTGTGTCGGAGGGGTAGACGGAGGTGAATATGTCGTTGTAGTTGGTATCGCCATCGTTGATGTTGTTTCAGGTGATGTTATTGTATTTGTTGTTTCTGGGGTTGACGCGGAACCAATAGAATTTCCATCAGTTGTAGGTGAAGGAAGGGTCGAAGTAGTCAGTAATATAGGTGTCGTTGTAGTCATCTTCGTTGTGATTGGACAACATGTAGTTGTCGTTGCTCTAGATGGTATAGGTTCTTGTGTCAAAGTATTAGTCGGTAGTGAAGATTTCGTTGTAGTTGGTGTTATCATCGTCGATGTTGTTGCAGGCGATGTTGTTGTAGCTGTTGTCATTGGTGTTGATGTGGAACCAATAAAACTTGCATCAGTAGTAGGCGAAGGAATGGTTGTGGTTTGTATATTAGGGACAACGTCACAGTATGTGTTCATATTATACACATTCACCAAAGGGGAGCTTAAACCACAGACTGAGAACGAATTTGTGGCATTCAGTGCATCGTTGTAAAACTTGGCTTCTTCAACTGTGCAGTTAGATAATGACCCATCGCTTGGAAGTTTCATACAACTAGTAAAGTTCACTTTTGCACTGAAAAATATAAAATTATATTATCTATTTAACACAGACAACGATGCATCACTTCTGTCTTCAACAAGGGCAAATACTGATTAATTTAAAGATTAACTGTGTTTTAAACACAGTGAAATTAGATGTACCACAGGCTAATTCATAGGATTGCATAGCTTTGATATCGAAAGAGTCTATTTGTGACAAAATGTCAGCAATGGATGACGTTGTAATTTGATATTGCTTAATGCCGTATTACACTGTGGCAAACAATTGTGATATGACGTCATGGTAATAATAAATGTGAGTACTTAGCGAATACAACTGTTTCGCATTTATTGATTAAAACGTACAAATCAAGCACGTAAAATTTGGTTGGAAAAAATGTTCTAAGCTGGCCCTCTTTTCTTGCTGGTTTAGGTTTTATTTGTTTTCTTTCATAGTTTTCACCACACACCGCCTTGGTGGTCTAGTGGCTAGAGCGTCTGCCTTGGATGCGGGACGTCGCGGGTTCGAACATCGGCCGAGTCATACCAAATACATAAAAATGGTAATAACAGCTGCCACGCTAGGCGCTCAGAATTATTGTTAGGATTGGTCGGCCTGGTGTTAGAATAATGTGATTGGATGGGACATGATGCTACATGTTTGCGGCATGATGTCCCAGTGCCACACTGCATATATCGTAGCGATATGACTGAAAAATTGTTAAAGCTACATTAGAAATCAAAATCACTCTCTCTCTCTCTCTCTCTCTCTCTCTCTCTCACACACACACACACACACACACACACATTCCCTGTCTGGATGTAGGGAATCTCAGCTGATTCTGATTCACAGTCCATGGTTAGGCACGAGTCAGCCAACAAGCGAGTCTGTATATGTGTTTACTAAATTTAAGGTTAATTTTTATTCATTAGTATTTGAGAGAGGTCCTTCAGTGTGTTCTAGAAATATATGTTAACTTTTATTTTATCCTGTCTATCGTCACAAAATAATGTTTTGCGTACAAATGTACATGAACAGCAGACTTAGAGAAGTCGTGGCTTGATAGTGGTGGCTTGTCAATAGTGTTGATACGACAATAGCAAGGAATTAAAAAACATGGAATTTACTAAATTCAGAATTGTTTTGGTGAAATGTTTTTTGTTGTTGTTGTTGTTGTGAAAATTTGATCATTGTTCCAGAGAAACACTACCTGCAGGTTTCCATCACATATAATTTCTCGTCCGAACTGTTCTGAAAGGTGCTCAAGATTATTTTCAAACTATCATTCAACATCGGCTGACATGTCATTTGAAGTGCTTGGAAGTACGTGGCACAGTTGTTCGTTGCTGACGCTGTTACTGGAAAGGAAAAAAGCTATGGATGCAACAGCAGCATGACATTGTTTAAGACTGCACGAGGAAGAAACCTTGCATGATATTGGAGGTACAGAAATAGGAATAACCGTACGACTTTGAAAACAACAGCGACTTACCTGACTATGCATCATGCAACCCAGATAAAGGATATGCTTGTAGATTGGATTAGGTAATGTTAACACGGACGTGACTGAAAGGAGTAGCATTTGACGAATACAAGCCTTTGTGTGCCATTATAACATTAAACTAAATAATAATCTTCACTCGTCAAAATTGCCACAGAGGATGCGGAAGTGAGTACTATATAGAGAATATTGGTTCAGGTTTTCCAGCACATGACACCAGATCAAAGAATATTACTTACAGGATACATTGGCACAAAGGAAGCGGAAGAGAGTGATCAGCGTTGTGTTGTCGTACTCAACACTACAGTAATAACTGACTCCATCTGTTGCATTTTCAGACAGTCTAGCGTGCAATCCAGGTTACTGAAATGAATATAGAGAACATAGGAATGATTCTCAGACAGTCCAGTATTCAATCCAGGTTACTGAAATGAACATAGAGTACATAAAACAGATTATAATGCAGTCTAGTGTAAAATCTAGGTTGCTGTAATGAACGCAGTGTACATAGCACAGATTTCTTGTTGAACAAATATAGAGTAGAGGCGAATCCAGAATGTCTTCTAGAAGGGCGAGATATTTTAAGCATTGCATTGTTCGTTCTTCCCCAAAATGGCCAAATGTATCTGTTTTTCACGGCATAATAAATAATACATTTTAACTGGAAAGGGAGCTTTCAACTAACTCTGTCTCCCTTCACCTACCCATCTAAATCTGCAGTGAGAAAGTAACGATTGTCCCAAACTTCGAAAGCTCAAGAAGGGGCACACAACTACTGTTGATACTGAAAGAAATTGCCCAATACACACAGTCGTTAAATTGTAATTAGATAGGTCACCTGACGTCCTATTAGTATGGACCTTTTATTCTGTCACAAATACAATAGTTATCATCATAAACTAATAAACTGTGATCATATATGACAGTTGAGGTACTTTTTTTAGTAGGGGCTAGTCTAAGAAAATAGCATTGTTTCTCCTGAACAAACTTCGCGATTGGCAATTTCTATTGGATAACAAATACAGTAGTTAACGCAAACAAAGGCTTACCGAAATATATTATAAAATGACCAAGATTTTCAGCCAAAGCATGAAAGCATCCCCATGTCTGTCGAATATATTCTACTTGGAAGACGGTGTTGCACAGAGGTTAACATACTGGAGTTGCGACCACAAGGATGCAGGTTCGAATCTTGTCCAGAGCATGTCAAATCCGCCGATGTGTGTAAACATGTCTCTGTCTAGACAAATACACTTTACTTCAGTTTCCTTGGCACGATATAACCCATCATTTGTTGAGTGCCACAAAAATACACTTCAATCAATCAATCAATCAGTCAATCAGTCAATCAATCAATCCATCAATCAATCAATCAAACAACGAATCAATCAATCAATCAATCAATCAATCAATCAATCAGCGAACAGATTCTTCCGACTATCTTAATATAGTGCCGTGTTATGGTGTATTCACGTACGTACGTACGTACGTACGTATGTATGTATGTATGTATGTATGTATGTAATCACACAGGCCTTACCTGCAAAATTCCTGTAGATTCGTAAGGTTGGATCCGTAAGGAAATGAGCCTAACTGGTATAAAGCTAAACATCGAGTTGCAAGGGCTAAAGTTGAATTACAAGATCCAGAAGTTCCGCTGGAATTGACACTACTGCAAGATGTTTTCAGATCAAACATGGCGGACACAGGCGAGGAGACATTACAAAGTGCCAGGGAATAGGAGGCGTTGACGACTTTATTCATGAAATGAGATTTTTCTCCAGTGCAGTCTATAGAAAAATTCATACATGATACAAGTCCGTTATAGCGACTGAAAATAATAATAATAATAATAATAATAATAATAATAATAATAATAATAATAAGAAGAAGAAGAAGAAGAAGAAGAAGAGGAGGAGGAGGAGGAAGAAGAAGAGGAATAAGACAAAGAGAAGAATTTTTTGTTATATGTAAGATGCAGCACAGTACATAGAAAAGTTAATCCATGACGCAAGTCCTTTATAGCGACTAATAATAATAATAATAATAATAGTAGTAGTAATAATAGCGACAACAACAATACCATTAATAATACTAATAATAATAATTGTAATAATAGTAATCATAATAATAAGAAGAAGAGGAGGAGGAGGTGAAAGAAGAAGAATAAGGAAAAAAATAATATTTTGTTCTGTATATGATAATGATGTTGAGAGTATTTCCAGTGTGCCAATACATCATTAATTATTCTCAGTTTCCTCTGTCATAAAATTATTTTACATAATTGACCTTTAATGTGCCAAATTTTACAACACTGAGTCTTGCGTTTTAAAAATGTATGTTTTTCTCCAGTCATCATCAGTGTTTTTGATACCTTGTACTTTCTAACTCATACGACCCTTTGACGGAAACTGTAAAGAAGATGTGATAACTGGCCTCTACGTACTTATAATAATCTCCAGCAACCATTTTAAACTTTATTTATCATACAGAAACTACAATTAGACTAAAGTGAACATCACCGATAAAGTTTGGTATTTTAATATCAATTAAAGTTTTTTTGCTGCTAGATTTTATCTTCAGAGGGACTATATAACCTGAATTATGCTGATTTGCCGCTTATATATATATATATATATATATATATATATATATATATATATATATATATATATATATATATATATATATATATATATGTATGTATATATGGGGCGTAAGGGCTGGGTAGTACCTCTGATAGAAGAGATGTTTCCTTTTCAAAACAGTTCATCCACCTTTTAGCATGCGACAGCGGCCGCAAACCTCGGCGGATCGTCTCGACAGGCAGGCTAAACCAGGTGAGGGTAGCCAATATGTCCTAAACCCTCGGTGACTTAGGCCTTGTATATTTAAGCATGTAAAGACTGGACGTAGTGGACTGCGGAAACCACCGGCTGCTTCTACGGACAAAAAAAGCGATCGCAGCAACGCGTCGAAAAGCGTAAAGAGCATGGCGGGACACTTAGGAAAACAGGGTCATCCAATGCATCCTGACTTATTTCCAGTCGTCTCGACCTTGTCTTGCCACTGCATCTAGTCAGGCCATGATGATAGAGTGAGGCTGACGAACTGCGCAGCTGTTCCTAACTTTAATCCAAGTCAAGCGTAAATCACAGCTTCAAATCCATACCACGCAACTCCAAATCCTGTGGCGATGGAGAAGTGACGAAACAGTATTTGAGGATATCACTTAAGTTGCAGATACGAACCTCCACACAGGCGGCTTAGGGCATAGAGTCGCTTTTTACTGGATCAAAGCTGCAGTGGAATTCGGCAGCCTCAGAGTGTCTGAGCAGCTCTTTAAGAATCAATCTGTTCACCTCGAGGGAGGGGTTGGAAAAAGGTGCCCTAAACATAGCCTGCTTCATCTCACCCTGTTTAGTTTAACGTTGATGGCGGAGATTCCATTCTTGAGGTCGAAAAACAACAAACAAGAAGGTGATAAAGGTGATCAAATTATGCATATGGAATTTTCAAAATTATTTGGATATAGCTAAGGCTGATAGACGAGAGAGTCGGACTGCATAGGTTGCAAAGAAACTGGCGCGATACAATGTGAAGGACGTCGTCTTGGCAGGTGTCGGATTCACAGTGAAGTCTGATCTAGTCCGCAAGCCAATCGACAATCCCAAGATCGTCACCTAATGATCTTACAACTTCCATTGGGAAACAAGAAGAGTGCGACGTTGATCAGCGCTTATGCTCCAACAAAAACCAACATAGGTGATGTAAAAGATAAGTTTTATGAAGAATTGGTCTCCCTCATTTCAGCAACCCCGAAATCGTAAAAGCCTGTCATTCTTGGCGACGTCATCGCTATAGTGGGTATCGACTACCAGACCTGAGAAGGAATTGTCGGACAGAAATGATGTACGAGTGACAAAAGTCTTGTGTGGTGCCGATTAATGGACGGACCACAGGCTAATTGTGTCCAAGTTCGATCTTCACATTCAGCTCAAGAGACGCCACCAAGGGAAACATATTATGAGATGACTAAACGGCTCAAAACTGAAAAATGGCTCAATCGACAAAAGCCTCTCAAGAATCCTGGATAGCAAATAAGAAGATCCGCAAATTGGAAACTGCAGTTGAGGACTGGATCTCATCCAAAGACATTGTATACTCCACCGCCTTCTTATATCTGTGACAGTCGGCACACAAAGCCAGGACTGGTTCAGTGAGAACGATCAGGAGATGAAGACACTGCTCGCATAGAAACGCCGAATGCACAAAGTCCTTTTGAATTACCATTAATCAATTTTCAAGAGGGTAGCCTACACCAGTATGCGCGGTACTGTTAAGTCGAAGGTTTGACTCCAGGCCCAGAAGTGAAGCAGACGAGATTCAGGCCAATGTATGTAGAACCGACTCAATAACGCCCTGAAAGCTATCTACGGCTTCCAGTCATGTGTCCTCTCCTCTCCTCCGTGCAGATGGGACAACACTGCTTGGTGACAAGCCTCAGATCATGGAGCTATTGGCCAAAAACTTCATGGACGTCCTCCACCATCCATCATCCATCAGCGATGAAGCCATAGAACATTTGCCTCAGATGGAAACTAATGCTGAGCTGGTCACTCCTCCTAGAGCGCAAGAGGTTAAGCAAGCCATAAGGCAGTTGTCCTATGGAAAAGCCCCCTTGATCAGATGCCATACCTGCCGAGGTGTACAAACCTGGGGAACCTATACTGCTCACATATTCTTCCAAGAAAAAAATGGAATGAAGGATTGGTCTCACATGAATTTAAAGAGCGTACCTAGTCAACCTCTACTAGCGAAATGGTTACCGTCAGTGCTGAGACAACCACAGAGGAATTTTCATACTGTCAATCGCTGACAAGATACGTTCTCGTGTCCTGCTCAATCGCCTCATGTACCATTTACTCACAAGTAGACAGTGTGGTTTTAGCGCAGGCCATGGAACAACCGACATATATTCACGGCACGACAACTCAAGGATAAAAGCCAGGAGCAACACAGAAACCTCTTCACAACCCTTGTTGACTTGACCAAGGCGTTCGACACAGTCAGCAGAGATGGACTTTGGAAGATCATGGCAAGATTGTGCTGCCCGAATAAGCGCATCACAGTTGTTCACCAGTTACACTATGGCATGATGGCCCACGTAAATGGACGACTGCGAATTTTCAGATGCATTCCTAGTCACAAATGACATCAAACAAGGCTGCATATTGGCGCCCACTCTCTACATGATGATGATCACTTCCATACTCACAGATGCTTTCCAAATCAATGACGAAGGCATCCATGTCAGATACCGGTCATATGTGAAGTTATTCAACCCACATCAATTTCAGGCAGCCACGACTGTGAAGGAAACAGCCAACTGGGACTTTCTTTTTCATGACAACTGCGCCCTCAAGGCCAGCTCAGAGGAAGACACGCAGACCAGACTGGACAGGTTCACTGACGCGTGCAATAACTACGGCCTCACGAGCTACAACAAAAAGAACGTAGTCATGTGCCAATCTGTCCCTGGGAAGCTATACTACGAACAGAGCATCAGAAGGGTCAGACACTCAAGGCTGTCGACAGTTTCGCTTAATATATGGGCAGTAAACTGTCAAGAGCAGTAAACATTGAAATTAGGGTAAACAATAGAATGCCAAAGCCAGTTCAGCCTTCGGGAAACTACATTGGAATGTTTGGGACCATAGAGGAATCAGTCTTACCACCAAGTTGAAAGTATCCCGTGCTGCAGTGCTCACTGCCCTCCTGTATACCAGCGAGACGTTAACTATCTATAAACATTGCCGACAATTCAATCAAGTCCAAATGCGCTGTCTTCAAAAGAGTACGCAGATATCGCAACACAACATTCCTGGTACAGATTTCGCACGAAGGCCGGCATCTCATCTGTGTTCACATTGCTCTAGAGGGCCCATGATGGGGGGTGGGGGTGCAAATCGTCCGAAATGCCTTATAAACGGATTCGACAACAAAAGAAGCACTTCAATGACTCACTGAAGTTGTCCTTGGAAAACGGTGCCTCATATGAGATCCTTATGCAAGAGCATCCCTCCTGGCGTAGCAAGATCACGTACAGTAGACTGTCAGAAAATTACAGAGCCGCAGAGAAAGCTTGACACTCGTAAGGCCAGAGATGCTAACACCTCTACTCTTATACCGACCCTTGTGTGTTCCACATACGCGAGACACTTTCCTGCCCGGATTGACTTCAATAGTCCTCTCCTTACACAACGCTTGACAACAGATAACTGAAACTGTGGCCGTGATATACACCGATGGACGAACATTACATACATACATACATACATACATACATAAATACATACATGCATGCATACATACATAAATGCATGACTGCATGCATGTATGACTGCATACATGCATACATGACTACGTGCGTTCGTGTGTGCACACAATCATACATGCATGAATGCGTGCGTGCGTACGTGTATGCGGACATACATACATCATGTGACATAACAAAAACACAGCATTGTTTCTTTAATGTCGACGTAGAAGTACTATAAGGAATTGATAAAAGCCTAATATTTATTTTGCTGTCCTTTCTCTAAATCCAGTGTTCTCAAACACTGCTTAAGATTGTATTAATATTATCTACTCCGAGATACCATATTATAAAAGATGAATGTTACAGACTTTGCTTTACCTTAGAGTAACGCCCAGTGCGACCACGATAAGAAGATTATTCATGCATACAAAATTACCCAAATTAGCCAATGCAGCTTAGACTCCACACTTAACACTACGCACTCATTTAATTCCTATACTCATTGCCTTATAATGCAAAACTACCACGGTACTGGTAGCTTATTACAATATATCATGTATAGTCCTTAATATGGAAAGCTCGTCACTGTAAAACTTATCACTTGAACATCTCCCCTCTACCTGTCAGGAATCTTTTCTTGTGTTGGATAGGATGCATATATCATGGAAAGATCTATGTTGTCATCAGCTAAAGACAGATAGGTGACCTATGTAAGTAAAGTATAAAACCTTGTCACAGTGACCTTACTCTTTGAAGGATGCAATACCAACACTTATCAAATTTAAAGATTCGAATATATGGAACACCCAATAAATGAACTTTAGACACAAAACGTCAAAACACCATGGAACCATGATATATAGGTCACAGTAATGTGCAGCACTTATCAAGATGCAAAGCCTCAACCGCTTGTATTTTTCTTGGTCTGCTGGTATGCATTTAGAGATCCAAAAATCCATGTAGGCATCAGCTTATATCAGAAATAAACTTTAAATACAAATAATCCAAATCATTGTAGCGTACATTATGGGCAATAATGACCTCCTTCTGCATTGTAGGATATCGATTGCGAAACACTTAAACTTCACACAGACACTGGACTTAGAATATGCCCATAATGCAATGCACGTACACAGTTATTCCATATTAGTGCCCTTCCTGGGGTAGGCGTTGCAGAACCCACTCCAATTAGTTGCCTAAAGCCTGGGAAGAAACAATGATTGTGACACAGTGATGTTGTATATGCGTTTTCATCTGCAGATCCTGGGGGTAGTAGAATATCGCTCTCTTCTGCTTGGTAGAGGCACGCTAACTAGTAAAACACGACATACGTGGTTAGGCTGAGCGTCCATCGCCAAGCAATTAAAAACAGAATGTTGAACACTAATATATTATTAACTGTTCAAATCGTAGGATTAAATATTTTACTGCAACCAGATACAACATAAGATAAATCTACATTGTTATCAGCAGATGAGCAAACTGTCTATAATACATTTGCCGTCTGTTTTAATAAGGAACACACTGACCTTGACATTGATCTTTACATCCTAAACTCATCAGGCTTTCTTGTGCAATCAAAGGTAGGCAGCATGTGAACATTGAAGTTAGTTCAAGGAGCTGAACCCAAAATCGTATATTCTTCTAGTTATATATCAATGATTTTGACTTTTCACCTTCATAATCACAAAATTAAATAATACACACTTTGGTTATTATCACTGGGAACGTATACATCCGTATGAATACAAATTGAACCTCCTCCATCATCTACTTATAGTCAAGTACGTTCTTTGTCTCACACTACAACGTTTCTGCACTGGTTGTTATAAAGAGCTAAGTCAGGGTCATATACGTACCGCAGAAACTGCAGTTATTCAGAAGAAGCCAATATAATAAGCAAAAGACGAGCGGATTAGTGTAAAACAAAATGTGACATATTATTACCTTGTGGGCATGTGTAGGTAATGCGTTTAGATCGATGCACAAAAATCGCACAAATACGGCGCCAATTGAACATTCGAGGCAAACATATTTCTATATGGTGCGAGCTGCGATACTTGTATTAAATCTTTATAGCTGGATGTAGATATATCTTTATTCAACATAACGTTTTCCCATTTGACACAATATAGTGTAGACCAACTTACGTGCACATTGCTGACACATATCCCTGTTCGTCCCTCACATCATATGCACTCAATACAGCAGTTTCACTATTCGAGGACCAACACATCGCCGAGATTAAAGAGCTATAACAATTCCTCGAAGCCTCTGCAGTTACTGTTAAAGATATATATGTATATATAAAGAATTATATTTTGAAATCAGGGATCATTTAAACTCCCTAAGGAACATAATCTGACGTATATCATCTGGGAGATTGTGTCAAAAAGGGACACAGGATGGTGTACATTTTATTCTATAAGGAGCATACTTGCATTAGATTCAAACATTGTCAGACCTATTGCGCGTGTATTTTGGCCTATCTTGCTTGCATATGGCAAAATTAATTCATGTAAAACAAATAGTGGATTAAATTTTTTGATAATCTTAAAGACAATTGCTCCGTTTTGACTGCGTCTCTCTTCATTAATGGGAATCAAATCGAAATCTAAATATCAACATATTTTCCGGGTATACCTAAGATGTCAAGCTCGTGATAATGCTATTTTTGTTTTTAAATTTAATATAATTCTCATCAGCACAACCGTTTCAAACTGCATTGTCATATTCTAATAAGGCTTTAATGTAAGCTCAGTACAGTTTTGAAAGAGTTGCTTGTGAGAGCTTAAAATTATGTGCTTAGAGCACTGTACATATTGTATTTCTTATTTTGGCCATATTTTCAACATATTCGTTCCAGCTAAATTCAGTTTGAATCGTCGAACCAACATGTTGAAATCAATGAGAATTAGCAAAGTGTGAGACCTTTGTACATATAAAGTTAGTTGATATGCTTGTATATTTTATCTTTTTGAGCTGTTTCGTTTTCGAAGAACTAAATATCACAAGCCACTGTTTTGACTAATCATTTATTATCTGCATGTTACTCACATATTCTATATTATAAATGCGAGGAGCGGAGTACTATTATGATGAGTCATTTGCACATTAACGAGTGAGAAAATTCATTGTGTCAGCGATATTATTGATATAAAACAAGAATTAAACAAGTGCCTGATATTGAACCTCGCGCTACTCCTGCATTTTTTTCCCTACCACTAAATACAGAATATCTATTAATCTCTTTTTGCTCGCGATGGAAATATAGAATACGAACTCAATCAGTCTAATTTATTTAATGTTCTCTGATTTTAAACAAACTTCAAGCTCCACGATGCCATACTCTTTTAAATGACTTCCACATATCACAGAAAAAGGTTAATTGCATGAAAGAATCATAATTATATACAATCGTTAAAACAGCTTTGAGTGCAGCCTATGAGTGAAATACGCTATACCTGAATTCCAGACTTATATCACCTCTTTTAAAGACTTGTACAACATTAGCTTTCTTCCGAGATATAGGAAAAGTTTTCTCCTCTAGAGATCCATTGCACAAATACCATAGGATTCTAGGTAGTGACTGAGAAACGGTTTATTTTTAACATGATGTAAGTAATATTGTCAGCACTGTTCACTTTATTGCGATCTAAAGTTCTTATAGCATCCAAGACGTCTTGTTCAGTAACCGTAATACTTTATAATTAATAATTAATCATAATGTTGAGTTCTGGAAGACAATCGCTTTGATCATCGATCGTTAATACTGACGCAAAATACGAATTGCAAAATTCCTTTTTTCACTGTTTGTTTATGCAGTTAAATCGGATTGCTGAGGATTTGAGGACTGTATATGTGGTGTTTCCTCGTAGTTTACAAAACTATTATTAAAGATTGTCCAAACATTTATGCACTTTATATGCTAGCATATTTCTGGCTGATATCTTGACTTAAAAGGAAATCGTTGTTTAGTCTCAATTTTCGTATGTTATTTCTTAGTATCTTAAATCGCTCGAGTACTTATATGAATAAATATGTTTTGCCTTCTACGCCGTTTTCGACTCATTGTCTTGATAGCTGAATCACTGCATACTTTGTCGCCTGGACTTAATACGGCCTTTTCACCTGGAATTAATTCTTTCACAAAAGTTAAAAATACAGCTTTGAAACTATTAAAATAATCATTCACTATAAACAGCCAGCAAATTATTTGTCCCAATTATGATCTATAAGCTTATTAAATTTTGAATTATTCTTATTCCAAACATTTCGTATGAAATATCGTTTACTTTTCACTGCAACATTTATGGAACAAAACATTATTATAGAATCACTAATACTATGGTCGACGGCATTTGTAACTGATTCTTTAATTCTGATATTATTGGTAACATATGTTGGGATTTGCTGAGTTGAGGAGTGGTTTGTCATCCTAGTTGATTCGGTGATAACACTGGATAAATTATGTTCTTACCGTTTTAAAGATTCCAAGTTCTGAATTTGAGAAAGAAATTATCCATTAAAAGCTCACGATAATTTAACTTTTGCTGCGAAATGTATAGCCTCATCGACCGCACTATCAAATATTGATGGAAAGTTATTACCGTAGTGATTATTTGTCCATAATATCTTAATAAACGACATTTTGTTTTCTCAAACATGTTTTGCTAAGATGAATTTTTTTATATTTCATCCTTCTTGTACAAATGTCTAGGTCCAGGATTTCTTTCTATGGTTCCCACTTGCAATAAAAGATCTAATAATACCGATGCAATAACAATTTCTTCTCATGACTTAAAGATTACAAGCTATTGAAAGATATATATATATATATATATATATATATATATATATATATATATATATATATATATATATATATATATAATTATTTAAATAGCTATCTAAATAACTCGAATCACCTTTTTGTATTGACATTCAAAATGTATATCTATACCAACAGCATTCACTCTGCATTGTCAGTCGATTTTGCAACAAATCTTGATAGACAGAGAGTAAAAAAGAGAAGATAATTAAGAAGAAAACGAAGAAACTCTATAAATAGGAGTGTAAGCAGCACAGTATGCATGAATAGTTTTCATCAAAAATTGTTTTTAATTATGTTGTATGATAATAATCGCATGGCCACGTTTAATGCTTCCATCTAATAAACATTTCGTAATTAATGTCTAGACCCAAGTTCTAATTAATACATTACAAAATCAAAAGAAAACAGTAAAGAAAAAATACATTTTGCCAAACAGATAGTAAAATGAAACTTAAAGGTAAATTAGGATAAAGCAGAACAAAAAGTTCATTGAACTACAGATATATATATATATATATATATATATATATATATATATATATATATATATATATATATATATATATATATATATATATATATATATATATATATATATATAAATGATACAACACTTTTAAAAATGATTTTCATTATTTCGCAATATTTAGTCTGCGAAAGTAGTTAGATTTATTTGCTCTTAAGAAATATGTTTAATTTGAGTGCATATGTCCAGTCAAGACGGAATATTTTATCTAGGACGTAATGTCAGCAATGATGCAGACAAGCAACGGAAATTGGAGATGGCTCACGGATAAACGAACGCCGGTCAGTCACAAGCATCGTGTCACATTGCTGAGACGTGGATATAGAATTGGGCAAAACGACTGATTATTCCCAAGATAACTAAGCTGAAATGGTCTAACGATATCATAATTTTTTTGGCCATGAAATTCTGTGCATTCCCGATTCATGAATTTAAGAGAAGAACCGTGCATAAAATCGCGTGTTTGATAATCCCCCCACCCCGAAATAGCATAAACACAGATTAGACCAAAATAATCGTCCATCTCGTTCTATTTTCGTATTATTAAAATCTCATTATTTCTGTTTTGACAGACCTGCTTCTTTCTCAGCGAATTGAAAAGTGCACACATTGGTCTGCGTACTTGTGACTTGCGACCATTAATTGGTTTTAAAATATATATATATATATATATATATATATATATATATATATATATATATATATATATATATATATATATATATATATAAATTTGACACTCCCCCCCTCGCCGTATTGTGTTAAGTCGATGAGTTTGATATTGAATTTATTGAAATTTCGTAACAGATTTGGGAACAACAATAACAACAACAACAACAAATACTTCTAAGCCTGTTTTAAATAGCAATTGGTAGTTGGAAAGTTTCTTATAAAGTACATCGCGACAGGTTAATAGGGAATTATATGTTATTATAATGGCTACAGGCAGAGGTACGCCTACCTCTTTAATTGATACGCCTTTACCACAGTCTGTTCACTGGCGACTCTTATCGCCCTTGTCGCCTACTATAGAGAGGCAGATAAAACATGTGGACGTAGACAGTAACGTCCATTTTCTTGTGACTTCGATTCCGTGCGAGGCCAACAAAGTTGATGGCGATGCACGTGCATTTGGTGGCAAGTCTGATAATCTGAAGTTCGAAACTTTAAAGGAGGGTACGCCTGAGAACGTGAGGTCTGACGGTTACAATCGAGCTACGTATCCAGTATCGAAGAGACAGTTGAGTCCGCCCACTAATAGTCTGCTAGAGACTATAGATACTCTCAGCACAGAAAAGTTCGAAAAATTAGGAACAATCATAGATCATTTGTTAAGAGAAAAATCGGTCGGGAGCCACAGTAAGATAAACAATGGAAAAGTGACGTCAGGCTCACGTGTAACCAAAGGAGATGACACCGGAAAAACAGAATAGTGCCCCTCTGTCTCCAACTCGAACAAAGACAAGAGTTAAAGCAGACACTTACGATGGTTCGCAACCTTTCCTAGACTATATGACACATTTCGAACACTGCGCAATGATTAACGATTGGAGTGAAGTTGGAAAAGGGTTGTGCTTAGCTGCGTGTTTAAGGAAAGATGCTCTCCAAGTCTTAACAGATCTCCAAGTCCAGCCCGGTCAAGTGGAATTTGAGAAGTTGAAAGCTTCCTTGGAAGCTCGCTTTGCGCCTCGTAAGCAAGATGAGTACTACAAGGCACAGCTCCGAAGCTGTTTCAGGAGAAGGGGGGAAACACTCCCTGAATTAGGTCAAACGATACAAAGACTGGTTTCGTTGGCATATCCCTGTTGCCCACCTGATATTTGCGATAGGCTCGCAAAAGACCACTTCTTAGGGGCGGTACAGGACGAAAATCTGAAGCTCGAAATTTGGCGTCATCGCCCTAGCAGCTTGCAAGAAGCCATCAGGTTAGGGGTCGAATGGGAGGCTTTCCTGCGTGCTGGTGCAAGGCAGAAGCCAGTAAGTTCTGCTAGTACAGATTATGAGGAGTCTGCAGACAGGTGCAAGGAGAGTACATATAAAACTACAATCGAACAACTTTAGGCAAAGATAGAAACATTAGTGGAACAAAATAAGAAGTTGAATAAACAACAGCAGGAAACATTAGATCGTTGGCACCAATCGGAATGTAGGCAACGCGAGTTAAGGCGATCAGGGGTTCAGTGTTGGAATTGTAACAGATGGGGTCATTACCAAAGCGAATGCACTAAGCCTCTCAACAAATACAACGAACAGTGGAGAAAAATAGACCAACGAAGGGGGGACTCTAAAAAGATAAGAAGCACAGACATTTCCAAGCCTGTACGTTACTTAAACGAAGAACCGGGACTGTTCACACAATGTCTTGTTAATTTGGTGGAGCTCGCTTTGCTGGCAGACACCGGTGCTGCCGTTTCCATTATCAACAAAAGGCGGTATGAAGCACTATGTCATCGAAAACCAAAACTCAGCACTGTGGATAGCCAACTAATCAGTGCATACAGTAACAAAATTGAATCTTATGGTCAGGCTGAATTTTTGATTGCTTGGAAAGGCGTCAGAAGGCGACATGTTTTCGTCGTTGCTGACATTAGGCCTGATGGAGTACACTGCAAATGCAGGGACTAAAGCTCACGTGCTACTTTGCGGTGTCTTTAGGCTGTCACCATATCACCTTGGCTGAAAATATCATTGTCCCAGGTGAGAAGGAAATTATCACGCGAGGTTGGATGGCGAATGCTGGCTGTGGAAAGCTAGCTACCGAGTCAGTGCTTGAGCCTCTATCATCGTTTAGACATGAAACAAAAATCCTTGTCGCGCGAGCCGTCATTAAGACGGTAGACAGAACAGTGCCAGTGCGGTTGCTAAACCCGACTAAAGAGGCTGTGAACTTGCAGGCTGGTGTTTGTTGTGCTGAAGCCAGTGCAGTCATATCTACACAAAATGTCGATTGTTTCAGACAGGATTCGAACAGCAGTCTACCGTTGTATTTGTCTGAATTATTTGAGAGATCAAGAGTCCATTTGAATTCTGATCAAGCAGCCGCCCTAAACAGACAGTTAAGCGAATTTCGCACAGTGTTCGCTAAAGATGATGACGACTTGGGCAGAACAAACCTTATCAAGCATGCTGTCAAGACAGGGAATGCCGCTCCAATTCGAGTACGACCTAGAAGATTACCGTTCCGGCTACGACAGGAGATTGACATACAAGTGGACGACATGATGAAAAAAAGGTTATAGAACCGTCCATAAGCCCCTGGGCTGCCCCAGTTGTATTGGTGACTAAAAAAGATGGAAGGAAGAGGTTTTGCTTGGACTATAGGGCGCTAAATGCAGTTACAGAGAAGGATGCGTATCCTCTTCCTAGAATCGATGATAGTCTCGATTCGTTGTCTGGCATGAGCTGGTTCTCGATATTAGATTTGATGTAGGGGTACTGGCAAGTTGAAATTTAGCAGGCTGATCGGCCCAAGACAGCGTTTGCAACGTGAAGGGGTCTCTATCAATTTAACGTCATGTCGTTCGGCTTATGCAACGCGCCAGGGACCTTTGAGCGACTAATGGAAGCCGCCCTAGCCGGGCTACAATATGAAGTTTGTCTGATTTATCTCGACGACGTGATAGTTTTCGGAAGCAGATTCGAGCAATTACTAGAAAGACAAGCACGGGTCTTTACCTGTCTTTTAGGGGTCGGCCTAAAGTTGAAACCCAGCAAGTGTACACTCTGTGCACGAGAGGTTCGGTATCTGGGTCATACTATTTCAGCGGCCGGAGTTGCCACTGATCCTGAGAAAGTAGCTGCTGTTTTGAAATGGCCCACTCCGAAATCAGTAACCGCAGTGCGGAGGTTCCTTGGGTTTTGCAGTTATTATAGGTGGTACGTAGGTCACTTTGCTGAAATTGCAGCTCCCTTACACCAATAACGACAAAGAATTCTGTGTTCCACTGTACAGAGGAACACCAGGCGGCATTCGAAAAACTACGCAAAGCGCTTGTCTCTGCACCAATGCTGGCTGTACCGGATTTCAATAGCCCCTTTATACTTGCCACAGATGCGAGTGGTGAAGCCATAGGTGCTGTCCTGTCCCAGAATATAGATGGGAAAGAAAGAATAGTAGCTTACGCTAGTCGGTGTCTGGACAGGACAGAACGCCAGTATTGTGTCACTCGTCGTGAGCTGTTGGCCGTCGTACATTTCATTCGCCATTTTAAGACCTACCTTTATGGCAGAAATTTCAAGGTGCGTACTGACCACAGTAGCCTGCGATGGCTCATGAGCTTCAAAGAGCCCGAGGGACAGTTGGCTCGTTGGCTGGAGCAGTTGTCAGAATATGATTTTGTGATAGAACATTGCCCTGGAACTCGACATGCCAATGCTGATGGTTTGAGTCGCTTACCGTGCAACGGTTGCAAATACTGTAGCAAACGTACCGTGGGGTTTTCCGATATACGGCTAGACAGTGGGATACATTTTGGAGAGATACAGAGACAACATGCTACTTTATCACGAGTTATTAGTTGGGTTGAGGCACAGAAACGTCCTGCTTGGGAAGAAATATCTGGGAATAGTGCAGACGTTAAGGCTTTATGGGGGGGGGGGGGGCATACAAATTATTAGAGATGTCAGACGACATGCTTGTGCGAGTTTGGTTAGATCGTGCCGGCAAGCCAGTTAAAAGATATTTCGTCGTACCATACAGTTGGCGGCGAGAAGTCCTAAAACAATGCCATGATGGAGCCGCCGGGGGACACTTAGATGTTGACAAAACGCTCAGTAAAGTGCGCCAACGTCACTATTGGCCCGGTATGAGGGATGATATTCGTGACTACTGTGCGACGTGCTCCGTCTGCGCTCAGCACAAAAGTCCCAAGCAGAAGCGCCGAGCGAAACTTCAGGGCATAACGGCTGGGGAAGCAGGAGAGCTGGTAGCCCTGGATATTTTGGGACCTCTTACAAAAACGAAAGAAGGAAATGCATACATCCTTGTAATTGGAGATCACTTCACTAAGTGGATTGAGGCGGTGCCTCGGCCTAATATTGAAGCCACTACGGTCGCAAGAGCGTTGCTGGATAATTTTATCTGTAGATTTGGCGTGCCTCGTGTGCTGTTATCTGACCAAGGCCGGCAGTTTGAAAGTGCCGTATTCAAAGAGCTCTGTGTAATATTAGGGATTAAGAAGACGCGAACGTCTCCCTATTATCCACAATGTAATGTGATGGTGGAACGGTATAACAGAACTTTATGCCAGATGCTAGCAGCATACGTGGATGATACACCAGAACATTGGGACCAATACCTTTCTCTTACGAGTATGGCATATCGTGCATCTGAGCACACTTCCTCCGGATTCACCCTGAACAAGCTAATGCTGGGCCGAGAAGTGATTCTCCCTACGGATCTTCTAGTTGGCAAAACACCAGACGAGGCCCCAAAGAATCTGCCTCGATTTGTGTCGGATTATAGAGAAGCAATGTGGGAAGCCAACGAGGAAACCCGAGAAAAAATAGGCACCGCTATTCGGCATCAGAAAGTCGCTTATGATCTCATGGTTCATGGTCAATCTTTCAGTGATGGTGACCTAGTGTGGTTGCACCATACGCTACGAAAGAAAGGGAAGTCAACTAAATTACAGGTCAAATGGACTGGACCATGGCGGATTGTTAAGAAAGTAACGGATGTTACATATCTGTTCGCAAGGAGCAATCATAAAGCGACTCAGTTTGTTCACTACAACAGACTAAAACCATGCTTGGTGCCACCAGAAAGTGAAGATACACACACCGATAGCCACGAAGATATACACGTTAGTGATGATGATACCGATGAGGAAGAAGAAGTATTGCCATATCCAATTACGGCTCAAAGAACTAAACAAATCGAACAAAGAAGGGCTCGGCGAAGAAGCGTCACTGTGTTGTGACAAGTTACAGACATGTTTTTAAACTGAGTACAGTTATTTCATGAACTTATAGCACTGACCGGTGATAAACTATGGGTGGGTAATAATCGTTTCCCCGTGATTATTAAATTGGTTGGGTAGAGACACGTTGTCACAACGGGTTTGAAAATCAGAGCCGCGCAGTGATAATCATAATAATCTGCGCCCGTCGGCTGTGTAAATGGTGTGATTCTAGTGAAGTAATTATGTGATGACAGATGTCCAATTTTTTTTTATTATGTTCCTATGGATAAGATGTATGTGTTGATTGTGTGCAGAGTTAATTCACAATAGTTGTAGAAGTTGTTTGCTGCTTGAATCCATAGTTTGGTAAATTAGATCTATTTGTTTGGTTTGTGCTTGGTGTGAAGCAGAGCTACATTATGAAGAGAAGAGGGTGATTTTATGATGATTATTTGGAGATTAGTGGACTTTTTTTCCCCTGTCACTGTAGAGTTATTACAAGTGGTGAATAGATGATGGAAAAGGCAGTGTCACATGCGTTCGGTGGATGACAATGTGTATCGATCCAGTTGGGCGTTGAAGTCATGGTTGACTTGTATTTGAAGTTCGTAAGAAACGTGTTCTTCTCTGAAAAGCGCATTCTATAACCTCGTTGTACACAGGAAGGTCCCTGTGTTTTATTGTCATTGAACTGCTAAAGACTTGCCAGTTGAGAATTGCTTCGTACAGTGTGTATTAAAAATTGTTCGCTACCATCCTGACAATCGTAATGATTCGGTGTGGTTTCCATCATGTGTAGTTTGATTTATCTGCTTGGATGGACATGTGTCCATTTGGAAAGTTGTGATTGACAATTTGTAACACATGTCAATTAATTAGCAGCATGAAATAATGGCATTGCACACCACAGTATAGTGAATTGTTTATATGATGGTGTTCTAAACGTTTGCTTTTGGGAGTACGTTTTTTTATGGCTATGTTTGGACGCTGTAGCATTGGTTCATTAGTAGTGAGTTAGTTGTAAGAAGATAGGATCGTCTGACACAGACTGAGACGAAAACAAAAATGTGTGTACACGCGTAATAAGGTCTATTTGGAGACGTGTATCCTGGTGGGAACGCAAACTCTAGACCTGAGTTATTTTTGGGTAAACAGGAATAGTCCTCTGATACATTTATTGTCTTGTTGACCTATGTATAGAAAAGTCCTTCCTGCAGCGAATTCCGAAGGTTGTTTTTGTTTTGAGAGAGTTTGAACCCGAACAGCTTGTTGGAACATTTTCATGTTGGATTCAACTGGGTTAAATTGTGTTTATTGTTGACATTTAGGTTACTTATAAGCAAGCAGTGGATTCAAAAAGAAAAAAAAAAAAAAAGTTTACTTATGGATGTCGAGTGAAAGGCTATTAGGAACAAGTCCATTGATTCAGAGTTTTGTTTTAATCATCTTTGGTAATCATTAATTGGTTGGGTGGTTGATTTTGGGGAAAATAATCAATTTTGATTAGACCACGGAAGTGTGACATTTGTGTCACTCGAGGTCGAGTGATCTTTTTAAAGGCGGGGGTAATGTAGTAAATTTAGAGTATGTGCACTTTTTTATAGCCCCCCGTTTTAAGCAATTCTTAGATTTGTGTGATTACTTGTGTGATTATTGGAATTCGGCGCCATGGAAATACTCCTGGCCCGAACTAATGAGCTAATTATTAGAAGCAAACGTCACGGAGTGAAGTGTTAGTGTGTTTCCATGATGTCCTAGTTCACTAGTACTGAATTCCGACCAAAACCGAATTAATGTCCCTGTCGTAAAATAGTCCATATTAAAATATAGTGGTATACATTGGTAGCGTGACTGCAAGGACAGTACTTACGGTATTAAACCGGTAAATTACACAAGGGCATAAATAAAAAGGGACTTGGCAGACACCGTTTATGTCGCCATGTGGGCGAATATGGTGCAGTTATATCGGCGAAATGTGCCTGGAAAGCATAGATTGACTGGCCTATGGTGGCGAAGTTAAAATAGTCCCCATTGTTAGGGAGTACTCATATATGTTCTAAGGCGTGAACGGTTGGTGGTACGGAAACATAATGAAGCCAAAACACGCAGATGTACGGTTGATAGATAGTTGGCAGTTTGGTTTATCTGTGGTCTTGCATTAAGTAGAGGAAAATTTTGGGTATATAATGGACACGTCGGGCTTTCTAATTTACAACTGAGGTTGTATGGAAGTCTTTGGAAAGTCGGGGTAAACTTATGACTTCTAGCGAGAATCGCGCCAGGGTTTGACAACCGCTCGGTCAAGTAAATACCTGTGTGCGTGTAACTATATATATATATATATATATATATATATATATATATATATATATATATATATATACGTGTATCATCCACATTGTTGTCTCATTAATGCAAATGTTCATTTGAAAGAGTTTATAATATTATTTCTTAAGCACTGAACACGACCATCCTTCCTATTTACGCATGTATCGATTCAACTTTCTATCTCTTACTTGTCACATTGTCGCAAATGAGTCTGGCCGTAGATCGGTAGGCTATGCGATCAAACTGCATCAGCCAAGGTCCGTTAGTTAACCTCTCGCACTCTGCCAGAAGCGAATCAAGACAATCCAGAATGCAATCTAGGTTTCTGCAATATATGTATATGATTCAAGTATGTTAGTACAAAAGAGCATAACACACTTGTATGGCATACTGTTATACTGGTATGGCATACTGACATACTTGTAGGACGTACGGCGAATTCCTCAATTTTCTTGGGGTACCCTGTTTTGTCTGGAAGTAGTGGTTGCAGCAAACAAGCAAGACAAAGACTTAACAAACTAACAAACAATGAAGACATATTAAACATTTTGTCCAGAAATTTAAGGACCAATGAAAATGTCTAGGTTTTTGCTCATCACCACGAAAACTGATAACCACACAAATAAATAAATCAACAATACACGTATTATCTAACTTGCTATAAAGCAGTTACCATATTGCACCACTGATTTCTTACTATTCAGCCAATTCAACATTATTTTACGGATATTTTATATTTTATATTATTTTCTACTATGTTGACACCTCTTATTCTCATCCCAACACCTTTAATTGGTTAAGACTTAGAAGTGACACCCTGGTTTTCTAATGATATTTTATGCTTTGTGTATCCCTGTCCACCCATAAGGTGTTATAAGTTTGTTTGTCTCCAAGAAGAATAAAGATACAAATTTGGTCAGGGGTAGTCTAAGTTTTGTTCATCATATGATAGAGTTTAAATTATCCCATTAACGTTAGGTCGGTTGTACTCCCTTCCCTATACCTGGGCTGGCATTGGGCCTGGTTTCTATCCTTCCTTCCTTTGAACCTAGGTGAGTACTATCCACCCTGGGGACTATTTAAGTCACAGGCTATTTTTCATTCCCTTTCCTGTTGTAATAATATTGAGAAGTGACTCTGCCAGTCATTTTAGTCCAATGTGATGTGTGCTGATGTGTGTTATGTTGTATTGTGTTGTGTCCCTTATTTCGTGTATGGATGGCTCTAGCTAGGTCAAATCTTCTATGGTTTTATTCTCTTAGTCTCATCCAAACACATTTAACTGGTTAAGACTTAGAAGTGACACCCTGGTTTTCTAATGATGTTTTGTGCTTTGTGTATCCCTGTCCACCGATAAGGTTTGTTAAGTTTGTTTGCCTCCAAGAAGAATAGAGAAACAAATTTGGTCAGGGGTAGTCTAAGTTTTGTTCATCATATGATATAGTTTAAATTATCCCAATAAAGTTTGGTCGGTTGAACTTCCTTCTCTCTCTATACCTGGGCTGGCATTGGGCCTGGTTGCTATCCTTCCTTCCTTTGAACCTAGGGAAGTGCTATACACCCTGAGGACTATTTAAGTCCCACGGTAGTCTTCCTTCCATTTCCACTATTGTTTTAATATTGAGTAGTGACTCTGCCAGAGTCATTTTATTCCAGTGTGATGTGCATATGTGTGTTCTGTTGTATTGTGTCCCATTTGTCGTGTATGGTCGGCTCTATCTAGGTCAAATCTTCTATGGTTTGTTTTCTTATATAATCCTGTCTGTATATAATTTTGAATCGTCGCCAAACATATGTGTTAAAAATAATAAAACTTCTATATGCATAGTATATTTGTACCACGAGTGTATGAGCTGAATTTTGTTATTTGTATCTAGATTTTCTATATGCCGTGGCATATTTTTGTCCAATTATTTTTGTATTGTTGCATCATAGTGCCTGAAAGAGGATTGAAATCTTGCATCACGCGGACGTGGAAAATATTGTTTTGTGCTTCAAGCTTTTACTTGAAAATGCTTTAGCACCTGATATAGGGATCGAAGTTTTCTGTATTATTCCTAGATCTCTCTCTAGTAATTTCTCTTTAGAGTGCACATTTATGGTGGTATAATTATCAAGAGAGAGTTATTCTTTTGTTAGTTACATTTATGATTGAGTAAAGTTGTATAATTTTCTGGTGTATGTTTCAAGTCATTTCATAGTTACTTTTGAAATACCTGAGCATCCCAAAACGGATCGAAAATCTCTATCACACGGACGTGATAGAAAACATGTAGGTAGTGTGTTTAAGTCTTTAGTTCTGTGGTGGAAGTACTTAAGCACTTCTATAGGGATTGAAAATCAACATCACGCGAACGTGATTAAAACATCATATTTTATTCCGATTTGTCATTTCCCCTTTTTGTGTTTTTGGTGTAAAAGGTGAAATTTATAGGGTGTATTATTAATTTTAAAAAATATGCTTTTAAAATGTTGGTAAAAACATTTGATATACCAATACTATTAGTAAATAATGGTGAACAGCCCATGTCGGATTAATAAGCATTAATAAATATTGTTTCAATATTAGGTTATGTTTCAACAGTGGGCTATCACTTCTATAATCTCTGAATCTGTGATGAACTTTCACTGATTAATCGTTAGCGTTGTAGTAAAAACGACAAAAATATTAACAATCCCCATCTTGTAAATCAATTAAACATTGGGCAGATTTTGTTTTATCAATAGACATAAAATATTTAAATACAACATTACCCGCAATATGACTCTAGGTATGTGCTAGCATTCATGAATTTGAAGATGTCGACATATGATATGTTATAGGCATGCAAACATGAAGACGTCATTCTGTTGGTGAGGCAGGCAGGAGAACAGTAATCTGTACAGTTAATGGAGTTATTCCCCTTAGGGATGTCCGTGCTTGAACACGACGTTGTCAAGTTGTACCGCCGCATTAGAGTAGTGGTGTCATTACAGCCAGGCCGGGAATTATATATTTGAATCAGGTCGTTGTAATAGTCTGCTTGTGACTTCGTGCACAAGCCAGACGCTTCATAATTCCAACATTGCTTCATGTAAGCATATGTTCTGAAGGAAAAAATTATAAAAAAAAGAAATAGATATTATGCCAGAGAGAGAGAGAGAGAGAGAGAGAGAGAGCGTTTTGGTCGCAAATGATCGCAAATCTGTGAAACAGCAAATGACATTTGCTGTTTCACAGATTTGCAATCATTTGCGTATAGACAATCTCTCTCTCTCTCTCTCTCTCTCTCTCACATGCATGCACCCCCAATGCAGTTATACACACATATGCACGCCAGGTATAAACACATATACACACAACAACATTTACGGTGCAAATTACCAGCATTAAACACGTGTGTTTGTGTATGTGTGGCTAATGTTTGCCCCGTAGATGTTGTGTATGCTTGTATATGCGTGTATACCTGGCTACTGGATCTCAATTGCCTGCATTGGTTTTAATAAGTTCTTCATATACCGTTCATTAGCACCATTCCATTCTTGTTTTTATAGGAAGGTCCAATCAGACTTCTAGAACAGGCTTTATACGAGATTCATTAGCATAAGAAGATTCTGATTTACTACAGAACAATTTTTATATATAAATTTTCAATCTCAACCTTGAGGATTAATTATAATTTATTCACACATGCATTAACTCGATGAAGGTAGGTAGCATAGGTCGGTAGGTACGCGTGTATGCTAGGATTAGTCTTAATGTTTCTGGTTGTACGGGATACTGAAACAAGAATGAGTTCTGGACATACAGTATGATATATTAAATTCTGGACAACGATAGAAAGATTGTCTAAAACAATTGTTCAAATAAATTTACACAATAAGCGAATTTCAACAATATATTATAAAATTCGTATTTTAATTGTGCGTTCGCACACGTGTATAAATACGAGAGAGAGAGAGAGAGAGAGAGAGAGAGAGAGAGAATCACTGACTAATTGTTTTGAGATGTAAATTTTATACAAACCTGCAAACTGCTGTTGTGAAACCTTGTAGGTCTCTGTTGTTATACTTTATTGGAGCATTGATGTAATCACTTACAGTAGATGCAGCAAAACAAGGATGGTTCTGATAATCACGAGAGCAATTCAAGGCTTCCAGGGCAACTAGAAAATAATTAATATAAACCAATAACTTTATTTACAACTACAGTTATTAGCATTACTTGATGTGCATGCTTTCATGATGGCTTGTCTTTCCCTATGCTCGCAGACTGGCTAGTGATTCCCAGTTCTCACACATTGTTTATAATAATAACTTAAAATATTATTAAAACCTCACTCAATCACACCTCGAAAACAGACCTGGGACCATGACATGAAATTCTTTATATATTATATGTACTTCTTCAATAACTGTATTATAAAGTGTAAAGTATTGTGGAAAACGATACAATGTCACGGTACAAAACCCGTACGCAGGTTCTTGAAACTGGTCTGAAGGATTGGAGTGGAATGTGTATCAAAATGTCATTGCTGACACCGATTGGCAGATGAATAAATAAAATACCTAATTTTGTGAACTGCTATTCAGATTTCGAAGAGGACTATTGGCTGTGTATAGACAAACGGATAAGAAAGCAGAAAGATGGAGGGAGGGACTGTCAGACGATATCACTATACACTCGACGCTAAAGCGCATAAATAATAATAATAATAATAATAACAACAACAACAACAACAACAATAATAATAATAATAATAATAATAATAATAATAATAATAATATTATTATTATTATTATTATTATTATTATTTGGATGAATGGTGGCAGTGGAACAACAAGAGCACATGTCCTGCAGATTGCTTGTCTAGATCGTGATACACATGCGTAGCAAACTACGCAATGCAAATCACCCTAGCTTATTCACATGCTAATCTATCCCCTTGACCAGCACATAGACTCCTGGGTCTTTTTCTTAAATATGGTGTCCATTCTGCTAAATATTTTTCATCCTTTGTCAGTAGTCAAGACAAAAAATGATGTTCGCTCATTATTTCACTTAGCAGCAGGGACGGTGAATAAACCAGGCTTAGGAGCATCCCATTTCTGAAATCAACCTCTTCTGCGAAAATAGCACCAAGGTAAAAAAAAAAAGCAATAAACCGAGAGAGTATGTATATCTGATATAATTTATATTTGATTTAATTTAATTATCTGTTTGTAAATTTGAAATTTTTGTATTTTCAATTTCATTACATGTCAATGTAAAATAATTTTGTTTACTAGGAATTTGATATTTTCCAGAAAATTCAGTTTGACCTGAATATTTCCATAAATACATCATAACAGAAACACTGTTTCTACTTTTTACTTAGTTTCCGACCTTGATTCCCAAATCACTGAGACAAGTAAACGACTTTCTATTTTTATTTTATTCGTGGAGTGAAATGATTGGTTTTTATCAAGGTCATACCTGCAGTGTGTGACTTTAGATTGTAAACAACCCTATTTCGCAATTCTGGGTTTTCCGAAATTGCGCAGTAGTTAGATTTATTACTGATGTTTAGAGATATATTTGTCAGTTTGGGCTTTTACCTTTACGCTAGAAAGTTTTTGCTTGTGACCAGTTTGGAGTTACATTTTAATTTTTATATTCAAATTATTCTGATTTTTAATAGATAATTCTTTTTGCTGGAAATATTTGAGTGCTCATACATAATTCTTGGACAAAGACATTTTTCTAAAATTTATTCGGAAATTCAAACATCGGAATATTATTGTCTGTGAATCAACAAAGAACTGTAGACACAACAGCACAATACTGAATACAGTGTACGTCATTGCCTTCCATTTCGGATTTTTCGTCGGGACTCGAACTCAAGTTTCATTTGAACATATCATTACTAGGACTTCTAAAATTTAGTTTGTGGATTATTCTTGGATTATTTTTGGATTTGATTCTTAAAACAGTAAGTTCTTTTTTTATTTTTAAAGTGTTTTTCCAGGGAAATAAATTATTTGTAAAATTGTTCAAAGCATGTTTTTTCACTATTTCTTTCGTTACTGTTTTTTAGAGCCTAATCACGTAACGTAACAGAGATCTCTAACTTTCCACTTAATCCGCTGTTTTATTTTTCTCTTGACCTTTTGTGTAAAAATGTTATGCGTCCTCATTCATTACCCGAGACATCCACTGTTGGTCCTCAACGTACCTGCTGCTGTGTTGGGTGTGGTAAAAAAAGTAGCGGTCATGTTACAGTTCTCAAAACCAACAACTTAGACAAGGAGAGGCAAATCCTCTTACCTTAGCCGAATGTCCGAATTTTGGATTCGGTCCCCTACCACGTTGTGTGTAAGTTGAATAATTAAATCAGGATATATCAATATCGATGAGAGATTCCGTGCTAACCATAGAACCTCGAAATGCGAAACTAGCTCGACAAAAAGTTAAGGCAATTGAGAAATATATCCCCGTTCGTAATTCTGTCAAGCAACAACTATACCAGCGTCAGGAAGCTCGAGTGGGATTTGCAGAAGATACCTCGGAATTGTTTAAGCCCGTTACAATGTCCACTGATAAGCTCTTACTTCCATTAACAGACACAGCTAGATCCACGATAAAACCTGCGAGACAAACTAAGGGAAACACAAAGATTATACGAGAACTTCCAGCTTAAACAGCTGCTGCTCAGCCTCAATTTCAGCAGGTGATGGATGCTATCTATAACACTGACGCTGAAATCGGTGTTGTGAAGGATCTTGTTACACCAGAGCCAGAACCAAAATCAGAACATAAAAACCCACCAACCCAATTTAACAAGGAAGATTCTAGGGAACTTCAAAATATCCTACAGCAATTGGTGCAGTACGATTTTCCGTTCGTAATACTTTGTTAGATCCAAAAAATCGCTGAATCAAAAAGGCTTCCGATTTTATTTCGAACGTTTCGTGGTATAAGTAAAATCAGTTAAAATATCAGCCTAAATTTAATGATTTTGTAAAACATTTCAATAAAGCATAAACAGTGTAATTACCTAAAGATACATTATCTCCTAATGGATCACCATTCGAATCACCTTCTATTGATGAAGAAGAAAAAATTAGAAGTGGTCTATCCAACGCTAGCGATTGGGTCTCTCGAGGAAGTGGCTATGATAAACTTTGTCCCAATAACATCCTTGCTGATGCTGATAGACTAGAAATTCGTATTGGTGGAAGACGATCCGGCAATAATTCCCCAGAAATCATCAATGAAGCAGCTGCTATTTGTCAGCGATTATTCACAGGCGGTATCATGGACATTAGTGATTGAGGGCATGCAATTAGATCAGTGACAAGAAAATAATATGATCATGCATAATGCTCAACGTAGACCTGTAATGATCAGGGTGCTAAATCCGAGATTATCAACATATAAAGCTATCTACGGAGATGGGCTCGACGATATTGTTCACAGTCTATTCAGAACTGTAGCCCCAATGGCGATTCTGGTTGCAAAACGACTAGGAATGAAAGCTATTGACGTTGTTCGTCATAAGGGTATTGGTACTGTTGGTGATGTTGCTAGTAAAGCATTAACAGCAATCAAGGATAGACTAGCACGATTAATACGACGAAAACCGAAGCCAGTAACATTGCCCAGCACTGAAGTGATGCTAGCAGGTGTCAGTAAAATAACAAATCAAGCTGCAAATGAACGGTTGCAATAATTAGCTCAGAGTATAACTGCAAATCTGGTAGCGGGTGGTGGGTTTTCTCGTCCTCGCCGTCGCTAGGAATGATGGTGTATCATTTTAGATATCAGCAAATATAAAAAGTCCGAACGTGTATTGGATCCCGCATTTGACATTGACTCACCAGTACTCAAGGATGAGTCTGTGCGTGATTATCAATACTATTCTTAAGAAGCAGGAAATCCAAACCATCGTAGTCGAATCGAATTAAAAGTCCAGGATACGTCGAGATTATTCCTCCGCCGAGTCACTATGAAGTTTGGGATTCACTCTTGAAGGATGATGATACCACATATGTAGCAAATGAACAGTGTGGATTTGTTAATAATGGTATCATGGCGTTATTCATCAGTGCCAGATATATCACTTATGGAAGAGAATTCGAATAACGTTGATAACTCTGATGTTGCTACGACGATTATCGGACTGGCCCGATACAGCGATGACTATTCTCGGTCTGCTGGTCCATCGATGATGTTTGCAAAAGACATTACTGATCACCCTTATGATAGGCATCATCTCATGGTACAGTTAACACACGCTAGCTCAGTTGATCCACAACCAGCCGGAATGATAGCGCCACCAGCCGCTACTTTTGCTACTGCAAAGTACTAATCGAGAATTCAACCTGGCATTCGCAGCACGACGATCTCAGATTAATGCTTCAGGTGAATTCTCATGCATAATACCACTGTCACATATCTTTGGATTCTGCAGTCATGTTAGAAAAGTTATCCTCGGAACCAAACACACAATAGCACTGGTCGCAGAGCCACGGACAACAATGCTATCTGGCGTACTGGGATTGGTGGGGGATGGTGCTGATAAATAAAACATTAACAAAACTAGCGTTATGGATGTTAACGATGACTCAGTCATTGACAGAAGAGCAGCAATTATTGTCATTAATGGACTTCGGCGGTAAACAAACACTGTCGTGGATAACAATGACCATGGACACGGCTCCGGGCA
Organism: Sinohyriopsis cumingii; assembly: GCA_028554795.2. Classification (NCBI taxonomy): domain Eukaryota; kingdom Metazoa; phylum Mollusca; class Bivalvia; order Unionida; family Unionidae; genus Sinohyriopsis; species Sinohyriopsis cumingii. Next base: position 75,192,333 of record CM068831.1, on the reverse strand, counting down.
TAGCAGGGACATTTTCAACGCAGATCACATCACAGGAAGGAAATTCAGCACCACGACATGTATTTGTGGCATTTCAGTATGCTACCAGGTAAAACGATCAGACAGCGACCCCGATGGTGTTTGATAGATTAGCGGTGTTTACAATTTCGCTGAGGATAAATGGATATCAAGAACCATCCGAAGATATACTGAATTTTGCCCAAAATAACGTTACACGGGCGTATCATTGTTTGATGAAATTCACGGGACGTGATCAGAATGTTGATTCTGGTTTGCAGATATCTCAGTGCGATTTCTCAAAATTGTATCCGATCTATTATTTATCGTTGGAACACCTGGATTTATTCAGACAGTCAGTAGTTGACGTGCACGTGCAAGCTATTGTCAGTCCTGCGTCAGCTGATGGTTTCAGAACAATCGCTGCTATACTCTCAGACAAAATAATTCTGCTTGAAAGTGTTGCTGGACGAATGAGAGTCATTGATGGAAAATATATAACTAGATTCTAGCAAATTAAATCGCACATGGTATTATAATGTCATATCATCACGTTACTGTTACTCTGACCCATGGCCAGATTAAAAGGCTTCAATCAGCATCGAGAAAGTTTTCTGGAATAAAAATGTCACTAAAATCCACAGCGTTGCAAGGCCCAAATAAGCTATCACTGACAGAACGTCAACTCAGACACTTTAATACGCATAAAAATCAAAGACCGGTATTAGACTTGATCTTTCTTCGGGTGCCATTAAGGACACAGTCAAGATAGGTGGTATATTGTCACTTCTTGCAGCTATTACAGCGTTGATAACCGCTAAAGCCCCAGCTGTTGCCAAAGCAGCTGAACTTGGTGCTGTTTGAACTGCCGCTGAGATTGCATTAAAGAAAGCTAAGAGACACGGACTAAGGAATACCAAACAAAAGGGCCTACGACTGTTAGGAACCCGCCATTCGTGGTCCGGTCGAGGTCTGAGACTATCCGGGACACGTCACTAAACGTTTTGTGTTTCGAGATTCCCATGTCCAATTTTGATTTGCTTCACACTGCTAAGAAAGTAAACGTAAAAAACTATAGAGGTGTTTTTATAAGTGATCAATTTCAAAACAACCAAACCGTGTTTAACCCGGTATCATTAATATTGATGGAAGTTCTGTACATTCCTGGCAATGTCAGGGTTAGGGGCACTTACTAGGTCGCATATGCGGCTGATCCACGACGAGTTGTTTATTTTGATTCATATATGGACTGGCACCACCGAATGTTTACAATATTTTAGCGGCAGTAGAATGCATAGCACTCCGATCTTGTATTCAACAAAGCCAACGCAGACATTAACAGATCCGCCAATATGCGGGCCAGAAGTGTTTACTATACTTATCGCCATGTCAAGGTCATCATGGACCACCGTCGGTGGTCTGTCGACTTATAAAGTCGTGCACGAATACACAAGTTGTCGTTTAAAACATGGGTATGATTTATAATTGTAGATATTTACGGAAGATCTGATAAAAGCAAGCCCCAGGGTGACTTATCCAAATATGTAACCCTTAACGCGATCAAGGATGAGCTCACTAATCTTTTGCGTCTCGCTGACGTGGACCAAAATGAAGTTTTTTTTCAGGATCAGCAAGAACGTTTAAAGACAAGCAATATCCGTTGATAACTATTATTCTGCGCGTTACTAGCGCTACTGAAATTAAAACTTAGTGGTGTTTACTAAAACCGGTAGGACTCGAAGGAATCACTTCTAACAATCACCGGGGAGATTATTGGAATCTGAGTCATTATGTATGACGATCTCAACATGAGCAGAAATACAATTACCAATGTAAGAGAACCAAAATCAGACGATGAGGCGGCGACAAAAAATATAGTGGACAACAACGACTCCGCGATCGGAACTGGGATCAGTATATATGTTTCTAACGCTGGTGATGTAATGACTGCCAATCTCGACAATAGCGGAAATAACAGCTAATTTGAGAGAATCAGAATCTGTCGATGATGCTGCAACGAAGAAATACGTGGACAGCAGCAACATCCCGATGATGACATCGTTAATGACAATCAACGATGGAATTACCACATTTAGATCTGAATATTCCTGTAGCCGCGTCATCGACATTAAGATGAAATTAATACACAACCTGTTGATCTAGTCAACGTTAAAAGAACAATCGTAGTTATTAACAATGAGCTCGGTAGCGTCAACTCAGGAATTAACTTGATGATCACTGAATTCGATAAAATTAAATAGATTTGCGATAGTGTTCCTCATACTACTCCGCTCATCAACGTCTCATACACAATAGCATCTGGAAAAGTAAGATGGACACCACAACAAACTGCCTCTATCAAATACACCGCTGAGGATGCCGGTATATACAGGCTCTTAGTATTAGGCGGTTCAAAATTTAGAATATCTGCAAGAATGTCAGGGGGTATGAGTAGTTCTGTCGTTAGCGAATTTTCTTCTGAACCTATATCTGTATTATATGGGGCAGGCGAAGAGGTAACATTCGTAGTGGAACCCGAAATGAGAGGCTCGATCTCAGTTGTGTACTATCGGTTCTTGAATTCGCCTCCAACATACCACTTGCTTAGACTATTAACACTCAACGTAATGAACCAATCAACGGTAACCCCAACTGAAATTCAACGTTTCAGATACAAGCTGGCATATTTGTTTCAGACCCAACTGAAAAAAAAATCATTGCTGCTCATACAGTAAAACAAACAAAAATACCGTAGACCTATCGTTGTTACAAAAATTGTATACACTGCATCCTCCTTAGTCGCTGAAACAGCAACTATAATCGGAACATTATCACCCAATTATATAATACCACTAGTAATGTGAATCGGTGTTGCCGTTAAAACCGGTGTTGCTAATATTCCTAATATCATCGCAAAAATGCTATCTACGTGTGCGGCAGACACATTACACGAATTTACATCGTTGCTATCAGGGGCAACACGAGCACACGCCAAATTTACCACGCTGATATCACCAGGGCTCAACGATGGAGTGATATCAGATCAGGAATTAGCAGAAATGATTATGGTTAGCTATGAAGCTACTGGGAACCAACCCCTTGACTCTGTCAAGGACTCTGTCGATGACTAGAATCCTCCTTGCCGGAGGCAAGAATTGAAATCAGAGGTTAATAATAATGTAGCAACATGATCGATCACTTCGATTGCTGATATAACACCACCAACAACCACAATATAAGCAACGCGAGTCAAACCTGAGTTTGATGTTAGCTTTCCAACGGCAATTCCTGCCAAGTAGATATAACTAGCACAATGGAGAGTATATTACAGCTTACCCAATATCAGAGCAAGGTCATTTGGGGGGTTTGCAAGCAAATAATTCACTAGCATTTGCGTATAAAAATAAGTCTGATGGAACAAAAGACTGGAATGTCGAACAAACTGAAGATGAATTTCAACGAAGAATTGAATCTTTCACAGGAATGGAATCCTAGATAGCAGTAATTGTATACGAGCCAACGTTATCTGCCGCGTTAAAAATATCAAAACCTGACTACAGCGTGGATATATATCAGTCGTCGATCAGGACTGTGCTTGGTTGGCCTGAGACCAAGCCGGTTCATGAAGGAACACCAGAACCTCAACGATCTGTTTTTATTACAGACAGTCTTGCTTTTACAAAAATTCCAGAAGATAGAAATCTTAAGGCATATAAGCGAGTATCACATGATATAACTTTCCATGTTGATGGTAAAAAATTATATCAAATGGAAATTTTATGATGTACTTTTTCACTGAATAAATCCTAAAACAGAAAACTAAGAATGGAAGTTCTAGCATAATGCTAGTTAAAGAAATGAAGCAAGAACATAAGCTTGTACGTGACGAATTACAACAATTGTTTGTCACCAGTACACACATGAGTTTCCAAATGATAATCTTAAACAAAAAAATCATTACAACGATACCATATCTGAACCAAGCAAAATCTGACGCTGAATGTTTTCATGAATCTGTGATAAACGCTGTAATTCATAAGGCCATGAAATAAGAATAGTCTTTACAGCTGAACCCGCTCCACTTTATCCAGATGAAACATGCAATGATAATTTTCTTGCATATTTTAAAATCACTGAGGCACATCTGCCAACGTTTAAAATGGGATGGCTAAACGTTGATGATAGGCAAAAGCCCTCAATGATATATTTGATGAATACTATCCCAAAATCGTCGAGGCACGGAGGAAAATATCCACTCCTCCAAACGTTCTCAAATATAACACCGTTCCAGACGGTGGTGGTCGTCGTGTATCACCAGACCTGTATTCGGCTGCTAGTGTATATCTTCCTTCGCATTTTGGTTCTCGTCATATATCAAAATCAGTTGTGATTTTTTTAGGATTAAGTTGATCAGAAAGTTGTATACCCTGCAACCAGCGGAGGTAGGGTCGTATAATTTTTGAATCGCAGGCAGAATCGCATTAATATTTTCGTGATTCATTATCAGATAAACATCCTTTTAATACCTGAAATCCAAACATAGCATTTGTAGCCTTGGCCTATTATTAACAGTGTCAAGCACGGCTAATAGTATCTATAGCACTAATTCCTGGCTCCATAATTTTGTGTTTGGGGGACCAGGTATACACATCGCAATAATACAGTTAAATACAGGGACCCCAACAGATTGTGAGCTACCATTCACAGAACAGCATACGCTAATTAATTATTTCGTGGGAAAACCCCATTATGATCAATACGTCCTCATTCTAGTGACATCGTCAGTAGGGCATATTCAGAAGGCGATACGAATGATGCTACTGGATTGGTACTGTATAATCTTAAAGGAGTTATCTCCCTTCACCCACTCCACTTAAGTTCGCACTGGGAGTGTTTTCCAGAGTCAGATACTGAAATAAATAAGAAATGTTTATATTTCCTTGAAAATGCTGAGTTATTAATTCCTTCTGCGACGAGCCGTATTGAAGCCCGGCAAATATCGAAATGCTTGGCAGCTGCATATGTCGAAGGAAATAGGCAGCTGCATATGTCGAAGGAAATAGGCAGCTGCATATGTCGAAGGAAATATTATTTCTTCGCCTGTCTTTGGATTTACTGATTTAAATGGTCTTGGATGATTAATAGTATTATTTCCAGTATTTCCCCGTGCAGAATTCTGACCCTGTGTAATAGCCTGACGATTACCCAGATAATTATCAAGTTTGTGGCCGCTAATGTGATCAAGTACAAGACCTTTTTCGATGAGACCATTGTAACATTCATAATTAAATATATGTGCGTGATGCTTTATTTATCCAACAATCAACATGAGATAACCAGCATTAGTAACAGAACCGACTGGTCTTTTTGGCAGATAGTTATTTCCTTGCTTCATTGTACAGTGCATATCTTTGTCTAAATTGTGTGGGCTGCTCAGAAACTCTAGCGAGATAGTCTCTAGCGTCTTTTAGAGGACATTCAACTCCGTCATTTATTATGATAATACCGTTTCAAAGCTATGTATATTCTACCTCCACACTCTACGTACAACTGCGATTCTTCCCTCACCCCCTTGTTGCATGGTTTTGTTCTTGATTCGCTCGTCATACACTGTGCAAGTGATATGCACAGAAATCCGTTAAACAATCCTTATTACAAGGAGCTGTGGATCCAATCCTCAAATATTTGCAACTTTCCTTGCTTGAGTCATTGTATATTACAAATTCAAGTTTATTTTAAATATATATTTGTCTTAATTATATGATGGAGGAGTTCACAAGACTATCCGCGATCAAACCCTCTCAAGCCAGATTCGATCTTGTCAGATTGACCCCCTTGTCTTCGAACGGGGGGGGGGGGGGGGCTGGGACCCATCCCGACACGTATTAGTTGATGTTAATCTGGGATTGATTAATCGTATCGTTATGGCTAAAAATTAGCTTAGAGATGATAATGCAACGCTTCTCTGCTCAACATTTAGAGTAAAGCACGACAATATTTTCAGCAATGCTACTATGAGTGCGCAACGAGCGAGGAAAATCATTAATTATGTGAACTGAGGTGAACGAATAAATTTTCTCAGAATAAAATGTATTGGTGTCGTTATCGATGCTAACGTCGACAATTACGTAATCCGGATTATCCACGATAAAGTGACCCTGTTCGTGAATCATAAAACCACTCGAGTTCTATCACCGAGGATGATGTCGTGCTACATACAATTTCGATATCAGTAATATTAACTGGCATTGACAAACGATACTAGAGAGATCATATCCGGTGACTGCAGTTGTTTATGGGTGTATCCATTAAAAAAGCCTGATATCACTGCTCTATTGCCGAAGAAGACTTCGTTATCCTTGTCTAGGGACAAGGCAACAAGGATTCTGAATTGCATCGCCCAGAAAAGTTCCATAACACTTTACAAATACGTTAAGGGCCCCGAGAGGCCAAGTGGTCTAAAGCGCTCTCCGTTACGGATCACTGCCATCTCACCTCTGTCTGCGTGGGTTCGAGTCTAGGATTCGGCCAATGTGGGTATGTGAGAAAACTTGCCAGTAGCTTCTCGTTGGTCGGTGGTTCTTCCCGGGCTTTTCTCGGGTTTTTCCTCCACCATTAATACTGGTCGCCACGCATAGCCTATCGTGTGGTGAAAATGGCGTTAAACCCCACAACAACAACAATAACAACAACAACAAATACGTTACGGGACAAGGAACTCACAGATCTGCGAAGTGAACATATAAACTCGTGGGAGATTAGAGTGCGACAATATGGGGTATGATCAACGACATCGCATAACTGGAGAAACGATTTCAATTTCCAATAGAGGTTAGAACAATAACGGATGAGATCTTGTATGCCGCAAATATCAATCAAGAGGTAATTCGATAGTGATTGTTGATGATAATGCTCATGCATGGACATCAAGCATAACAATATTTCCCTGGGAGAAGAGAGTGCTCGCATCCGATGTTATCGGAGGTTGGGATATATTTGATTATATTCATAAGATCGGTACAACCGATCCTGTGTCGGTGTGGTAATTTCAGAGTGTTGTGGGAAGTGTATTTGACCAATTCGTACTGCTGTGCGGTGCTCTTTATCGCTATTAGTCTCTCCAAGATGACTCAGACTGCACTGAAATATGCTGATCCATATAAAACAAGGAACGATGAGATAGAACCATTACCGAGTAATTGTTTTATTGTTCCGTCTATTGTTGATCACTTTCCTCAGACGAAAAATTTATGGAGACCGATACGTAAAGAATTTCTTGAAGACGTTTCGCGATCGGGTGTCAAGTGGTGACACGGAGGGTTATGGAATGCCAAATATGATTTCAACGACGTTATCTCAGTTGACATGGTTGAATGTTATCTTGGAAGTTTTCTTGGTATGCGTGAATGTGCCCCGTACATGAGATGATCAGGGTTGCGATCAATGGCCCATTGGCTGATTTTGATTAACTGGATTGGCTGGGATTGAGTATTTTGAATTTGCATCGTATGTTAATCCTGTTAATTTTCTTTGGTTCGGACGGCATTTCAAAACACTAGATCCACGTATCAACCTAGTGGATTACTGTGCAAAGAACTCACGTGGCCGGGCTCTGATCGTGTTATTACGATACATGCTTCAAGCAGAAAAACTGATGTCGCTGACCGTGAAGTAAGCGATAATCTCATATACACCACAAAAACAAATTTGGAAGCCAGAACCATTGACCTCATAGCGTGAGGATGTTTCATTTGCAAAATACACGGGGAGGAAAGTCATCGGTAAATTTACACATGGAGTCGCGTCTATCATCAACAACGTTGCACGCGATTAATCTAATATGCAGGCCTGTCTGTAGATCTTACGACGTTGAAAATTGTGTGGTTACACTCCAAATAGGATCATTGCTCTTTTTGTACAACCTTCAATCTCACCAGATTCATATAAGTATCTGACCGTCATATTACCGAGTAATAGTTTTGGTGAGGAAGAGTCATATATATTAAATGGTATGTGTTTCATCGAAACTGCATTGATGAGTTTCATAACAATTCGACGAGAAATGCAATTATTGAAAGCAGCTATCACACTTGGCAGTCTTGCAATCCATTCACGAGATCTCTTGTCCGCCTGAACGTTGTTCAGGGACTTAAAGTCGATGCATATTTCCTTCGCATACTGATATCCAAATAATCGCTCAGCAAGTTTTCGACTAAATCGCTCAACGATTGCCTGATTTTGACGTTATGTTGTTTCATTATCGAGGTTACTGCACCAAGAAATTCTTTGCCATGATCAACCTGTAGCAACTGCGGCCATCGCAGGCAGCCACGTTGATAAATTCGTTCAAGCGCAGATGCGACTTCAGTTGATGTCTTCCTTGATAGTGGTTCTGCTTCTTTATATCTAATTATGTGTGCATGTACGCGATTGACCTCTTTCAGTTTTAATAGTAGCATGGGGTAAAAGCAAAATATCTGCTTGAAAACCTTAGTTGGGAGTGCTGACTTGAAAACGTGGGTACTGAATTTGTTTAGGTGGTGGAAGTGAAAATTGGTCATATTGCCTGTCGCGCTAACCAATCTTTAGCAACAGAACGTGCGATACATTCCGCATTAGCAAGTTTGCTAATCGCTGCTGTACCACTCCATTATCCTATTGGGCTATAATAAATTTACCCCATATAATAGTTATATATGACTGATTACCGGCCCCAAGTACTAGTTTGCCTTTCATCACAGATCTTATAAACAAATTAGCAGGCGAATCTCTGAGATTATTTTTAACCGACTTCAGAGTGTGAATCAGCTTCACGACCGCAATATATCGTTGTTGTAGATCTGGATTTTTATAACCAACGTTATGAACATGGTACGCTTGATCAATCGCATTTATTGGATACTCTCCAGGTCGGGTTGATCTTTCTCATCAAGTCTGATATGAAGTTGGGTTCCAGGACCACAATAATTATATCCAGGTAGATGCTTATCACCAAGATACTTAGCCTATGTGATAAATGTCCCAGTTAACCAGCGATTTTACCAACCCGTTCTTCTCATTGCAGAGGATACTACTTTGTGCTTATTTTATGCCTGTCAGTGCACGCTTTTAATTTCTCGTCGTTATTGTTTTTAATCCACTAATATCAGTTGGTGCTCTGCACCAAATTCAATATAATTCGATATGCCTATTATATTTCTACAACATTAAAGTCATTGACTTCTCAGCGACCCGAGAGCAAAAACGAGTCAAGCACCACCCAGCATTACCAAATTCTATCAGAGCAACTATCAAAGGTCCATCTGGTTCTGGTAAGAAGCAGTTGTTACTGAACCTGATAATGAAATGGTTCAAGTGCGATCAGTTGTATTTAGTGGCACCATCTGTAAATGATCAGCGATGCTAGGACGTGCTTAAAGATCTTAATGAAAATGCGAAATCGTTGGACGAGGACAGCAATAATATTATTGATTTTATCACAGATAACAACTATGCGCTCTTGGTAGATGATCGAAACGGGAAAATCAACAATCTCGTAGTATACGATGATGTGATGCTAGACAAACAATCAAATCCAGCTCGGATATTTTCCCAAGACAGACTCAAAAACACCGATAGTATATATGTTACTTAGCGTTATACGCAAATACATAAGGTAATGAGAAAAATGTGTAGCAAGCTGGTGGTATACAACGGCACTGATACACACGCTGCGAAAGATTCATCAGACATGGTAGTCAGGAGACACGGATGTTGTCCGATTTAGGAATTTCTTTTCGCATGCGCAGAAAGTCCCATATGGGTCTGTGACAATATATAAGCATGAGTCTCGGTCGCCATATCACATAAGTCTCGAAAAAAGTTTTAATTTAGATACCTGTCACCTAAACGCTACTGTTTTTTTATGCCCTTGACTCTGCCAACCCCACCTACCCACAACGCGGCAGGGGACCGAATCCAAAAATCGTACATTCGACTAAAGTTAGAGGATTTGCCTCCCCTTGTCTACATTTTTGGTTGAGAGAACTGACACATGAACGCTACTTTTTTTTACCATACAAAACACACAGAGCAGCAGAGACGGTAAGAACGAACAGTGGATGTCTCGGGTCATGAACGAGGACGCTTAAAAGTTTGACACAAAAAGGTCAAGAGAAAAATAAAGCAACGGGGTAAGTGGAACGTTAGAGGCCTCGGCTCATTGTTTTTGACCTTGGTATCATATTCGTTGAAGGATTTGATATCAGAAATGGAACACTCCTACTCCTACACCGTCCCAGCTTCTCACTTTAGCATGCCACAACATGACATGAGTGAATTTACATTGGTGTGCTAATATCCCAAACTGATCTGCAACATCAACATATCCACTGTGTAAAAAGCGTTGGAAATATTTCTTAAATTGTTTTTGTATACAAGAATTAAATCGTTTCTTACACGTTATATTCTGGCACATGTGCCTCGCGTAGGCCAACTCGACTGTCGTATCAAGCTGTATTAACCAAGGTGCATTGTAAGAACAGTTTTCAAGTATCTCATTCATGCAGTCAACCATGCAGTCGATGTTGCTGAAGATAAAAGAAGAAAAAGCCGTCAGTGATGATTATGAAATATATTCGCGAATAACGCCTTGACCCGCCATGGCACATTGACTCGCCATGACACCTTGACGCGCAATGACACTTTCCACTGGATCACAATATACAGTATATTCTTTTAAGAAACCTTGATCTTACTTAAGTCATTACCGTGGATGTAGCCTCTGTCTGGGTTTGGTTCCCGCGAACACGAGCGAGACAAAATAACCATACAAGCATACCGTTAAACGCACAAGCGCCCGAGTCGTGAAGCAGTCTGCTACGACTGGTATCTGTTATTACAGACAATTTTGCAACATGCAAATAAAAATCAAATGATGCAGGTTGTTAATTACCCGTGAATTATTTTGAAAATATTTTTGTCGTATTCTACATTATTATTACAACAATTCCTTATTTTTATGCAGAAAAAGCTAAACAAGAAAAACGTTGCTTGAAATTATTTATAATGAATGTGTAACTTTTTACATAAAATCATCGCACATTGCATTTGGCGTTCTTTAGTCTTATCGTTAATATTTACCTTCCGATTTTTTTTACATATAGTTGTATTTCATAAAAGTCATAAAAAAGAAACGTTAGTAAGAGCCTTCAAGGCATTCCCTATTTTTTTATAATTTACGTCGATGTTACGAAATTTTGAAAGGCGATAAGTTGTGCTAACTTAATTTCTATTCTGCCCACTCAGGAATCTTTTACAGAAAACCTGCAAGATATTGTTTGAGAGAGAAAATAATTCAATGGATAACTGATTCCATTTTCAATTCCTACGTTACCAAAATAACGATAAAATTACCCACAGAGAAACAATGTTGATTAACCTGTTCCCATGCAGTGTTGGGGTATTGATTTGGAACATATGCACAATATGTTGTAGACATGTACAAGCGCGTGTGAATATTACATTAAGGTTTATGTCACTTTGAATATTACACCGTCTATTTTGGTCATATGATTTCCAATGAGGACAATAGCAACTATACATTATAATTATTTCAAACTGATAGGACTATAACGATTACATTGCTGTAATTACAAATAGCTATAAAAAGTGTACCGCCTGCCGCTAGAACAAACATCTTTTTTGTTTTAGTTTTTAAAATTTCATCAAACTTTTGACCAAGTCAAAACGATCCTGATTGTGGTATGAATTAACCCCATACGTTAAAATAATTACAATATATAGTAGTGTATATAAGGACTCTTTGTGCTTGGAATTGCGTAAGAAAGTATATTGAACAATAATATATGGCAGGTGCATACGGTCTAATCTCAATTCAAAGGATCTGAGTGATTTAAAACCATGCTTGTTAATTTTATTTCACCCCCGTCTCCTATTCTTGCTGATATCAAAATTTATCAAATTGTCTGTATTGTTAATCGTGGACCATGCTGTTGTTCTTGACCTACAGTAATTGTAACGTTTACCTGCAGTATGATTTGAATATTTCCATGGATGTCAAAGGCTGACTTCTAGCCCACGATACGCATGCAGTTGAAATTCGATATGATACGCAGTACGGTGTGCAACTGTTAACACTGCACAAGTTGGAAATGTTGCTGAAAGTATTTAAAATACCGTTCGGGTAAGTATAAGGATTGCAGTTTCCAGTGTAGTTGTATACGTGAGATAGGTCAGGCGTTGTACCGCAGTCTGCTCTGGAATACAGTGCATAAACGGTGTTGTTGAATTTCTGCACGTGTTGCTTAGGACAGGTAGAAGAATTCGTCAATTCCATACAGAATGTATAGTCAATGTACGCCCTGAAAATAAATAAATAAACGATCACATAAAAAATATCCATACCAAAGGACATTATGACAGCGTTATAAATGTTAATTGTTGTGCAATATACTCTTCCGAATATTGACTGTATACAACCCCTATCCGCCCCCCCCCCCCAACCCCCCAAGAAAAATCGCAACGGCTGCTTGTTTTGGCTTCCGTGCTTTGTGGACGGCCGACTTACCGAACAAGTGCATTGTAAGGTTTGAATGGTCCAATAATCAAGATATCAGCTTTGGCACGGATTACCACAACTATTGCACATGTGTTTTTGGCATAATATTTGATATACGTTTGTATATTAGTAGTGAAGATCGTTTTAAAATGGTTGTTCATATCCACAAAAATAACGTCTTGAGTATTAAAATATCATTAGACTGCAATTGTATTAAGACGTTTCCTATTAAAACAAAAATCATATAAAGAGAGCTTAAAAAGTCCTTCAGGTTGATATGATTATGTCGTTCATTTTAATTAGCTCAGTTAGGTTTTTAGTAAATCTTTAACAAATAAATTATTGCATGCTCTGCCAGGCAATAAGAATTGTTGTGCAATGCACAATTGTACTCATACTATGATTTATTTTTTATTCAAGGATTCCCGTTCGAACTGTTCTTTTATTGTCTAAGGAAACGTCCTAACAAATGCAATAAATCATCAGAGTGCAATCTCATGATGTCATTTCTCTTCACGTCATCACATATTTTCGTGCTGGTAAAAGTGCATTTCACGTTTCTAAAGCAAGTTCAATTACCAAATCTTTATCATTATTATATAATAAAACAAGTAGAGACCTTTGTTACCATGACTACGACGTGATACCAATAACCTAAACCTATCTTTTTGACTTCAGCTTTTCGTCGATCAATATGAGTGTCACGGGTTCGTCGTTAGCTCAACGATGGTTACTAACAATAAAATATCTGAGAGACTTTTGAATGCGTGACTAACTACTAACATTGGCATATATATGATTCGTTTGAAGTTTTCTGAACGCATCTCTTGAAAACCATACTGTTGCAAGATAAGTAGTATTCAGTGCCTATCCAAATGCACAAGAATATAACCAATTAGGGATGATATGATGTTTTTTAATCCAATTCTTCACGCTCACGTTGAAATTCTTACCATAAAAAAATGCAAAAATGAAAAAAAAGGAAAAAACATAAAATTTCAAAATGCCCCACCCAAAAAAGGAAACCCGAACTACATAAAATGGGTATTCATATAATGTTAGGATAAAGAAAAGTTCGTACCAATAAAAATGTTAAGACTTTTTCATGTCTGTATTGACATCTTGGAATAACTGAACAGTGTTGGATTCAAGAGTGTCCTAAAATCTCTTAAGGGGACGTCAATTTAGTACATACGCATGGAGGGGGTAACCCAGATGCATACGCTTGCGTATGGTGGTGTCTACTGATTGTCATTATGTACGTATGCATAGGAAACGGGGTGGTGGTGGCTAAAACCTCCATAATATATTGTCTATTACGTAACCTGTTCGACTGGATTCAGTCGACGGACACCGACAAACTGTTTAAAGTCACGCAGCTTATTTCTTTGATTCAGCGTGACATTCAACGTCGGTGGACTATCTGTTTTATTAAACATGTTAATCATATTAATCCTTGATGGTTTCTGCGTGGATTCAATATAGACCGTTCAATAGAATTGGGGGAGGTGGTGCGTCAAGCGTACGCTAGCAGGTGGGGGAGTAAAAAGTACGCATGTGTAGGGGGGAAGGGGTCAAGCTTTGCCAGAGTTTTGCTTACGTACTAAGTTGGATGGCCCCAAACTGATGGAAATATGAAATTGTTGATCAACAACAATGTTCTAGTCCGGTTGGTACATATCGCTTCGGGTAATTTTATTGTTTAAACGACACACTTAAGGAATAACCCATTTGTATACACGTATTATGCTTATAACTCGTTTATGTGCACGTAGTGTACTTATAATCCATTTGAATACACATAGTATGCTTATAACCCATTTGTCTACACGTAGTATGCTTATAACCTATTTTTGTAGACATGTATTATATTTATAAACCATTTGTATAAGCGTAGCATGCTTATAACCCATTTGTAAACAGGTATTATGCTTATAACCCGTTTGTAAACACGTATTATGCTTATAACACGTTTGTATGCACGTAGTATCCTTATAACCCATGTGTACATACGTAGAATGCGTATAACCCGTTTTGTATACACGTAGTATGCTTATAACCCATGTGTACATACGTAGAATGCTTATAACCCATTTGTGTACACAGTATGTTTATAACCCTTTTGTTTGCACATAATATGTGTATAACCTAATTGCTATACACGTAATATGTTCATTGCAGTTTTCAGCGGACTCTTATATCATATAGCTTTTACATACTTCTTATATACGTACCTTCTGTAGGTAACCTGTACTTATGACAGTACACTAAAGTTAGTAATATACGATTATATATTTGACTGTGACACTTAATGAAGGCGCACTTGTTGTTTTGCGGCCGACAATAAACTGATATCATTGTGCCCGTCCATAAATTTTCCAACGTAAATGAATAAGTATAGTATACACATGTCTGCATATCATATTTTAAAAAGTTACTTTTTAAAGACACTGAATAATTTTCACCATTGATATGCTTCCGAAAAGTAAATAGCTTTGAACACTGTAAAAACGCATTCAAAGTTCAATTGCTTTTAATGGTTACATTATTGTTGGTTCGCCAAAAAAAAAAGCAAAAAAAAAAAAAAAAAAAAAAAAAACTATAGCACAAAATTGAAAAATCTTACCGGCAGACTACAGTCTTGTAACTGCCCGTGTCATTAGTTGATGTCAGATTGGCTTCCGCTTGCCTAAGAGCAAGGTCAAGATCACTCCTGCACGTGCTGTTTCGAGTTTGGATATCTTCCCCGCATGTCTGGTATATGTTTACACTCTCTGTAATATTTCAAAGGCATTCCGAATAAATAAATATAAATCTGTTGGAAGTTGCATGGCAGTGCGAAGACAAAGATTCACCTACGATAATAAAAGGAGGAAATATTTACGCATAAATGCAATGAGTTGAACAGCAAGCAAGCAAATATCAGGTTATAGAATGCCGATTAAAAAATCAGTTTTATAAATAATTCTTAAAAATGTTCGAATGTAACCAATCACGTCCTAATTTGGTTTTATATATACAAATTACAGATAAATATTGGAGAAAACTTAAGGAAGATTAACCACTCAAAATATAAACTTAAGTATGCCGTCCTGCAAAATATAAGTGGAATGTAGTTAAAATATTGTAAGAGTATAATTTTTAAAAATTGAAAAAATATCAGAAGATAAACCTTTCCAAATAAAATCAAGTACCTTCTCTTAAAATACAAAATATTAAATGTCAGCTATGATAAAGTTCTTTACAAAGTATTTAATCAAATCTATAAAAGGTTAAAGGAAAATGGAACAATGCTTGTTAGACGATCGTGATTAGAAGGGGACATTAGCTTCCAGTTTGCTCCGTGTCGTTTATCCAGGCTCTTGCATGATTCCACGAGTTCTGTGCTACTTGAATCAGAGTCTCGCGATAGTTTCGTTGAAGGAGAGTGCAAATGAATATACTAATCAAATAACTAATATCTTTGCAAAAAAGGCTGAAGTGCTGTTTGTTTTTGTTTGTTTTTTTCTAACATAAGGCACTCATAATCCATTTCCAGGCATTTCAGTCAAAATAAATATTCATACAATTTTGATTGAGATATTCAATGGGCCTGAAGACTATATTTGATACATGAGTAATCGAACAGTACTTAGGAATCAGCTGACGTTCATTAGCTCCAGATGTTACTATACATTAACATTATACATGATGTTGCTGCTGAAACGACTACAGGATAGTGGAATGAAGTAGTGCGAGCAAACAAAGCCTGAAACTCAGCAGGCTGGTAATATGGACGGCAAATTCCATTGGTGTTCTTTGCCACGTTCAGTAATGTCAGGAGAGAAATATGGCAGAGAACACTGAATGTTTAACGAAATGAACATTGTATATATTAATTTCGATTTACCAAGTCTTTGTTAATCTAACCAATCACGTCCTACTCGTGTAAAGTAACCCTAACTTGTCAAAGTATTGCATGTATACATTAAATAGAACAATACTCATCAACAAAATTACCAACCACTTGAGTTGCTGCAGATGTATCTAAATGTTGTCCTATAAGCAACCAGGTCATGCTTTAGTGATTTAGTTGCGTTGAAACGACAAAGAGATAGTGGGTCTTTAAAACACTCCAGGAAACAATCCAGGTTTCTGTAATAATAATAATAATAACTTTAGATATTTTAAAATAAATATCATCACGTTCTCTTTTTATCTCCATGTAGGGACCCATGTGCGTGGGACAACAAGGGTCCTATATACATGAAACAACAAGGGTCTATAAACATAAGACAACCAGGTAGCTCTATACACGAGGCAACCAAAGGACCTTTACACCTGAGACAACCAGGGACCTGTAGCCTGAGACAACCAGGGAGGTATATACCTGAAACAAATAGGGACCCATGTACGTGAGACAACAATGGACATATATACCTGAGACAACCAGGGACGTATATGCATGAGATAACCAGGGAACTGTATACATGAGACAATCAAAAGACATATATACATGATACAACGAGGGACCTATATATTTCAGACAACCAGAGATCTGTATACCTCAGACAACCAAGGACCAGTTTACATGAGGCATCAAGCAGGGACCTATATACATGAGAAAACCAGTGACTTATATACATAAGACAACCAGGAACCGATATATCTGGCAGAAGGTAATATATTGAGGAAAATAATATCCATATTGCAAACTTAAATCTGCAGTTTCTTTCATTAGAAGCTTTCGAATTCGGAAGTGACAGATATAGTTCCCAAAACGTAACTACCTTGTGAGACTACTGTGTCACTTATGTCCAGCACAATTCGTTATTCATTCGTGAAGAGGAAGTGAACTGCATGAAAGTTGTCTAAACGATCTGCCGCATATTCCGAATTTTTACCTCTTCGGCTAAAAAAAATATTTTCCCTCGTAGTTTTTACTGAAGCATTTGACACTGATACTATCAGTTCTTTGATCGTTGTCAGTTTAAATTTGGGATTTCATTCCTCGTTGATTATACAATGTCCACTGTGTTTGTGTTCTTCTTAATTACATTTGAAACAAGTAATGGAAATCCTAGAATCGATTGGCACCGTTTTCAAGCTATGTCGGTGATGTACTGCTGAATAAACCATTGTCATTGTTTAATGTAAGGAACTATTTAATGTAATCCTTTCACATATAGGGTGTCTTTGGCGATGCAAAAGCAACGGCAGTATAACAATGTTCTATAGATGGGCAAATTAATTAGTTGCACTCAATTTTGAACCGACTCACCGGACACGAGTGTAACCTAAAAAAACTCAGTCTGTAACGAACTGTATTAGTGAGGGCCATGTTTGTCTTTATCTTATTCATTTGCTGAAAGGTTACCAGTCTCGATCTATTTTTCTTGTAAAGACTCTTCCTGGTTAATTATTGTATGCCGCTTTTAAACATTTTCTCGCAAAAGACAAGTTTAGGTGGAACATACAGGATGGATGAACCTTTAAGATGTTTGCTTGAACTACCACGATGGCTGCAAATGAAACCAATGTTGTGCTAATATTATAATAATAAGTCCAGCATACAATACCTTCCCCTTCAAGTCAATTTACCTAGTGGTAAGGATAGACTAAAAGTCCAAAGCCAGTTGTAAATTTGAATCATTGTGCTCACGTAAAAGGGTTGAGAGGTCAATAGTCATATCCCTCACTCATGTAGCCCCGCACCCAATGTCCTCACAAAGCATTTAAATCGTTGTACAAATCTTACAGATCACTCCAAGTATATAAAGTTTGAAGTGTGTTTTCAGTGGTGTAGGAGGAGTATGTGACATTACTCACCAACGCAAGCACTAAGGCACGCATGAATGTTTGTCGGGAAAGACAACATAATCATATAATCCCGGCATTTTTTTCAAAGGTGCCTGGAATAAGATACTATCAATGTAATTTAGTAATGAAATCTGTTGAACAAAAATGATCCGTCCGTATTTCAATCAAATGGTTGCTTTAACTACCACAACGACCGGAACTGTAACCAATCTTGTGTTACTACTAGAATGGTAGACAATATTTTGGTACATCATGCGACTTACCAACAATCAGTTGCACTTCATGCCAAGATATTCATGGTCGTGCATACATTTTGTATGCGTGAGTTGAAAGCACTCTATCACATAGACTATGCACAATCCATGCAAAGTATCGTATGACTTAGAAACTAATGCGAATGAAAGTTCACATGAAAAAGGGCCGAGTAGTCTAAGATGCACGCTGTTACAGATCTCTGACATCTCATCTCTGTCCTCAGGGGTTCTCGTCTTTGCTCGACCAAGGAGGTATGTGAGAAAGCTTGCGAGTAGGTTCCCGTGGATAGGTGGGTCTTCCCCGAGATAATCAGGGTTCTACTTTTTCCAGATATATAGACGGCTGTGTATCATGTTCTGAAAAATAGCGTTGACCCCCCCCCCAAAAAAAGGTCACAAAAATCAACAACCAAATCCTTGCAAAATCTAGTACAGTATGCTGGTAACTGGCGTACTGAAACTCGTAGAACCTTACCTACACGATGAATGTTGGTATGATAGTAGATTATGACTAAATACTAGAAAACGAGACGGAATGTAGAAGTAGGGAAGCACAGCAAAATTAAAAATATGCTGAGATGAAATAGAAAAGTGAAGTTGACCGCAAAAACAAACAATTGCATACAGGAAACTTCTGTTGCAACTTGGACCAAATAACTAATATACATAATATAACCAAATAAATAATATAAATATGACGACCATATAAATAATTTAAATATTATGGCCAGCTAAATATTGTATATAGTACAGCCATATAAACAATATAAATATTTTGACCCTATCAATAATATAAATATAATGACCAAATTAATAACACAAATGCAAAGACCGTATAAATAATTTAAACATTATGACAATATAAATAATATAAATATTGTGACAATATAAATAATATAAATGTTATGACCATATAAATAATATAAATATTATGACCAAATAAATAATAAACATACTATAACCATATCAATAATATAAATATTATGATATTTGTGACGCTTCCAGTCTCTATTCGTTATTTGCACACGTTGTCATTTTACATCAATATGAATTAAGTGGAATATTACCATCTACCCACCCCTTCAACCACCCTTGTATATTGGTTCAACGACAACATATCCGACAAAGTTCAGGGAATATTTATTAAAACATCATTGTTATTTCTGCTAAGGTACGTCAAGGTTACGTTTTTGGTCAGTTTTTCTTTTCTGTTCATTATAATTACATAGCTGACGAATCAGTCGGTGTTAAGATACCTTTTGTTCATTATAGCCAATGATTGTACTGTTTTGAATTTAAAACTAAAAATATTGAACACGTGCTTAACACTGAGTTAGACACAATCAAATGTCTTAACAATGACATGTAAAATGCAACCACTGAAAACGGAAATAATGTCATTTAAAAAACAACAGGACCTCTGCTCCCTGACATGAGATTTCGAAATGAGCTGTTAGACTTTGCTCAACACCATAGACACATGTGTCTTTCATTCGTCATCATGTGTAATGTTTCAAGATACTGTCTGTGAATACAAATTTGAAGAAAGTCCGATTCAAATTAAGAGGAAAAACATAAAATGAGATCTTTTGTATATTCACCTTATGTTGGAAAATGATAATATTGGCTGTAACAAATGCTCTGATACATAATGTTTTAGTACTCGAAATCTCAACCTTGAACTGGATAACTGTAACTCAACTTACGCGAGGTGAACAGCTGTCAACATCTATAATGAAACATTCTGGCCGCTTTTGTCAAAAAGGGTACAGTGTCATATACTTTATGATTTTTATAAACTTTTGTATGGTTCTTCCCGCGAATGTCTTAGGAAACTCATACAAACATAGGTCGGAGAAGCTACAACTTTATATATACTGAGTAGCAACCATTTACAGATTTAGACGCTGGAATAGAAGTGAGTTTGGCGGCATTGATCTGGTTGGGCCGATATTTCATGAAGTAAATGTAGTCGAATTAGATAGAAAGGAAATTGTCAAAACTTAATGTTTTTGACTTTTCATAATCCGTTTCTTAACTTGAATCGCGTATTTAATGACGATATTCGTTGTATTGACGTATTGTGTCCTAAGTCCAAGAAAGTTAATTTGCAAACCACCATGCCTCATTGTCACAACTGAGTGTAACATTTTTTATGCAAACTATAACGTCATTCTGTTCTAAACTAAGACACGAAGATGGCATAAACAATGATCAGCGATGAAACCGGTTCTTGGACACAACACTCAAAACAGACTCTATGGCTTTATCTGTCCTTCTTGATCGTCATACCATGTAATTTGGCCACATGTCTGCCCATGAACACAGCAGAACATATACATTGTAATTAATTGTAACCGATAGGATTACCTGGTTTGCAGGATTGTAATTATAAATAGGTGAAAAAATTCATAAACTGCCAGCTAAACAATTTAATTTTTCCTGTTTTGTTTCTAAACCTTTACTAGAAAACGACAAATTTTAAAACATTTTAAAACCATTTGATATAAGCCCTATAAATGTAAACGAATGCATTTGCACATGAGTCTTCATATCACCGTGTTCATATATTCAAACCGTGGTGACCACTGATATTGCGGATGGGTAACTGTAATTTTACTGCTTCATGTTTAGTGGGTTAATTGAAAACACAATATAGATCGTGTGGACTATGTCAAATATTTGGCGAAATTTTTAAAAAAAGAAAAGGGATACTGTTCAAGTGGCAATTAATAAACGTGTTTGTAATTACGATATTGTTAACTGCTAATAGTTAGACTTAGTTACGATGGCAGTCACGTGTCCAATTTACACGGTATAACGACCCAAAAAGGGCACATAAACCATAAATGACTCATTGGTATAACCTTTATGCAGAATATTAAATAGGGTGTCGAAATAGGTACAGTGGTGTGAATGGAGTGCGCATGTTCGACAGTCTAGACGCAGGACTTGTGGAAATCCAAACTTTTTTTAATGGATTAAGTCTAAATAAATAGACAGTTGAAACTGAAACTGTCAGGTAATATTTAAGCTTTTGTGTGTAGTAGCAACACATGCGCACATGAAGTCAAATACACGGATGCGCAAACGTACGTGCACAGTTTGGTCACAACGATGCTATCATTCAGTATTGGTAATAGATCCAAATCCTTCGGTAGTCCGTGTACTTCTGCGCATGCCTGAACTATCTGGTCAATACGATCCTTATCACAGTGATTGGTCCCGCAGTACTTCAACATAGCACTGAGGGCTGAAAGAAAAACAACAAACATACGTAACTCAAATAAAATACAGGCTATAACAGGTCGGCGAAGAAAGAAGGAAATGTAATTACACGAAATCAATAGTTGTCTTTTTAAAATTCATTGATCGTTTAAAATATATGACTGTATGGGTAAATGCATTATACAGAAAGCATTTCCTCCTTGCTTCAACCAGCATACGCAAAACTGTCAACTCAATCATGTTGTATCGTGTGTGTGTGTGTGTGTTAAGTGGATTTTTAGTGTAACTTTAACAATTTACAGTCATATCGCAACGATGTCTGCAGTGTGACATTGTATAGTGGTGTCTAGCATAACAGTGGGGCATCATGCCGCAGACATATAGCATGTCCCACTGAGTTACATTATCCTGACACGAGGTCGACCAGTCCTAACTTTAACCTCTCAATGCTGAGTGTGAAGAATGTAAGTAGTACATTTTGTTGAAGTAGGTGTGTTCTGAGTGCAATCAACACCGTATCCATAATTATGGTTTCATGTTACACCATTACAATAAATATAGGTTGATGTATCAACATAAAAAATATTGCATGATCATGAAGACCTGAATAATGTATATTGACTCGTCCATAGGTTTTAAACATGGCCTCCATATGATGATTTAGTATTGAAATTACTGAGGGCTGATATATATATATATATATATATATATATATATATATATATATATATATATATATGAAACAATATGAGTACATTAGTTATCATACCTAAAAGATGCAAGTACCACTTCATTTTCTCCTGTTTTAACTTTGTTCTGCAAAAGAGAGAAGATCAGTAACCAGGGAATCATTATTTATCGTGTGTGTGTGTGTGTGTGTGTGTGTGTGTGTGTACCTCCTATTATCAAGCATTCTTCTATGGGAATCCAGGGATAGCACTTTCCGTTCTGTCTGGTGTATATTTATAATTTTCTATAATTAATGCTATATACCTTGATTTCTTTCACAGGTGTCCGGAATGACTGTGTAAATATGTGATAATTAACTGCTATGTCGTCATGCGAGTGTGTCTGCTACACACGAGTGCATATAACACCGATTGAGTAACATCTTTTTTTGTGGTGATGTGTGCTTAGTCGTGAGGGAATATGTGCTCGTACGTGCAGGCAAGACGATGGGTGCCGTTTAATCGCGGACCTGGGTTCGGATCTACGTAGAGTATTAATTAAAAATTCTCTAACCTGTAGGATATTTGTATTAATATATATATATATATATATATATATATATATATATATATATATATATATATATATATATATATATATATATATATATATATATATATATATAAGTGTGTATGTGTGTGTGTGTGTGTGTGTTTGTGTTGTCGAGATCTGATCGTTTGCTTCGATTGTAAAGCAATTCAAAACTAAACACTTTTCCCTAAGGCATCATACTGTTAAATCTGTGTACATCAGTGGATCAGGAAACACCTGTCTTTATTAATATATACATGCACATTACATTCAGGTACGCATAATATAAGTATATTGAAAGAGTAAACGGTTGGTTTATATAGAGACTGATAGACAAGCATAAATACTGGCACACACATGTACAGACTACTAAGCGTCCTAGAGACGTAGATTAAAGTGATGTTTGAGACTGTGAGACCTATACCTGACCGCTTGTTTCCCTCTGCACGCGGTTCATTGGTGTGCATATAGATAAGTCAATCAGAACATCACAAATATTGATTAAAGTAATCGCCGCGAACAGGTTGATTTATGCAGATAATCGGCATACCAGTTTAGCGTTGCTTGTTTGACATGGGTAGGCAACATGCTATTTAGAACCCTCGAAAGCAGTAAGCGGGGAAGACAACATTATACGTCCCAAAACATTGGTCTCTTGTTTTGTAGCATTATTTACTGTGAAAGACTTGCCAGTTTAATCCCCGAACTTTCAAAAATGTTACCTTTAGCACATTACAAATTTACCTTTAAATGTCATCATACTTTGGAGAGAGAAAGAAACAGTAACCAATAATTTTGATAAAGTCTTTCTGGAGTAATAAGTTTGGGTAGTGAGTGTGATTTTGGATTTTTAACGTAGCTTTAACTATAGTTCAGTCATATCGCTATGATATCTGCAGTGTGGCAGTTTATAGTAATGTCTAGCAATGGGGCATCATGCCGCAGACATGTAGCATCATGTACCACTCTGTCACATTACCCCGACACCAGACCGACCAGTCCTAAAACTAACCTCTTACTGCTGAGCGGCATGCGAGGCAGCTACTAGTACCATTTTTATAAGTCTTTGATGTGACTCGTACGGGGTTGGTTCGAATCCACGACCTCCCGCACCCGAGACGGACGCTCTAACCATCTAGGTTAGTATGGGTAAGAACAAATCTTCATGGTCGGATAACTTGTGTGATTGGTTAGATTCAATAATTCAAATGATTTAATTATGTTGTATTAAATTATGTTACAGCAATATAACAGATGCTGGTAATGATGCGTCCCTTTAATGTCAACTACCATTTAGGAAAAATACGATAAAGAGGAGGTTTTCGCAGTGGAGAAAATTTAGTAATGTTGCGATGTAAGAATAAGTTTTTCAAAACATTATTCTTATAAAAAGTACCGTCTAAAAAGAAGACAATCTCTTCAGGAGTTGCTATCCACGTAATAAACGCCACGTGCGTACATTAACTTGACAAATTTAAATTATTCAGGTCACAGTCTCTTTTTGTGGAACTGATTGACTTTCCCAAAATGAGTTTTTTTCTTCTTCTAAAAGTGGTATATGATATTTTTGTTTCAGAAATATACGAAACTTAAGTAAGTCGCTAATTAAGTAAATTAGGCAAATTAATTTTGCACAGATGAAAGTATCATATAATTCAACAGGAGTTTACAATGTATGAAGGGGCTGTAGAAATAATACATTAAATTGAAGTACTTGAAAGGATACATTAAATTAAAGTGCTGTAGAAATGATACATTAAATGAAATTATTCTAGATATGATACACTGTTTGAAAGGACTGTAGAAATGACTCATTATTTGGAAGGACTATATAAACAATACAGTGTACGAAGGGATTGTGACAATACTTTGCGTTAGATTATACTAATGATATACCTTCCGAATTTTAAAAACAAACTTTCTACAAAAAGAGAGGAATGTGAAACGTGAACTTGCGAATTTTTGTGGAATTTTAATATTATTTCTCATAAAGAGGATTTTTCAAGCTTAAAATGTGTTCCAAAATGGCCTGTTAATAGCAAACAAATAGTTATTTGTCATAAATAATATTAATGGTATGGAAGCAGGATCGTAGAGAGCGATAACGGGCCCTGGGTTAAGAAACACTGGGACTCTCCTAGTTCTTGTTCAAACAAAAAATTTCTTTTATAGAATTAAAAAGTGCTGTTCAGCCCGGGCCCCCTGGTTGCCACCCCACCCCCGTCTTGTCAGCCTTGGCTGGAAGAGAAGAAACCATTTATTAAAATGTTTAAAATATATAGTATTTCGTTATTTTTGTGGATTAGAAGTTTCTACGAAATTAAATCAAACATAAAAATTGTATTGTTGAATAATAGTCTACTCTTGTTGGTTTTCAAGGCACTTTTAACACGTTCTTGGCTACATTATGTTGAGGATATAGGAGCTACGTGCCTTTCCCAGGGGCACACCGATGCAGATGAAGCGTACTGTCCTGGGTGGGTATGGAATTAATGACCTTTGGATTAGGAGTCCGACGCTCTACCAACTTGGTTACAGCGGCATCCTTACTGTATAGTTGACAGAGGGAACCCACAATTTATCCCAACAAAATTGTCTGCTTACTTTATCCCCCAAAGAATGTCTGTTTGCTCCAAACCGCGCAGTTTTATTACCACAAATACGTTATGATTTTACGGCGTATTTGTGTGTTGTGTGAGTCTCTTACCTCCTATGCATATCCTCTACAAATGAGTTTAGTTCGCAAGATAAAGTATTACCCATGCCTATAATTTTGTATAAACTAAATGGGTAGAGGATATATAAAACAATAAGATGAATCACATTATTTGATTTTGAAATTAATATATCAAGAGAAAACGACAGTCACAAATCTTCGTTAGCCAATGTTCCGATATGGCAACCTTATCCATGCGTTGGCGGATCGAGCAGATATGTCAGCGTTTTGTCCTAGCGTCATCTATTGGATTTCACGAGTTGCCTCCCGTAGTAAGCAATGACAAAAAAACCAATAGAGTGTAACAGCGGTGCATTGTACATTGGCCAAAATGGTAAAATGTTTCAAGCAATTAACTTAAAAATGATACTTTGTAAGCAAACATCAAAATGATGACTATGTACCAAAGAGAAACCGCAAGTTTAACATCAACATAATGACTACGTGCCAGATAGAATCCATTACATGTGCAATAGAATGAAAGATATATACACAAACACGGATTGGCGGGGAAAAATTGCTTATTTACGAGTCCATTAAAGTTGTGTGCTCTCCTTGTCTTGATCATGTGTGAATATTTTTCAAATTTGAACAAATTAATTTTGATTGGATGCACTGTTATCGGTATTTATGATCCTTTTCAGGCGCATTCTCACGATTTCATCGATATAATGTCGGATTGTATGAGCAGTGTTGGTATCAGCGATGACAGATACTCCTCGCTATAATCTTTTTTCTCCTTATTATTCAGATCTTCGTACTTCGAATAATAAACGAGAAAGTGCAAAATATGACATATAGGACCTTATTGCTTATTTCACATTACATACTAATTAGTTCTTAGTGATGCCATACTCACTCTGTATGAATACATAGCTCGCATCCGTATATACTCGCTTATATGACTAATACAGGTGCAGTCTGCATAGGCCCTGATCTGCTGTCGTATAATGCTCCTGCAGACATGGGTATGTACAGTTTGTAACGAGTAATCAGTAGAAGGAACAACACAGACATTAGTATGCTTGCTCATTATGCTGCGGAAGTTTATGATCTGTTTTGTTTGCAAGTAGTGAAAGGGGGCACTTTACGGACAATGGGAATTAGCATTAAAAACACCCCTGGGTCAGATTACGGACAATGGAAATTTAACATGGCGAAAAATCGTGGGTCAGATTACGGACAAGGGGAATTAACATGGCAAAAAATCGTGGGTTACTTTACGGACAAGGGGAATTTAACATGGGGAATAGAGTTTGGGTTTGTTTAGGGACAAGGGGAATGGAACATGGGATTTTTTTTTTAAATTAAAAAAAAAATTTTTTAAAAAAAAGGGGTAGGCAATTCAAAGGCTATCTCTTTTCGAGAAATATGGCTGGCCCTGAAAAGGGCCTTTGGTTTATGTTAATATGCCCTTAACATAAAGGGCATTTGCGACATCTTCTTTTCCTCAAACTTCGTCTTACAGCAGGGCCATACATCAGAGTCCTCTTGAGGCAACCTTGTCTCTCTATATAGACTCTTCTTATCCACAGACTGCTCTTGGTCCTGTAGACAACGGTCCACTTGGATCGGACATACATGAGCATGTCCGTCCTGAACATCATTGTTGACACAAGGGTTGAAGATTCAACGTCGGTCCACATGTTGAGGCTCCGAGAATAGGTGAATCAATGCAGTGAACTGCGCTTATTTATAGGGACAGAAAGGATTGAAACGGATTGAGTTCATTCACCAATCCGAACACGCGTTACAGAATTCAGTCAGCCCGCATCCAATCCGAAGAGAGCAGTCTGTGACGTCACGTAGTCAATATAGATTCGCTAGCGCTTGTGTGCAGTCAATCTATGCGACAGTGATTCATCATGACGGAAACTCAGAAAACGATCCAGTGGGGTGCACCAGCAGGGGAGACCGCCCAAGGGAACCCAGACTTACTTTCAGAAGAGGTGAATTGGGATTTTGTGGATTTTCTCTCCTCGCAAGAATTTGTTCCGGAACCTTCGTTACCTTCTTCATTACCGCAAGTGGAGAATTTTAGACAGAGACAGAAAGAAGAATTGGAGAAATTTATACAACGACAAAAGGAAGCGGAACAGGCTTTTCTCCTACAGCAACAGCAACAAGAAGAAGAGGTAAGAAAAAAACAACAGCAAGAAGAAGTAGCAGCAAAGAAACAAGAGGGTGAAAATCAAACGGTCACGGTACTGTTGGACATTTTAGCGGAGTTAAGAAGTCTGAAACAAATGTATCAGACTTCTTTATCACGACCGAAGAGAATACGACCTTCCCGAGCCAAACATGTCAACCCTGTGACTAAGCCTACCGTACCACCCTTAGTGATTTCAACCCAATCATTATCATCATTATGCAGTCCAGAAGTAGGCCTTGGCCGTGGCAAAGGCTTAAGGCAGTTAAAATTGATTGCTTAAACTCACCCCTGCACCATAAAGAAAAAAAGGCCCTTTTCAGGGCCACCCACATTTCTCGAAAAGAAATACAATTTCAATTTGCCAATAACTCAAAAAAACTCACCTATTTTACCCTTATAGTACGTTTCTGTGTATGAGTGCGTGAGTGTAGCTTCTTATTTTAAAATCAAAACTCAAAGACTCTTACCTTATATCATTCATTTATTCTTTTCTCCATTTTTTTACAATCCAATTGACAATTCACAACACTTTAATAAAAAGTTCATTGACTTCTTCTTTCTCCTTGTTTAGTCTCTCTGTTTTTTAAATTTCTTCACCGTCTTTTCCTCATTTTCTTCCCTTCTTCTTTTCTTCTTCTCCTGTTTCTTTGCCTCTTGTAAATAGAATTGTCTTTTTTCTTCCTCTTCTTCCTCTGAAGAATCCCTCTCTTCTTCCGAAGAATCCCTCTCTTCTTCTGAAGAATCCTTCTTTTCTTCTGACTCCTCTTGTTTCTTTTTTGGGCAATCTGGAGACCAATGTCCTTTTTCTTTACAATAATAACAGGTATCTTGACTTTTGTCTTTTTTAGTCCCTGTTTTTGTTCTTTTTTGACGGTCTGGACACTCTGAAGACCAATGCCCTTTCTTCTGACAGATATAGCAAGTATCTTGACTTTTATCTCTAAAGGAAGGAGAGTAGTCCGTAGGCTGGTCTGAAGAGAATTTTCTAATGACCCCTCGCAAAGCTCTGACGAAACGTTCCATCTGGTTAGTCTCTTCCATCGTTGTGCTCGGCTTGAGACTGAAATGAATAGTGAAAGGACAAGACACACACCCTTTTATATACGCTGGTCTGCTATGACTATAAAGTAGTTTATGGTGTTTGAACTTGAGTCATTTGACTTTTTGCTTTCAAGATGAAACGATCCCATTCATTCGAGAAGAAAGAAGAAGAAAGAAGTAAGAGGCAGAAACGTGATCTATCGCCTCGTACCAGGGCTGAAATCTTGGCACAAATTCATGCCAGTGATTTTGAAGAGGAGATGAGTGAACCAGAATCCGAACCCTCTAAACCAAGTTCACCACCCTTAGTCAACCCTGAAAAGTACTATTCCATTCGAGAGACGGAAAAGCGCTCCTCTAGAAAATTTAGAACCACGGCTTACAAATACACGGTGAAGTTTAAAGATTTCAAGGCTGAAGTGCCGTTAGAGAAAGCAGAAGTGTTCATCACTGAGGTGTGGGATTCTTTGCTCACTGCACTCAAGCGACAATGTCAACCCAAAGAAGACGATCGCTTGAGACTTTCCATACAACACGACGGTTTGAAATCCCCTGTTTGGATCGAGTTTAGCACCCCTGCAGAATTGACTGCTTCCAAAGTCATGGACAAGATTCAACACGTACAACAATCTAATGATCAGTTTGACATCACCGATGGTAAAGCCACACTGGACATGACCCACGTCTCTCCTCCTCAAGGGACAGGACGCAAAAAGATGTTATTGGTGGACGACCTTCGCAACACCAAAAAGAGTCTCGTCCGAATTAACAACCCTCATGACCAGATGTGTTTAGCCCGTGCCATCGTGGTGGGACGAACCTATGCCAACAAGAACGACACGGTAGAATGGAAAAGAACCTGGGACACTATTCAACGTTCCGACCGAGCCAAACAACGAAACGAAGCAGAACTCCTGTTACAACAAGCCGGACTGTCCAAAGACACACCCTGTGGCATTCCTGAGATGCAAAAATTGCAAGATGCCCTAGCTCCACGCTACACCTTGAAAGTGCACCCTCAAGAAGTGCGCGGACCTCTGTTGTTTCGAGGCCAAGACTTTAAGGACGGAAAATACATTCACCTTTATCATCACGATGACCATTTCGATACCATTACCAGTATCACTGGATTCCTGGGATATGCTTATTATTGTGAGAAATGTGACTATGGTTATAATAATCGAGAGCAACACAAACATTGTGGATGGAAATGCTCAGGATGTTTGGCCTCTCCACCCTGTCTGAGCGAAGAACCAGTGCCTTGTTCCACTTGTCTGCGCACGTTTGTCAGCCCTACCTGTTACCAACAACATTTGAAGACGCAAGGTTCAGAGAAGAAATGCGCTTGTCAACTCCTGAGATTGTGCCCTACGTGTGGACAAGGCATACGTACCAATAATACCAAGGCACACGTATGTTCAGGAAAGAAAAAATGTCACATTTGTCACCACATCGTGGACTTGGAACACGAATGTTACGTGCAAAAATACCAACCCCCACCAGAGAAAGAGGACGGTCACAAGAAGAAAGGCAATTTCATCTTTTTCGATTTCGAATGCATGCAAGAGACCGGCATTCACATTCCTAATTTTTGCGTGACTCATCGAGCGTGCGAGAAGTGCATTCAAGAACCTATTTTCAGTCATTGCCCTCACTGTAGCAAGATTCCCGGAGGGCGTGAAAAAATCTTTCGGGGACCAAACACGTTAGCCGATTTTGCCCAATGGGTCTTAGACCCCGTCGACAAGACGTGGAGTCAAGAGGACATCGAACGTTACGGAGATTGTCATCGCCATGCCACAGTGATGGCTCACAATTTCTCCGGATACGATGGACAGTTTCTTCTCAGATACTATACGGAACAAGGCACCGAGCGTCCTAAAGTGACTTTGAACGGAGCCAAAATCATTTTCATGCAAGTGGGACAAGTACAGTTTAAAGATTCGATGAGCTATTTGGCCATGCCTTTGAGTCGAATGCCTAAAACGTTTGGAATGACAGAAATGGCTAAAGGGTACTTTCCACACTTTTTCAATACGGAAGCCAATCAACACGCCGTTCTACCCCATTTACCTGAGGCTCACTATTACGACCCTGACAACATGCGTACCGAACAACGAGAAGCTTTCTACGCTTGGTACCAGATTCACGCCTCGGACCCTTTCGACTTTCAGGAAGAAATGTTAAAGTATTGTCGTTCCGACGTGGACATTTTACGGCGTTGCTGTGGAAAATTTCGAGAACTGTTCATGGAACACGGAGGGGTCGATCCTTTGAAAGAAGCTTGCACCATTGCCAAAGCGTGTTCCTTAGTGTATCGACAACGATTCATGCCTGAAAAGACCGTGGCTGTCATCAGTCCTCAAACGACCCACTTTGTCAAACGTCAATACTCGGTCAAAGCCCTACGTTGGTTACATTACTTGTGCGACAAGGAAGACAAGTGGATTCAGCATGCCCGCAACGGAGGGGGCGAAAAGACCATCGGAACGTATTCGGTCGATGGCTGGGACTTAGAAAACCCCAAGATCGTGTACGAGTTTAACGGTTGCTTATTTCACGGATGTCCCGTCTGTTACCCTGACCGTGGCACTAAAAATCAGTTTTTGCAACGAACCATGGAAGACTTGTACCAGGACACTTGTCAGCGACGCCTAAAGTTAGAACAGGAAGGATACCAAGTGGTGGAAATGTGGGAACACGAGTACGATTACCGTATGAGAACCGATCCCGAGTTTAAACGCCTCGTGGAAAGTTACCAGTTCATGGACCCCTTGAACCCGAGGGATAGTTTGTACGGAGGAAGGACCAATGCCACCTGTTTGCTGTACCAAGCCGACGAAGAGAAAGGAGAAGAAATCAAATACTTGGACGTGTGTTCGCTGTATCCCTACGTGTGCAAATATTGTCGCTTTCCTGTAGGGCACCCGCAATTGCTGACGGAACACATCGACCTGGTCAACATTCGACAATACGAAGGCTTGATCAAGTGCAAAGTTTTGCCTCCCACGAACCTATACCATCCCGTCTTACCTCACCATTGTCAAGGCAAACTGATGTTTCCCTTGTGCCGTACTTGTGCCGAAACGTGCAACCAAGACCAACCTTGTCAGCACACCCAGGAAGAACGGGCCTTGACGGGAACCTGGGTCAGCGTAGAATTGTTCAAAGCTCTGGACATGGGATACCAACTGTTAGAAGTGTACGAAATTTGCCACTTTCCCAAGACACAACAGTACCGCAAGGGTGATCTCAGTCAGAAAGGCATTTTCGCAGACTACGTGGATGCCTTTTTGAAACTGAAGCAAGAAGCCAGCGGCTATCCTTCCTGGTGTCACACTCCCGAAGACCAAATACAATTCAAAGAGAAATACTACGAACAAGAAGGCATCACTTTAGACCACATCGAGAAAAACGAAGGCAGGCGATCGTTTGCCAAAGTGATGTTAAATTGCTTGTGGGGTAAAATGGCACAACGACCGTGTTTACCCAAGACGGAATATTTGACAGAACCTTCCCGCTACTTCCAGATGATTCACGACAAAACCAAATACATGAAACACGTGGACGTCGTTCGAGAGAATTTGATCTTGGTCAATTACGAAGAAGATCTGGACTTTGTACAAGACGACCCTTTTGGAAATGTCATCATTGCGGCTTACGTGACAGCCCATGCTCGCTTAAAATTGTACGAAGCTTTAGAACTGTTAGGGGAACGCGTCCTGTACTTTGACACGGACAGTTGCATTTACATCCATCACCCGATTCAACATCACCCTAACATCGAAGGAGACCGTTTAGGAGCCTGGACAGACGAGCATCCCGACGACAAGATTCTAAGTTTCGTCAGTGGCGGTCCCAAAAATTACGGCTACGAATACCGTGACAAACAAGGAGAAGTGCACACGACGTGCAAAGTGAAAGGACTGACTCTGAATTATCGTACCAGTCGTGTGGTCAACTTTGGCGTATTGAAAGAAGCCTTGCAATCGGGAGAGGATGGAAACTTTAAAGTGACCACTTACCAACCGAACAAGATTGTACGTTTACCCACTCACCACATCGTCAGTCGACCCTTGGAAAAAATCTATCAAATCGTGTACCAGAAGCGAGTGAGACTTCCCAATCATTTCACCTTACCGTACGGTCACGTCGGTATTGGTCTGTATATAAAAAGGAACCCTAGACAAGATCGATAGTTCATTGTGACTACCAAGACCGAGCAAACAAGATGAATACTTTGAAAGAGACATCGTTCCAGTTTGGGGATTGTAAAAAAGCTGTATCTTCCTCTAGTGTGACTAATATTGGATGGATAAGACCCAGGCATTGCGACGGAAAATGTCCGGAAGGAAACTGCGATTGTCCATGTGGTTACCATTGTAATTGCGTAGCGGAGTTTGCAGACGAGTGCGATTGTGAGCCTTGCGATGGGACCGATGCTGTACCTTGTGACCTGAGCGATGCCGTAAAGCATCATGGGAACTTTAGTGCCCCTACCCCTGTCATGGAAAGTGATGCTGTGCGTGTCAAACCTGTGGGATGCGAAAGCGATGCTGCTCGTCCTCTTGGACATTTTACTGGGTTTCGTTTTAAAGGGGAATGTCGACCTTCACGTTTACCTCCCTACGGATGTCATCCAGCCCTGAGCAAACTCCTGCCCATTTCACTCAACCCTCATCGAAACGAACCTGTGAAAAACGAATATTCGTTTCCTGTGCGTTTGTCGGAATACTGCGACTTTGAAAATCGTCTTCAATCGTTCAAAGGAAAATGGCCAAAGTATCTGGGAGGACCGACCCCCGAAGAATTAGCCAGAGCCGGATTTTTCTACTTGGGCGAAGGAGATAAAGTCAAGTGCTTCAGTTGCGGTGTGTCACTTCACCACTGGGAACCGCAAGATTCGGCCTACGTAGAACATGCTCGATGGTCACCGAATTGTCATTACTTACCTTTAGTGGGACCGAGACATTGAAGTAACTTCTTACCATAATAATCTGTTCATGGATACTTTACAAGAGAACATTCGTGATTTGCCTGTGGAGTTGAGAGAACGCATTTATCGAGAACTGGTCAAAATACAAGTGAAACGTAAAGAACAATTGCATCCGATACGTCACCGGTGTTTGAACCACTGGTACCTGAAGGCTATACAAGGACTGATTCAATTGAAAGTGTTCCATTGGACAGACATTGATCAACGATCCTCTAGTTTTAAAAAGGATTGGTTTGGTATGGACGATTGTAGTTACATCATTGTAAACGTACTGCATCGAATTCCAGAGGAAGAGTTAACGAATTACCAACATCTTGAACACAATGTCAACTTGGTGAAAGAGGAAACTTCTGAACGAATTGTAATGTGTAGATTAGTGACTCAACGATTTAAATTCGACACTGAAGTGAAACCATGTTTGTGCAAAGAGTACATTTCTTGTGTCAGACCAAAGAGGATTTAGTATGACCTATTCATGGATACTTTACAAGAGAACATTCGTGCTTTGTCTGTGGAGTTGAGAGAACGCATTTACCGAGAGCTGGTCAAAATACAAGTGAAACGCAAACTCAAAGTGATTCATCCGTTTTTAAATTATGCTCTGTTCCAAAGTACAAGAAGACTGATTATGAGTGGATATTACATTAGGCACAAAGTTAAACGAGGCTATTGGCTACCACCCAACGATTCCAAAAACAGTGTATATACTTATGGATACTTTACAAGAGTACATTTTGGGCTTGCCTGTGGAGTTGAGAGAACGCATTTACCGAGAGCTGGTGAAAATACAAGTGAAACGTAAAGAACAATTGCATCCGTTACGTCACCAGATCTTTAACCACTGGTACCTGAAGGGTATAAGAGAACTGATTCGTCAGAAATTGTTTCAGTGGTCAGACCTTGTTCAATACTTCCAGGCCCCCGATGATTCACGTGTTGATCATTTTGGTTACTTCGAGATTCACCTAGAGCAACCCATTGAGGAAGACGAGGTAAAGGATTACCAACATTTGTTACGTGGAATCTACTTAGGGGAAGAGGAAACTTCTAATCGAACTCTGACGTTTCGGTTACAGTATGCAAGATTTACATTCCCAACTGGAAAACGAACATCACTGGCTAGAAAGTACGTGTATTCTTTTCGAAACAAAGAGACTATAAAAACAGGCAGCTATGCCACGACTTATGTCGTATGTCATCCAACAGATTCCGTGGAAGGAACTCAATGACCATATTCAAACCGTGGATCATTACCATCGATTATTACAAGAACTGTATCCATTCAATTTGGGACGACAAGTGGTGTGTGTCTTAGTGACTTGTTTTCTGGGATTTCGTTTACCAGCCGATTCTTTGTGGACTCTTTACGATCAGTACTTACCACTTCCATGGCCTTAAATGGTCACGAAAAACTCCTTTTGCTCAAAGCCTTGCGGTTTCATCTGGATACTTCTCGACCTCAACAGGAAAAAAAGATTCGTCAACTTTTAGCTACCCAAGACGTGTATGACGATGTGTGTGTAGCTTGTGACTTACACCCTCATTGGACAGATGTTCGTGACTGGAAAAAGGGGGGTTTTGAGGCTTGGACCCAAGAAGTGGCCCAGTATGCACAAGAGTTGTTCAAGGAAAAAAGTTACTTTTCAACCTGTGTTAGTGACGGTGCCAGAAGAACCCGTCACCGAGAACAACCACTCGCTTCAGGACAGGACTGTCATGGACATTCCTGAAAGGTCATTCCGGGAGGACACTTGTGTGACAATACCTCATGTAGAGACTGCAAGAACATTACACACTGTCCCTAGGACATCTTGGTTACCCAAAACATGTTGTACAGACACTTGTTTATATTCCACTTTGATCGCTTTGCTGTGTTTTATATTCCTGTACATCACTATTTGGGTTGTATGTATTTTTGTCTTTCGTGTTCATATTTGAAACATTCAATAAACGTGTTCTGAAAAAGTATATAAACTCTTGTCTTGTTTGTTTTTCGTGTCACAAGTGACATTTCTCATACCATGGCTACCTCTGCTGTCTCTGCTCCCTCTTCCTCTACTGTCAAAGTCATCGACGAACACTTAGATCGTGCCAGTTGGGAGGCTTTGTATCTTCGCCATCCCTTTAACATGCTCATTGCTGGACCTAGCGGTTCAGGCAAAACCGAATTCGTCAAACGTTTGATCGAACATAAACATCATTTGATCGATCGGCCCCCTCAACGGATCGTGTGGTGTTACAAAGAGTGGCAATCGGCGTACAACCTCTTGCGTGAAAGTCAAGGCGATTCCATCGTGTTCGTGGAAGGCATTCCTAAAGAAGACGACGGCATCGTCTCTGACTCCCGTCTAACCCATTTGGTCATTTTCGACGACATGTTAGGAGAAGACGAAGAAGAAATTAAATTGTGGTTTACGCGCAAAGGGCATCACCGTAATGCCAGTGTCGTTTACATCACCCAAAATTTGTTTCAACAAAGTAAAGCCCATCGCACCATCAGTCTCAATGCTTATTACGTGGTCTTGTTTAAAAGCCCTCGAGATAAATCGCAAGTGCAAGTCTTAGCCAAACAGGTAGGAACGCCTTGGCTGACTCAGGCGTACGACGATGCCACTCAAACGCCACACGCCTATTTACTCGTCGATTTGAAACCTACGACCCCCGAGGATTTGCGATTTCGTACCCACTTGTTTCACCACTGGTGCCAAGACGGAGGGCCTGTCCTGTACACGTCTCCGTCCTCGACTTCATTTCACTCCCCATGAAAAAATCTATAAAAACCTCAGACCCTTTTTCGTCTGTCTCACACAGTGTGAACATGACGTCCCTTCAGTCGCATCTTCCCGTCAAATTGATTCGTGCCTTGTATGGCATCAGTCGAGAAAAAGATCCACAAATACGAGCTCGTGTCTTAGAAGCTAGTCTCAAAGAAGTCTTACGATGGTTCACGGTGACGGCACGTCAATTACTCCAAGGAATCATTCAGATTCCTCATCAAACCCAACGCTTTTTCGATCGAAACAAAGTCGCTTTGGTCCAACTGGCCGATCCCCGCATCGACACTCAAACCAAAAAACAAATCATTTTGAAACCTGGAGGGAGCGGTACTCTAGGAGGGGTCATCATTCGCTCACTCTTAAGATGGGATCCTAATGCCCCCAAAGTTATCCCTAAGACAAAAGTCCAACGAAGCCCCAAGAAGAAGAAAAAGAAAAAGACCAAGTCCCCAAGAAGAACTTCTCCAGTGGCGGGACCCTCCTCTTACCAGACACCACCACCATCACCCCGGAAAAAGAAAAGAAGCCCCCAGAAAAAGAAACAGAGAAAAAGTCCTCAAAAAAAGAAAAGTCCACAGAAGAAAACTAGTCACAAGAGAGGCACTTCGGCCAGGACGCAACCTTACACTCGCAAGCCAAGACCTGCCACAGCGTCTCCGGCAGCCTCACGTTTGTCCACTTCTCCGTTGATGTCACCAGGAACTGAAGAGTACTTGGAGACGTTGATTACACCAAGAACTTCTCCGTTGATGACCCCCAAAAGAACTTCCCCAGTGGCAGGACCTTCCAATTTAGCGGCAGTGGCTGCTGCTCACAAAGTACCTGGCTCGATTTAGTCCATTACGTACCCCTGCACGACGTGTCATGCCTGTCCTCAAACTGATACGACGTAAAGACAATCAGTGGCGACGCGTTCCAGTATAAAAAAGGCCTGTGACCGAGTAGGGTATCAGTGTTTTTAGGTGCTCCTAAAGACTCAAAGATGTCACCCTCCAGAAAACCCCAAGGAAAGAAAAGAAAAGGACTACCACCACGTTTAGCCAAACATGGGGACCTGCTATCTGTCCTGTCCAAAGTTTCTCCACCCCTACGAAAAAAACTCATTCAAACGGCCTCCAAAGAGGTCATCGATACCGTGTGCGAATGTTGTTTGAACGTTTTGAAAGGCACGATCCCTTTGTCCAAACACCAGAAACAATGCTTAGGCAAACATCGTCACGTTCTTCGGAAAATGGTTCAAAAGAAAATTCCCATTCGTCAAAAAAAGAAGATGTTGGTCCAACGTGGAGGTATTTTACCTCTCTTGTTAGGCCCCATACTGAAAGGAGTCTTGGGAACCATGTTGGGAGGACTGATGGGAGCAAGATAAAAAGGCCTTCGGAAGTCCCAAGATCTCAGAATTCACCCCTGACAACCCCATGGAAGGACGAAAACTAGCTTTAGTGCCTTACAAACGATGGATGGAATACCATCGGTGGCAAGAACAACGCACCCCGCATTTACCTCTCAATCCCAATTTGAGCGAGATGTCCCAGTTACAACACGAATTGCAATCCTTGCTGGATCGCCAAGATTTGTCCGAAACAGAAAAATCGCAAAAGTACGGTCAACTCTTGCAACGACTGCAACTCTTTCACCAGAAAGCTTTAGACGAAACAGCTTTACCCACTCTGAAAGATTTTAAGACCTTGATGAAACGTCCAGCACCATCACCAGTACCAGTACCACCAGTACCCGTGACCAAGACAGAAAAAGGAAAAGAAGAAGAAGAAGGGTTTCAAACTCCACCAGAAAAAGTACGCAAGTTAACAACACCACCTACCTCCAGAATTGAATGGATTAAAAAGATGATGGCCACCCCTTCTTCCTCACAAGAGAAAAAGAAAGTGAAGACAGAAGTGAAGACAGAAGTGAAACAAGAGCCGATATCCCCTGCTCAGACATCCTCCTCATCTTCGACACCTATTGCTGGCCGCACACTCAAAGCCTTGCAATCCAAGAAAATACCCCAAGAGAAAAAGAGTAGCCTCTTCCAAGAGTGGGTGCCTTATTAAGACACCAATCAACACAAAAAAATGGAAAAAGTCTTAGCTAGCATTTACTACGATCCCTCCCATCCTGCAGGTTACGCAGGAGTTCAAAAATTGTATCGTGCTGCCAAAACGCGACTGAAAAGTCTCCGTTTACCTCAAGTGCAACGATGGTTACAAGAACAAGCTACCTACACTTTACACAAACCCATTCGACGCAAGTTTGCCAGAAGTCGCACCCGAGTGGAAGGCATCGATCATCAATGGCAAGCCGATTTAGCCGATGTCTCTCATTTGGCCAGCTACAATCGTGGTTACAAATATTTGTTTTGTGTCATCGACGTCTTTTCCAAATTTGCCTGGGTCGTACCCTTGACTTCCAAATCCAGCAGTGAGTTAGTGCGAGCCCTGCAACGGGTGTTGAAACAAAGCGGTCGTCGCCCTCTTCGATGGCAAACGGACAAAGGCACCGAATTTCTGAACCAAGCTTTCCAAAAAGAATTAAAGAAACGTGACATTCATTTTTTTACCACCGAGAATCCCGAAACCAAAGCCAGCATCGTGGAACGTTTTCAACGCACTTTGAAAGAACGCATGTGGAAATATTTTACGCATCACCACACTCTGAAGTACATCGACATCTTACCGCACCTGGTGCAAGCGTACAACCAATCTTACCATCGAAGCATCGGACGTGCCCCGCAAGACGTGACTCCCGACAACGAAGTGCTGGTGTTCGAGCGCCTGTTCGGTACGTCCCCG
Source organism: Sinohyriopsis cumingii (assembly GCA_028554795.2). NCBI lineage: Eukaryota > Metazoa > Mollusca > Bivalvia > Unionida > Unionidae > Sinohyriopsis > Sinohyriopsis cumingii. Next base: position 75,152,762 of record CM068831.1, on the reverse strand, counting down.
ACGAGGGCTGTCCCCAAGAAAAGTGGAGAGTTGACCGTAGGAGATTGGGTGCGCATTGGCAAAACCAAACGCACTTTCGACAAAGGTTACTTACCTAACTGGACGACCGAACTGTTTCGCGTCACTGGACGAGTACATGGCCGTCATCCTGCCGTCTATAAATTGGAAGACATGAACGGAGAAGTACTCAAAGGAACGTTTTATTTGCCCGAGTTACAACGTGTCACCAAAAAAGAAGACGACGTGTACGACATCGAAAGCATTCTCGAACGCAGAACCCGTAAAGTGGGCAAACGACGTGTCAAAGAAGTCAAAGTACGTTGGAAAGGATATCCACCCAGTTTCGATTCTTGGATCGACGCTTCGCAAGTCATCGACTATAAAAAGAAGAAGTGACCATCATGCCCTTTCACACATCAGACGCAGCTACGTCGACCAGTCCTTCTTCCCCTAGTTCTTCTGTGCAAGATTTACAAAAACAACCCTTGTGGGTGTGGTGTGGAGAACGTGTGCCTAAAACGCAAATCGTCTTTTTCTGCCAAATCTTCGTGGTGTATTGTGTCATCGGGGCAGCCATCGCCAATTTGAGTTTGCAACAAGGAGACAAACAATTGTGGACCATTTTATTGAGCAGTTGCATCGGTTACCTGCTTCCCAATCCCTCCCTGAAATTCTCCTCAAACGGGAACGTTGTGTCCAGTGCCAGTGCCAGTCACCACTCCAACAACAACCACAACCAGAACCCCATTTTGGGCGGAGACACGCCTCTGACGTCCAGTAATATCCCCTCGGACAGCCACAGAACTCTAGAATTATGAGTCACCAAAACCAATTTTACTTAACCTTACCCAGTGACAGTTCCATGGAGGTGTTTCCCAACAACACGTTGTGCTGTTACACGGCCAAATTACCTCAAGCCATCCCCTTAGATCACGAAGCCCATTGGGAAGTGGCTTTAGTGGAAATGATTCACCCAACCCAAGTCCAAAATATCATTGCCCAGCAAAATTGGTTTAAGGGGGAAGTTCATGACCAACAATTGCAAGTGGAGTTGGATAAAATTGGCACATCTACCAATAGAACCTATGATGACAAACTTAAAACGTGGACCTACAACTTGTCCATTCTCCCAGGCTATTATTTCAGTGGTCATCATTTGGTCAGCGCCATAGCCTCCAGGTTTAATGGCGTGTTCCATAAAGCTTTGAGTAATGTCCAAAAAAGTGTCACCCTGGAATACCACAAAATAGCTCGTCGCTTTCTGATGAAATTTTCTGAGGGGTCCAAAAAATTCATGTCTTTCTTATTTTGTCCTGAATTGTTTGACATATTGGGCGGTGACACGGAGATGAGAATGGTCATGATGAAGAAAAACGAATTGCCAGTCATTTCCGACAACGATATTTTTGCCAGGTATTTTCGTTTCCCGGTAGAACTGAACCAAGGACTGAATTTGATCTTTGTGTATTCCGATGTGGTGGAATACAACGTGGTGGGACACACCTCCGTGCCGTTACTGCGTGTCATTCCTTTCAAAGTGGATTCTGCCACGAACGCTGACGAGGAAGGTGGAAACACTTACCACGTCCACCGCGAATTTGTCCATCCTCACTATTTGCCGGTCAGCAAGTCGTATTTGGACACGGTCAACATTACTATAAAAGGAGATTTGGGACAAAATATTCCATTCACCAAAGGAAAAGTCACGGTGAAACTCCATTTTCGAAAACGGTTCTCTCACGACTCGTAAGCAAGTCATGTATCCAGTGTACCAAGGGGTGGCTCGACAGCGAGGACACGGTTTAGGAGACATGTTAAAATCGGCCTTTCGTTCGGTGGCCCCGGTGTTGAAACCGATGGTGACACGAGGATTGCACGCCTTGAAAGATGCGGCACTGACGCAAGGCAAAGAATTTCTCCAAAATGTCATCATCGACAAACAAAACCCTAAAGAAGCCTTCATGAGGGCAGGCAAAAATGTCTTGCTGCAAACGGGCAAAGACATTTTGGGCCGACGAGAGACACCTATAAATGCCCTGCACGCTACCGAGTCAAGCATTCAGCAAGGACAAGGCAGAAAGAGACGACGAAGAAGAAAACACCCTTTCACCAGACTTCAAGCGAGAAAGGCCAAGAAAAGAAGAACCGTTCGAGACTTAGACGTTTTCGATTATTGAAACACAAAACAAAATGATGCACCGAGAGTCTTGCGCCTGTTCCAAGACGGAACTGGATCTGTTTGCCATGCCCCCCACCATGATGACCATGCAAGAATCCCAATGGGTGGAATTTAATCCCATCTCCTCATTGACCGATTCCGCTCCCATCGAGTTTGAAATCAAAGGACAGCCCGAAGATTACATCGATCTGAATAGCAGTTACTTGTACTTGAAAGTCCAAGTTCTAAAAAAAGATGATAAAGGAGTAGAAGACGATGATAATATAGCTCCCGTCAACAATTTCATGCATTCCTTGTTCAGCTCAGTGGATTTGTACTTGAATAACAAACTGGTCAGCAGCAGCATGGATACATACCCTTACCGTGCCTACCTGGAAAATCTCTTGACGTACGGAACAGATGCCAAGACAAGTCATCTCAATGCCTGTGTGCTGTGGGTAGATGACACACCAGACAAGTTCGACTCAATAGATCCAAGCAATTTCGGCTTTGAGGCAAGAGAAAGCAAAATCTTAGACAAGAACAGTTTAGAACTGATGGATCGTTTGCATTTGGACATGTGGTTGCAAGAGAAATATTTGCTGAACGGGGTGAATGTTCGCTTGAGACTGAATCGCAGCAGTACCACTTTCCATTTGCAGGCTGCTGATCTTACTAAGGCTCCTAAAAGCATAATCCAAGAAGCCAAACTCTACGTACGACGCGTAGAAGTGTTACCTAAAGTGGGAAACGACATCAGTCAGACGTTGAGCAGAACGACCGCCAAGTATCCCATCCGACGCGTGGAAGTGAAAACGTTCACCATTCCCGCTAACCTTCAATCCATAACCGAAGATCATCTGTTTCAAGGACAGCTACCCAAGCGTTTAATCCTTGGTATGGTCGAGAATGAAGCCTTCAACGGAACCATCGGTAAAAATCCTTTCAACTTTCAACACTTCAACGTGAAGAAAATCGAAGTCAGTCGCGATGGCAAGACCTTGTGTACCCGACCTTTCGAACCTGACTTTGCCAACAAAAATTACTTGAGATCGTACTTGTCCCTGTACGAAGCCACCGGCCAGTTAGGAACCAACACCAGTCACGGCATTGAGTACGACGAATATGACGGAGGCTATACTTTGTGGGTTTTCGATTTCACTCCAGACCAAGGCAGCGACGAGGGACATTTCCACCCTATAAAATCCGGCCAGATTCGTGTGGAACTTCAGTTTGCAAAGCCACTGGACAAGACAGTGAACGTCATCCTGTATGCAGAATTCGATAATACCATAGAAATCAACAGTTTGAGAGAAGTCATTCTAGATTATTAGAAAGCCATGGAAGACTGTTATCCCTCTTTACCTAGTGGAGAAACTTTGGAGATGGAATGTAAGGAGACCGTGGAAGGAGAAGAATCTCAAGACAAAGACGAAGAAGATATCATGATGAAGTCGAGATGGCCAGAACAAGAAGCCCATTTAGTCTCCTGTTTTGCCAAACACTTGGTCGACAAAATGACGGAATTGATCAAGAAAAATTGTTATGGATGTCAAAACGATCATCCCAGTCAAATTCAACACGATAAATGCCTGATGTTGAGTCAAGAAGAAAAATTGGACGAGTATCTGGACGAAGCTTGGAGCCTCATCTCGAACAAAGACGTGTTGCACCAGTGGTATAAAGACTTGCGTGAACATTCTTGTCCAGCATTAACCACTCAAGAGATCCATCGTATCGAAGCTCTCCTGAATCAGAGTGAGGAAACAGAACGAATAACCGTTTATTCGTCAGACATTTTCAAGCAAAAAGTCAGGATCGAATTAACGACTTATTATTACCTGTGAAGAAGAAAACAAACACAAAACAATGGATACCTGGGAACTTTATTACCTTTTGAACCACAGTTCGTATACGTCTTCTTGGAATCCCGTCGTCTGTGCTAAAGATGAACTCCCTCATCGCAAACCTAAAGACCATCAAGCTTACGTGATCAACACGGACGACAGTCATCTCCCAGGAACCCACTGGGTAGCCGTCTACTTTCCTCAAGAAGGATGTGTGGAATATTTCGATTCGTATGGATTGCCCCCTTTGGAAGACGATATCATCGACTTTATGAGAAGAAATGCTCAAACCACCCGATTCAATAACGTGAAATTACAAGGCACAGATTCCTTGGTGTGTGGACAGTACTGTGTGTATTTTCTGCATCATCGCAGCCTGGGCTATTCCTTAGAACATTTAGTGACTCATTTTGATCCTCGTTCTTCTGCTAGAAACGATGTGAAAGTAGATCGATGGTTTTGTGACCATTATGCTTATCTTTTGTCTCAAGCTAGGAAACGTAGTGTCCATCAATGGCCTAATGATTTCCAACAGTGGAAATCACAATTTCATTCACAACGTTGTCAGCCTTGTTTAAAGTAGATTGTATTTGAAGAAAAAAATGAAAAATTTGAAAAAAATTGTTTGATGTTATAGTGTTGGATTATTGTTAAAAATGTTGTTTAGTGTTAAGTGATTTTTGAATAAAAAATGTTGTGTTTAGAAAAAAAATGCCTTTGTCTTTTGTTTAGCTATAAGAATGTTGGATTGATGCTCTTTCATTTCTTACTATCCCTCTCATGAACGTTGCGGCTCGAAAACCGTGTGGGGGATGTTTTCCTTCACGTCCGCGCTTTAACTTTAAGAACCGGAGTTGTTCCCAGTCTAGCCATCCATTGTCGACTCATCCTCCTAAGAAGATGTGCTCCAAACTAGCTAAGCTCAACGAAGCCTACGTGAATTTGCATAGGGTCAGACACAGTTTGATACCGAAGCCAGAAGAAATAGAGAATGTGAGAATGTTAAAAATCACTGAAGACCTGATAGAAGAGCTCTTCAGAGAAGAAATGAACAAGGAGAAAGAAGAATGGACAGAGAAGTACAGACTTCAGAGACAGCAGCAACAGCAGCAACAACAACAGCAGCAGCAACAACCTGAAGCTGACAGAGGCTTTGTCGATTGTCGTATCGACACCAAAGAATTCTTCTTCTCTTTCCGAAGAAGCAGACCTATTGCCAGAAAGTCTATCCTCAGAGGACATCGCATTCTTAGAAACTAAAAAAAGAATGCCATAGCAAAACAAAAAACAGCCCTTTTCAGGGCTACCCAATACTCTAGAAAAGAAATAACTATTAATTTGCCAATGTGTGTAGGTAGAGTAGTGTGAAAATAAACACTAACTCTTTCTTAAAAAATGTGAGGGTATGTGTTTGTGTGATTGTGTTTGTAAGTGATAAAGTAGGTTGGTGTGGATAGTAGATTAAAATGATGTTTGTTTTTTTGGGCTGCTTGAGGTGTATATTTGGGGTTAGATTGGATTGCTTTGAGTATGTGGATAGTCTATTGAAGTGATGGGTAGCATAAAAAAGTGAGCGAGTGTTTCTTTTAGGTCAGCGCGTTGTTGTTGTTTTTTTGGTCATGATCTAGGTAAGATGAATTTTATGTTTTTAGGGGGATGTTTTCCTTCACGTCCGCGCTTTCAGTATAAATTGAAACTCGTTCGGCAGTCCAGCTACCCTTGTTGATTGATCAACACAGCCAGAAGAATGACTAGCAGAATAGTGAAACTGTTAGAACTCCAGATGCACCTGGAATATGCCAGGCGCATAGTAAACGAACTATCAGCGGAGGCTATCGTAGAAGAAGCAAGAATAAAGAAGGAAGAAGAGGAGAGAAGACAGAGGGAAGAGGAGGAAAAGAGAAGAGAAGAGATGATGTCGTTTAATATTCCTGAAACAGAGGATTGGGGTGCTGAAGCGAATCATCCTCCCTCTGCGCTCCCCAGAAGAAAGGTGAAAGAAGACTGGGGAAGAAGATGCGTGTGCGGCGCCAGGCCAGGAAGGTGCAACCATTAGATAGGTGCATCTGGAGTTTAAAAAAACAGCCCTTTTCAGGGCTACCCAATACTCTAGAAAAGAAATAACTATTAATTTGCCAATGTGTGTAGGTAGAGTAGTGTGAAAATAAACACTAACTCTTTATTAATAGTGGAAGTGTATGTGTTTGTGTGTTTGTGTGTTTGTAAGAGCTCAGGTATGTTTGTGTGAATAGTAGATTATGGTTTTTTTAGCAAATGTGGAGAGTATAGTTAGGGTTATATTATATGAAATGAGAAAGTAGGGGGATGTTTTCCTTCACGTCCGCGCGATGTTTGGTCATCATCTAGGTAAGATCCATTTTATGTTTTAGGGGGATGTTTTCCTTCACGTTCGCGCTTTTCGTATAAGAACCCACAGTATTAGTTGTTCAAACCATTCTGCAAAGAATACAAAGAAGATGGCGTCAAACCAAATGGACAAATTACAAACCTTGCAAGACGTTTTAGACAACTTAGGAATAATGGAACAGATGCTATTAAGACTGGTTGAAGACCATTATTCCTATAGTCCCCATCGTGTGAAGATGGAAATTAATAACTTAAGGAAAGCAAAGGACAAGATTAGTGGTGTCATGAAAGAGATCAAGGAGGAGAAGGAGGATGAAGAGGAAAGAATAAGAATACGCAATTGGAACGAAAAAATTGAAAAAGAAGAAGAAAATGAGAAGAGGAAGAAAGAAGAAGAGGAGGAAGAGAAGAAAGAAGAGAAGGAGAAAAAAAAGAAGAGAAAGAGTGTTGGAGATAAAATAAGAAGTTGGTGGAGGAAAAGAAGAAATTAGAAGAAAACCCAAAGGCCCTTTTCAGGGCCAGCCATATTTCTCGAAAAGAGATAGCCTTTGAATTGCCTACCCCTTTTTTTAAAAAAAATTTTTTTAAAATTTAAAAAAAAAAAATCCCATGTTCCATTCCCCTTGTCCCTAAACAAACCCAAACTCTATTCCCCATGTTAAATTCCCCTTGTCCGTAAAGTAACCCACGATTTTTTGCCATGTTAATTCCCCTTGTCCGTAATCTGACCCACGATTTTTCGCCATGTTAAATTTCCATTGTCCGTAATCTGACCCAGGGGTGTTTTTAATGCTAATTCCCATTGTCCGTAAAGTGCCCCCTTTCACTACTTTTGCAGTTTGAGTCGACTTATGCGAGTACAGTCAGTATTTGTTCTCAGTCATGTGTTTGTTTACGTGTCATAATCCGAGTTGATACTTTGTAAGAAATACCACTTTTACCGGTAAATACTGTTTTATTTTTCGGCTTGTATTAACTATTTTTCCTAGTTTAAATGCAAACAAATTAACTAGCGTTCATTCATATGGAATAAATATTAACGATTCTAATGACCTTGAATAATTGGAATAAAAATGAAGAATCAGTCATTCGAATATCAAGCAGACTATAAAATGGTTATAAATAAACAGCCGTCCGTAAAATTTTAATGTAATTTAACACGAGCATGGAAAACTAAAGTACGCGTTTACTCCGAAAGGATTTAGAAAGTAAAACCCTATGTCGGTGGCAAAATATCATTTGCTTTAGGTGTGTGCAAAAAGACCGATACAAATGTTGAAAGCATACACTATGCATAAATTCACATACCAAACAGGGGAAATACGTTCAAATGAAGCATAATAGCAAGAAAAACATAATTTCACTTGGACGGAACAGTTTTTGCTATTGAAGACATTTTTGAAAAAGGAGCTTTTCATCCATCTAACTCTTCTTCAATGATTTGTGTGCAGTTTTTGATTTACCAAACGGTATTATTTAAAAGCACATGAGTTATTATAAACAACAATTACAAATACTAATACTACTGATAATGCTTCTTCTACTAAAACAACTATTAATACGACGATTAATACTACTACTAGTAATACGACGATTAATACTACTACTAGTAATACGACGATTAATACTACTACTAGTAATACGACGATTAATACTACTACTAGTAATACTTATGATAACACTACTAATGCTACTATGAATACTATCGCTGGTATTACTTCTAATACCACTGTAATACCGCTACTGCTACTACTACTACTACTTCTGCTTCTACTACTGCTACTAATACTTCTGCAACTATTACTTCTACAAATACCACTACCAATATTACTTCTACTAACATTGCTACTAATACTACTACTTATACAACACTAGTACTTCTACTAATTCAAATACTATTATCACTACCAATATTACTTCTACTAACATTGCTACTAATACTACAACTTATACAACACTAGTACTTCTACTAATTCAAGTACTATTATCACTACCAATATTACTTCTACTAACATTGCTACTAATACTACTACTTATACAACACTAGTACTTCTACTAATTCAAATACTATTATCACTACCAATATTACTTCTACTAACATTGCTACTAATACTACAACTTATACAACACTATTACTTCTACTAATTCAAGTACTATTATCACTACCAATATTACTTCTACTAACATTGCTACTAATACTACTACTTATACAACACTAGTACTTCTACTAATTCAAATACTATTATCACTACCTATATTACTTCTACTAACAATGCTAGTAATAACACAACTGCTGCTACCATTACTTCTACTAATACCACTACTAATATTACATCAATTAATACTACTGATACTACAAATGCTACTACTACTACTACTACTACTAATAATAATAATAATATTGTTACGTGTTTAGGTTCGAATAAACAGAAACACAGGAAAGAGTGAATACAAGCTTTGAAAAATATAATTTATTTCCCTGGAAAAATACTATAAAAATGAAAATAAAATATGAACTTATTGTTTTAAGAATTAAATCCAAAAATAATCCAATAATAATCCACGAACAAAATATTAGACGTCGCAATAAAAAGTGTTCTAATGAATTCAAATTCGAGTACTGACGAAAACTCCAAGATGGAAGGTGATGACGTACTATATAACCTGTACTGTTTTGAAGTCGACATTTCCTTGTAGAAACAAGAAACATCACTCCGGTTTTTGAAATCCGAATAATGGTTTATATTAAATGTTTATTTTTCAAGAAGTTCATATGAGCAAGCGTATATCTCCAGGAAGAAAATAATTTATCCTTCTGAATCCAAATAATTTGAAATAACTCCAAAAGACACAACATTTTCCAGTGTAAAAGCCCAACTCAGAATATTTCTCCAAAACAAAGGGTATATCATATTCTAAAACGCATTTTCGAAAATCTCCAAGTTGCGAAATCGAAAAGAGGAGTTACGTGATCATGTTTATATCACATACGCCTAACATGACCCTGACGAAAACCAATCATTTTACTCTAAGAAATAAAATTAAAACAAGTGTTTACATCTTAAACCACGTAGTCCCACCATGACCTCGACAACAACCAATCATTTTAAAATAAAAATAGAACTTATTTACGTGGTTGCTACTAATTTTGAACCATGATCAAGATCTAGGTCAACATTTGGTGCTTATTAAAATGAACAGTCAAGGTCAAACTATTTTCTGGAAAAAGTGTAAGTTCCTAGCAAACATAACTACATTATTTTGACATATAATGAAATTTAAAAAAATATTAAAAGATTGTGAAACTTACAAACAATTAAATTAGATATAGTTAAATCAAATATACATAACACTATTTCTATTAATGCTATTACACCTACTACTAAGTCTCCTCCTCCTTCTATTAACTAGAGGAACATATGCTGATCAATAGTCGAAAATGCTTATGTAATATTGTGTTTAAAAAAAAAAACAACTTTTAAACCAGAAGGTGACAATGGAACATGTCATCTTTGTATGTAAGTCAACCCTTGACCCCATGATCAAACCTCCAACACCTTAGCCAACATAGCCACCGGCCTTGCATTTTAGGAGAGAAATGTGCTGCACAATGACTGTGAGTTTGTGTTTGTGTGTGGGGTATGTGTGTGTGTGTGTGTGTAGTTTATGTATATTTATTACGACAATATGAAAATAATAACCTCAAAATGATAAATTACTCGTTTGAAACAACCTCATTAAGCATATGAACTTCTACTAAATTTTTTGCAACGGTTTTGAATTTTATTGTCTCAAAAATATACACACAGACAAGAAAACGCATTGACAACGAATGAATAACGACGACAATACTACTACTACTATTGCTGCTGCTACTACTACTACTATTACTACTACGACTAATTTATTATTATTATTATTATTATTATTATTATTATTATTTTATTACAACCATGATGTGACCGACGATAAAGATTTGTAGCGAAGTCATATCAAAGTATATATTAAAATTTGGCTCAATACGTTGAGATCTATTTACTTACTGGTCAAATGCGTTAAAATCTACAGTAAAAATCTTGATCACCTAAACATAAATCATACGAATAATCAACTGTATTTGAATCATCTTCAAGTATCTGGGGTAAAACCATCTCTTAAAGCATTTCTAAAACCCGGTGTAAGGTCATCTCTTGAATTACTTTCTAAGACTCGGGGTTAGGTCACATGTATAATCACGATATGAGACCAGTAGCGAGGCCTTATTTTCAATCACTTTCTAAGACCTAGGGTAAGGACATCCCTTGAATAATTTTCAAAGAACTGTGTTAGGGCCATCTCTTGCACCTGAACTGGAAATTCGAAGAATCAGTATTTTGATTACATACCCGTACTCTGCATGCATTTTCCACCCACGTTTTCAGTAGAAAGCTTGTTTATGTACCGTGTTGTTGTTATTTAGCTTGCTTATATTCGGAGAGTGACTTATTTACAAAGTCGCTCTATGTCTTTCTTAAAACATTTATGAAAGTGATAATTTGATACACACGTTTATAAAGTTCTATTTGTTGTTTACGTGTCTGCTTGCCTCTGATTATTTTTCCTACTGAACACAGCAAGACGCGCAAAGACGCACAATATAGTCCATGGTAGTCAGAGACATGCAATAACGGTTCATAGTTGGTATACAAACGTTTGAAACGTGCAATACTTGACAATACTGAATACTGACTGCAATTTTATAAAACTAATTATAGAAGAATTATAAGTTGTTGATATTTTGTTTTGCTAAAAGCCAATTGTAAGCGCAGTATAGGCTATACATGGCAACCAGTAAAACTGGTGGATAAAGAACCGAGGAAAACCCAGGTAAGAACCACTCACCACGCGATGCTAATGACAACTTTCTCAGAAACCAACATTGACTGAGCCAGAGACTCGAACCCACACGGACAGTGATGAGATGACAGTGATCGGTAAAGGCGAGCGCTCTAGAGAGCTCGGTCTGAAAAATTAAAAATGTACTGTTTATATGTTTTTGATGTATTTTATGCTGATGTTGCTAATGTTGAATGTGTATTTGCACTCTTTGTTTTCACGAACTATGGTAAATATTTGAAAATGTTTTTGTGCACACAAATGGAACCTTCTTGTCATTATTGTGACATATTTGATCTAATTTAATAGTAATGCAGAACATTCATTGGAAGTGTACTGCTTTAGGTTCATAGGATACGTGCTGGGAAAATAAACGGACTTTGAAACGTTTTCAAACTTTACTTACTTCGAATTTTCATGCAAATTGTATATGTTTAATATAAAGAAAGAGAATATATATATATATATATATATATATATATATATATATATATATATATATATATATATATATAATCTATGAGCTGATATATGAAGGTTTTTAGAATGCAACGCAAAGAAGTGCAGAGAACAAGCACACAAAGGGCAAATATGGGCAAATATACGCAAATACCTGGCACAAACGTTATAGAATAGTGATTTAATAAGATAGTTTCTGAAACACAGTTTGCTAATTATTCAGTATCCTTTTGTCCGTCTGTCTGTAGCTGCAAGGATATTTACAAAGGACTTGGTTATTGACGCTGCATTGTATGTCATATACTCAGGAATTTTATGAATGATACTTGCCTACTTCTTAAACCAATATTATCAGAAGCAAGTATTTGAATAATTGTTTTGTTTGAACTCAGATGTTAACAGTTCGATGTATTCAATTAAGTTTATCAAATAGGGTTGAAAATGTGCAAAGAGTTTAATAATTAATATTCGTTAACATGTGTACAATGTTGAATAGTATTAATGTTTATAAGTTTCATTTCCAAGAACATAGTATTTAAAGATTAACTAACGAATATACAGTAGAAGATTTTTACTTAAAAAGCAATGACAAATTGATGCAAAATTATGTAAACGCAAAATATATGAGAGAGAGAGAGAGAGAGAGAGAGAGAGAGAGAGCATGCTTTTACATACTCAGTACACATAATCAGAAACGGCATTAGCAAACGCGGGGTCGGTTTCGAACCTCTTGGCAGGGCCACCTGATTTTACGCGCCAGAACCCTCGTTGAGCACGGTATTTGGAAATTAACTTGTAAACAAGATTTTTTATATATAAAAAGCAATATTTATATGATATCGAATTTAAAATTTTGTTCCATCACTTTAAAATGACTTTTTCTCTATTGATATATTTTTTAAAAATACTCATGCGCCGGGCCCTTGTGAGCTCGTGGCTCGATTGGACCAAATCGGTCCAATAGGCATAAGGCCTGTCCTGCACATAGTGATATAACACAGACAATACAATCGGTAACATAGCAACATTGAGAATAGGAAAAGGAACCAAAAATTACCTAAATCATACTTGCACATAACATACATTGGATATATTTGGAAAAACTGTTTGTTTAAAGGCATAACATAAAAAAGGATTTGGAAGTGATGAATCAAAATAAAGGATCTAAATTAAAATGAAGTAAAGGAAACGTATCTACCATTTTTTATATTTTATTTCTTTTAACTAAGGGGTACCAATAATATGCACCTATTATATAAAATGTATTAGACTGAAACAATTATACATCAAATATAGAAGAAAATGATATTGGTAAGGCTTTGGCTTCGTAATGCGCAGTAAAACAATATAAAAATAAACTGAATTGTTTTGTACGAATTCAGAGTGTTCTTGATTGTGCAAAATATATTATGATTTAAATTTGGAGGGGGTAGTGTGTGTGTGTGTGTGTGTGTGTGGCTAATAATCTCTAATTCGTTCTATCTGGTCTGATATGAGATCCAGTATCCGAATATTGACTTGAAAATATGCATACCTGGCGATGCAACGACTGTTTGATAAGATCCGCGCTCTGAACGGTTCAGGCACCGGTATATTTTCGGAGAAGAAAAATATGATTGATAATTTAGGTGTCATTTTAATTTTAATTAAAATAACCTTTTAATTAAACATCGAATTTCAAAATATATGGGGAAATTAATCTTTTATTTACCAATAACGTAGGTAAGAAAATCATAGCTAGTGACGGAATGAATTATGTGCATTGTGAAAAGTAAACGAATATTCCGCTCAATTCTACCACAATTTCTAAATGAATTTATAAATATGCCACATCAGCTTCAAGCTTACAAAAGGTGATTTTTCATCTTTGCAGGTTATAAACAGACAGACGGTTTAATCCTATGATTGTACTTAACAATTTAGGAAAGGTGAAGCCAAACTGAGGTAAAATGTCAGAAAATGAGATGAAAGGACACAAAATCATTTTCAATACAAATAAAGCAGGAAGAAGTGTATATTTAATGAACATCGAACATTGACCGTGCGAACCTCAGAATGTTTTTAGATATATGGAGGTTAGAGCATTTAGGATTCTTTTTATCCAGTAAATACCTGAAACCATTAGGATCACTAGGTAGAAAAAGTTTAGATATCACGCAATTCGAAGGACGGACATCGTTAATATTGCCAGGTGTTTACTAGTTTCATTATCGGCCTGCGATTTGAAAGTCATGTTGCCGAGATAATTTAAATTTAAACTTCATGCAATAATTATTACAGGGTGTAAATAAAAAAAATAAAAAAGTCAAATTAATTCACTGCTATATACAACAATCATCATAGGAATACTTTGTATTTGTTCGTTTCGTTTTCTGTTTGGAATCTCGACGATCTCAGATACAATCAGCTATTAAAAGACAATCTTTTAAAAAAACAAAGATGGAAAGTAACTATATCTCTAAGTTATTGAAAAATTTAAAAGCTTACCTCTAGATGTTTTCTTCAAGCAAGATCTCAGTGCATGTCATTTGTTTAAAGGCATGTGTGCAGCAGATGTTGATTAATGGAATTTAATACACTTGGTAAATGATTAAACGCCAACTCTGGAAATAAAAGTCTGCCAATGAAAATGATCCGACTTGAGCATATGCAGTGATGCTTAACAACAAGCAACACAAACAAGTTTAGAAGCTCGACATTTGGTACAACCCCGTCTATCCTTTTCACAAATCACAAGTGAATTAGTACGTATTGCGCTTTGCATTAAAGAGGCGATCATCCATGAAAGTTGAGGATCATTTTGCCCTAGTGATAAAATAAATAAACCTTAGAGCAGACATCACGGGAAGAGATTTCATTAGTAAAGTACTAACCCAAGCAGATTTAATTCATTCAACCTTTTTCAGCAAATGAACGGGTATCAAATATTCAATAAGGATCGGTTTTTCGTAATACAGTTCAAAAGTGAAAGTAGGATTTGTTCATACTTGACTCATGTCTAGTCATATTGCTGATTTCAATATATGATACTTCGTAGCAAAAGTTAAGGATGGAAAAAATTCATTGTTGCAATTTGCTTTTTTCTTCCTTTAAATGTGTTTGTTGTTCCATTCTGCTTTCTGCGTATGTACTATAAATAAACAATTTTAAGATAAAGAGATTTCTTTAAGTGTGTAGCAAAATTGACGGAAGAACGTGACATAAATGAGGTCAAGCAAAGTTCAATTAGCAGAGTATTGAACTCGTAATCCAAAGACTGCGGGCTCGATAGCTGACAAAGCGCATCCTTCAGAAGGGAACTGAGTTTTCATTTCCTTGGCATTATACTAGTTGAGCAAACAATGTGTTCAAAATGCATTAAGAACCAAAACACCAACTGAAGATAAATATATTTTACTTGTCAGGGATGTCTTTTTCAGTTTCTGGTTATATATTTGTCACTGGTACAATTTTAAATTATTCGCATTTCGAGTTCCAATTTAATATAGGTTTTGTTTCACACATGTTCATGGCGGATGTGATTTATTTCACGTTCCTATTTGGACTCAGCTCATTTTTACTACTTCCAGTTCAGTACCCCTGTATAATTTGTGAGGATTCGTTCATGTCTTATTTTGGTGATAGTGGTATTGGTTTCAAGGTAATTATAGATGTTTATAATATGAGCGTTATGACGTGGTTCTCATTGTGGATTTCGGCGACAGTGCACAGTGAGAAATTAGTCACTGATGTTAATCCGGAAGAGACTATGTGACCCATAGCACGCTACTTTGTTTATAGTGTAGAAGCGAAGATGAAATGGCGGGTAATCTATGACAAGAAATTTCATGGAGTTTAGCTTTGAATTTTTTTTAGGTTAATATATTGCATATGAGGATTTGGACACAGTGGAAAGCTCAGTAGCAAAACAAATAAAAGGACTCAATAGGACAAATATTGAGATCGGCTTCCGTATGTTGAAACGTTTTACGACACACAACCACAATATTTTGCATATGGTGACAACTGAAAGAATATTTCGAAAAATGTAAAATTGACAATGACATACATTTAAAAAGATAAACCCTTCTAAATAAATGTAAATACGTGAGTAGCTGAACCTGGAACAGAGACAAGGACATGCGAGTCGTAAACAACAATTGATGTAGGAGATCCATACATTTTGTTTCGCCGATATAAAAATTGGCTTTACTTTCTCTCAAGACTGATCTTCCAATTGTTGGCTTTCTCATCTGTATCTTAACACTCCCTAAAGATAGACTTTGAGTCGTGTCACTCATTTATTCACGTGCTTCTTACGTGTAAGTAGGATGGAAGGTCCTCCTATACAAGTCTGTTAGCAGGATTATGTATCAATCCAAATATTGATACAAGAACCGTGTTAACAACAAAATGAGATGAAAACAATCTTTCAAAATGTTCTTTATATAGTTCAGAAAAGCTACACAACTTTGCAAAGGAATTTGAATTCCTACGATATGTTGGTATGGGCTCCAAAAGTGATCTCCCTTATCCAACTAATTCATTACGCGAGTGTAAGTACGATTCTAATGTATGCCAGACATACACATCGTTCTGTGCAAAGAATAATTTTGCACATAGAAAGAATATTAACTGATGGCGCAGAACGGAAGCCAAAAATCAGACCACAGTATATAATATGTCACGGTCTACTGACCAACGTTACTTCCCTTTATCGATGCCCTTTCCTTACTTGCTCAGCAACCAAACTAGTGCAAAACAAAGCCAGTGGATTCATATGGGTAAAGCTCTTCTCGATCTTACGTTTTGTATCTAGTATAATACATTAGGAAGTAGCTTTTAACGCAATGAACTAAAAGGATAGGAAACAATTGCTCAAATT
Source organism: Sinohyriopsis cumingii (assembly GCA_028554795.2). Lineage (NCBI taxonomy): Eukaryota > Metazoa > Mollusca > Bivalvia > Unionida > Unionidae > Sinohyriopsis > Sinohyriopsis cumingii. The sequence goes on along the minus strand of CM068831.1, from coordinate 75,136,192 downwards.
TTTAAATCTCAGTTAATGCGTTTCTACGAACACCACTTGAATTTGCAGTGATTCCTGTGCAATGTTCTTTAAATGTGGATGATTAATGAATAGGGATAGTTCGATATAGGAAGCAGACCAAGAGCTCGGTTCCAGATTCTGAGCAGACCAAGAGTTGGGTTCTAGATTCTGACGAAAATAATGAGTACTATTTATTATTATTATTATTACTAGTAGTAGTAGTAGTACTAGTGATGGTGGTGGTATTTCCTTACAAACGTACCGAGAGAGAGAGAGAGAGAGAGAGAGAGCTGGTTTCAACACTTCATACTTCGTTCAAACATTTCCTGAGGGAAATAGTTTAATGTTACAGATAGCTTCTTTCTTTCTTTCCTCACTATATTCTGCCTTTTTTTCTTGTGTTGGAGAAATATACACTTTTAAGACAAAGCGTTTAATTTTTTTAGAACTCTGTTGCATCGATGATGTATAAACGTGTCAGAAATGACGAAACGTATGGTATGAGAGTTAAACTTCTATATACTTTCAACCTGTGTATGTAACTGATTCTGACGTTTTCCGTTATGTTAAAATTAGTTATGTGCATATTATATAGTACATAAGAAAGTATAATTTGGAGAGCTTTATTTGACATCCTTATTTTGGGACTTAAATCAGAAGAAAAGCCGCATATCGTTATAGTATTTATCTATCAGTATTCATTCAAAGATAGCGGTATCACCTTATTACAATGGCTGTTTGGTGCTAAGACAAAGTGACGTTCCTAACGTTTGATTTATATTTATATTCATTTTTATATAATTGTACAATTGTGAAGCAATTGACTTCAAAAGGAAACTTTGTAAGTTTAACATCAAAAGGATGACTAAGTACCAGAGAGATGCCGCACGTTTAACATCACATAGATGACTCCGTACCAGGGAGAAGCCGTAAGTTTAACATCAACATGACGGTCTCTCTAAACACCCCCAGAACACCCCAAGACATCCCAAGATTATCCAAGAACACCCCAATATTACATATATTGGCACAAATCTCTCAAATTTTTTTTATTTCTTTTTATTTTTTATTTTTTATTTCTTTTGGGGGGGGGACTAGACAGATGCCCCCCTTACTTAGCAAAAGAGTAAAGTGTTTTATGTATTAGTGAAACCCCCAGATATTTTGCTTTGTTTCCACTTTTAATAAAGAATTTGTTTTAAAAAAAAATAAAAATTATGGGGTATTTTAGTCCAAAGTTTTCTATAGGTTTGTTCTTCTGAGTTGGTTTGTCACCTGACTCGGAGTCCCTCTCCTATTGTTTTGTGACCTGGACTGGAGGTCCCTATATCCCGTGTATGCTATCTGTGATTGTGCTATGTTGGTCGTGCTATTCTTTATTCATGTATGGATAGTCATATATATCTAATTTTTACCAGTTTTCTTACGATCCTTATATCCTGGATCTTGTGAATTCCCTTTAATTTGTTCGTTTTATTTCATTTTGGAATTGTGGCTAAGTAACGGTGCGATAATTTAGGAAAAATAAAACCTACTGTTTTTAGTGTATGCTATAAATGTATGTCCTACTTCTCAAAACTATTTTTAGATACGGTATTCTGTGTTAGAGGGAGTTCCATATTTCCTTTATTTTGTATACTTCACTCTCTCGAATATAGCTACTTTATTTACTTATTGTATTTCCAAAAATTTGCCAAGACATTTTATTTGCTCAGTTGGGGTATGTTGTACGGTTTAGTGACAGTACAGTAGTTAGTATTTCTGATTTGGGTCTTCGAATTTTTGTTTTTGGTTTGTACATCCTGATATCCTCCCTGTGGTTGTTTTCCAGACTCTGCCATGGGCCTATTCACTTCGTGTAGCGCCATGTGACATAGCCCCATGGCGTCCTCATCTCGTACTTTCCCCACGGGTGGTCACTGTCTTTGGTCCTTTGTAGTACCTAAATACTATATAGACAAAGTTAAAAAATGTTAGTGTTCAATATAAAAATGGATAAAAAATATAAATCACTGTATTTGTATGTTCCAATAACTATTACTTGATCACAGGTCCTCATTGTTGTTACGATGTAATTTGTAATTTCATATACTGTATTTTTTGTAAAGTTCCCATCTAAATATAGTAAATTTTGGTGTTTGTAAGAATTTGTTTTTTTATTTCTGTTATGGCTTTTAATCTGTTATTTTGCGATTTGTTACATTGCGTCATTACATGTGAATTTGAGAATGGTCCTATTTTGCACAGTGGAAATGTTGGCGGTACTCTGACCATGTGCCGTCTCACTGCAACCTCTCCTGTCAACCATGCATTGTGCATGTATTTGAAGCAGAGGCTTTGGATTTTTAGGGAGCGTAGTTTGAAGCAATTGACTTCAAAAGGAACTTTGTAAGTTTAACATCAAAAGGATGACTAAGTACCAGATAGATGCCGCAAGTTTAACATCACATGGATGATTTCGTACCAGGGAGAAGCCGTAAGTTTAACATCAACATGACGGTCTCTCTAAACACCCAAGGACACCCCAAGACTCTCCAAGAACACCCCAGTGTTACATATATTGGCACCATAACTCTGAAAAACCAATAACCTACGGAAACTAACTCTTATGCATCAAATCTCTTTAATTTTATAACATTATTAAACAATTTCCTTATTTAATGTCTATGCACCATACTTCTCTCATTTATTTTGTTATAAACTGTTTATATAAAAAATTTTCATTTTAAATCGTGCATCAAATATTTTGACAGAGACGTTTAGAATACATGACCAAAGAGTGTTACAAGCTCCACGCGAGTGATTTCCCTTGATTTTAAGTAGCAGTGAAGGAAAGGCGCTCTTTAATTCCTTTAATTTTACATCAGTGCCATGCTTGATATATCAGATGTAATTTATCTAAACTGTCTGATTATACAGGTCATTTAATGATTGGTACGGTTACGTAGACAATTAATTATCAACAATAACTCACAAATCACCAAGTCGTTTGATTCTCTGCATGAATTACTCTGTCTCAATAGCGACTCGAGAGGACATGCCACAAATATGACCCAAATTACAGACTGATTAAAAGAAGAAATACAAACGATGAAACGCACATAACTGATTTATTTTAGAAGTTATTAATGTTTTCGCAAGCATAGTAATAGGAAATAAAAGGTAGATTTGCATCGTTTTAAATTTATTTAAAATAGCAAGCTACTAGCTGAAATCAGAAGAAGAAGAAAAAAAAAAGATATGAGATATCTCATTTACATTCAATTTTACCAAAATAACTTTCCAATGTTTATAAAAGAAAATATAAAATTAGCTTTTGGTAAATCAGGCCATTATTAAAACTATCAAACAGTAATGCATATTTATCGATTATTAAGTTCTCTAGCAAATCGTTCTTTCGTCGCATTATATTTACAAAACAAATTTCATAAAGAGTTATTGACCAGTAAAACGATAATACAACGTATCAAACAGTTATTGATGAGTAAAACGAGAGTAAAACGTATCAAAGAGTTTTCGGAAACAGTATAAACGAACGTCCGATATGTATTGATCCTGTCCTTCTGTACACAGACGCTTCTTACAAAACTTACAAGAGCTTTCTGGAACATATTGCTACAGAGCTAGATAGAAGTATTGAGTCCGTGGAAGTAAGAGTGCCTGAAATGATTGAGTTTGGAAGTGATAATGAGAAAATTATAACAAAGCCAATATAGCCTGTATTCACATCGACTACACGCTATTTTTGCACTAAACATCTGAAGGATATATCAGGCACTTTCTTCAAAATAAAATATGGGTGGATAAAGGTGAACGTGATATATTAATGACCCAAGTATTTTATACCGGTGTTATCACAGACGCAAATACTACAATAGATTTGGAAAGTCGATCGGAACTTCTGGAAATAATCATCAATGAACAGTATCCGACATTTGCATCATGCTTTATAAATAACTTGAAACCAAGACTATATACATATTTTTTCGAAAACCTAGGTGCTCAAATACCGAACGCGTGAATTTGACTAATGAAAATGCATCCATCAATAACATTCTACAACTTTCTGTTGACTGGAAACAACAACACGTGCAAGATCTAATACACAAACTTTTCAGCATGACACAGCTCCATTTCATGGATGATAGAAGCGCTCTACACGACAGCGCAAATTATCAGTTAACGAAAAAAGAACACATTTGCCACATACATGACAGCGTCTGGAGGTGCAATCCGAAAAGCAGAAGACATTAAACGTATACAGAAATCAAAGTAAATGAAATCACAAAATAGAATATGCACCGTAATTGATAAGGCTATTATTATTTTATACTAATAATCATAAAATATATATTGCGTTTTAGAAAGTTAAATATTATTAAGACTTTATATGTATCTGTAATCGTAGTATTGATTTATTGTATAGAAGATTTCGCTACTAACTTCATGCTCAGTACTAATTAATTTAGAAATAAAATACCTTTAAAACTACAAACAATGATATATTGGTATTTATAGTAAAACATTTAATACTTCCCAATTACTGCAAACAATGTTGGAGTCAGCCTGAAATATTAAAGTAAGATTTTTTTGCTAATCATTAATTGATTCAATATTTAATTATTTACATTATGTTCTAAATATAAAGACATTCTAGAACTGTATGAACTACTTTTATATCTAAAGTGTATGAATATACAAGCATCATCTATGCTACTTGGTACGTTCAATTCAGATAGAAATAAAAAATAAACTAAATATTTAAGAGAGGAAGAATGGCAGAATAAAAAAGCTAATCAATCATTACTTTGACCTGTATCGCAAATGCGATGCTATCTTTTCCCGCATCTATTACAAGGCAAAGCAAGCTGGCGAGGCCTGACATGTTTATGATATTTTACACAAGGATAAAACGCTATTGTCACCATTAACACAGTTAAGTTCATATTGTAGCAAAATATATCCGATCGAAATGTCACAATATAAAACGTAATTACTATAAATTAATTCAAAATTTACACACAAGTATGCCAGACACCTTTATTAAAGCTTAGGATAAAAACTAGCATGTAATGAAAATGTTTGGTCCTTTTGTACATATTTAAAACGTGTGATGATTTAATAAAACCTTTTTCTTTTCATTTAAATTAGCGTGCATTGATTAACTTAATAAAAGTGACTTCAATTATACTTAGCTGTTTACATCTTCTTTTTTGGAAATTGCAGACATCAATGAATCACCGTGTGATTAGTGTGAATGACCATTAGCAGTGTGCCAATTAATTGTTTCTAAAAGAAATCGGAATTTTTAAGCAAATTTATAGTGTGCAGTAAATGTGATTTCTTTTCATTCAGATTAGTGCGCATTCATTAACTTAATAAATGTGATTTTAATTTTAATTAACTATTGATATCTTTTTCGGGGACTTAGAGATTTTTTGGTATCTTCTTTAATTGCATATGTCAATGAATAATGGCGTGATTAGTGGAAATTATTATTAGTGATAATTATTATTTTAAATATTCATGAATTGGGGGCGATTGTCCTTTGACTGGAGTTGAAGTGTCTTGGGGTCGAAATGTCCTGGGAATTTTCTTGGGGGTCGAAATGTCTTGCTTCCATGTGGTATTGTTACTTATTTATAAATGTTGATAAATATTCACGTTACTGCACCCGAACACTCTTCGTCTAAATGGGAGTTATATCCCTTGGCAACTCCTTCACCTCGCTACGTTTCCCGTTACATAAACAATCGCTAAATATTCACACTTTGTTTGTTTGTGTTGTTGTTGAAATTTAAAGTAGGTATTGTAGTAAGCCGTGATGTGTTCTTGGATAGTATTGTGGTGTCACGGGGTGTATTGGGGTGTCTTGGGCTGTCCTGGGGTGTATTGGGGTGTTTAGTGAGACCCTCAACATGATGTATGCGTACCAGAGAGAAGCAATTGCGCTTGTATTTGAGTGAAATGTTTTTGTACAAACACGAACTGGCAATGAAACATCTGAATACAGTTTGTGGTCTTTCTACAATTTATGTATCATTTACACTATCTCACATTTCTGACATGATATCAAAGTCTCTCCTAAATTTTTGCCGTAACGGCACAGCTCCCACCCAAGCATTAGTCAGTTCCCAGTGATATATGTCTCGCAAGACGGTTAACACGCGTTACTCTTACCATGTGGTGATGCTGCGTGGGTAATTCAAATCTGAGGTCAACATCCGATGAATACACAGGTGGTCTGTTCTAACAGGGATTTATAATAAAAAAAGTGAGTGTTCTAAAGGATTTAACGCAGTGGATCATTAGAAGATGGATTATACTTACCGTCTGGATACAAAGGTTAGTCTAAATAAATGTATTAATTAATAGTGCGCGGTCCGATCATCTGCCGATACACCGGCGGACGCTTCACCACAATTAGTGCATAACACCGTTGGTCTCCGCCGCCATTAAAGAAAAAGGTGGAGAACTTGTTGGTCAAGGTAGTAGCGATAACAGATAATCCTCGCAATAATCTCTTCTTTCTTTATTTATCGGATTTTCGTACTGCGAATAGTAAGTGAGAAAGTGCGAAATATGATCCCTAGCACCGTATTGCTTATTTTATATTACATACTAATTATTTTTTAATCATGACATACACACAACGTATGAATACATAGCTATGAACCGTATTTACTCACTTATAGGACGAATACAACTGCAATCTGTATAAGCCCAGATCTGCTGTCACATAAAGCTCCTACATACATGGGCATGTATAGTTTGTTAGGAGTTACAAGTAGAATGAACAACACAGACTCTGGTATGTGGGGTCATTAGGCTGCGGCAGCTCATGTCTTTGTTGTTTGCAGTTTGACTCGTCTTATAAGCGAGTACAGATAGTATTTGTTTTTCATCATGTGTTTGTTTGCATGTAATAGTCCGAGCTGGGACATTGTATGGGTGCCACATTCAATGATAAATATTGTTTTCATTTTTGGCCTATATTACCTATGAATTCCAAGTTTAAATGCAAACAAATTAGCTAGCGTTCATTCATATGGAATAAACAAAAACGATTCTTATTACCTTGACTAATTTGAAACAAAATATAGAATCAGTCAAACTGAAGGGTTATAAATAAACATGCGTCAGTAAAATTTTAATGTAGTTTAACACGAGCATGGAATACTGAAGTACGTGTTTACTCCGAAAGGATTTAGAAAGTAAAACCCTATGTCGGTGGCAAAATATTATTTGCTTTAGATGTGTGCAAAAAGACCGATACAAATGTTGAAAGCATACACAATGCAGCAATTCACATACCAACAGGAGAAATACGTTCAAATGGAGCATAATAGCAAGAAAAAAATAATTTCACTTTGACAGAGCAGTTTTTGCTATTGAAGACATTCTTCATAACGAACTTTTAATCCATCTAAATCTTCTTCAATGATTTCTGTGTAGTTTTTGATTTGCCAAATGGTATTATTTAAAAGCACACAAGTTATTCTAAACAACTATTACAAATACTAATACTGCTGATAATACTTCTATTAATACAGCTATTAATACGACTATTAATACTACTGCTATTAATACTTCTGCTACTACTACTAATATCACTAGTATTACTTCTGATACCACTGCTAGTAATACCGCTACTGCTACTACTACTATTACTACTACTGCTACTACTATTGCTACTAATAATTCTACAGCTATTACTTCTACTAATACTACTACTTATATTACTTCTAACACTGCTACTAATACTACTACTGCTACTACTATTAATTCTACTAATATCACTACTACTATTACTTCTACTAATACCACTACTAATATTGCTCCCACTAGTGCTACTGATATTTCTAATACTACTTCTACTACTACGAAGAATAATTTTTTACTAATACTATTACTCCTACACGTACTCCATCGCCTACTTTTCCTCTTTCTACTAACTAGGGAGACTTCTGATGAGCAGTAGCTGAAATGTTTATGTATTAATGTCTTTTACTTTTAAACGACAACGTCGAAATGGAACAGATCATCTCTGTATGCAGTTCAACCCTTGACCCCATGATCAAACCCCCATTGCTTTAGTCAACATAGCCACAAATGTCAGACAATCAGATGAAGGGACACAACATCATATACAACACAATTAAAGCAGGAAAAAATGTCTTTTTAATGAACAATGAAACTTGATCGTGCGAACCTCTAACTGTTTTAAAATATATAGAGGTTAGAGCATTTAGAATTATTTTTATCTCAGTAAATACCTTAAAACATTAAGATCACCAGGTAGAAAAAGTTTACATATCACGCAATTTAAAGGGCGGACGTCTTTGATAGTGCCAGTGGATTACTAGTGTCATTACTGGCCTGTGATTTGAAAGTCATGTTGCCGAGATAATTTAAATTTAAACTTCGGGCATTAATTACAGTTTCTAAATAAAATATAGAAGAAAGTCATATGATTAATTTATTTCTTCGTTTCTTTTTCTTTTTTATAATCGCGATGATCTCTCTGATACAATCAGCTATTAAAAGACATTTAATAAAAACAAAGATGAAAAGTAGCTATGACTTAAAATTATTGTAAAATGGAGAATCTTACCTCCAGATTGTTTCTTCAAGCAAAGATCACAGTGTGTATGCCAACTGTTTAAAGAAAAGGTGCAGCAGAGGTTGTTGAATGGAATGAGTGTACATGGTATTTAATAAAACGCCAACTATTGAAATAAACGTTTACTATTGAAAATAACGCCCCTAAAGCATATGCAGTAACGCCTAACAACAAACGATACTAACTAGTTTAGGAGCTCGACATATTTAACATTCCATTCTATCCTTTTCACAAATGACAAGTGAATTAGTACGTATTGCGCTTTACATTAAAGAGGCGATCATCCATGAAGGTTCAGCGGCAGTTTGCCCTAGTGACAAAATAAATAAACCTTAGAGCAGACATCACGGGAAGAGATTTCAATACTAAAGTACTAACCCAAGCAGAATTAATTCATTCAACCTTTTTCAGCAAATGAACGGGTATCAAATATTCAATAAGGATCGATTTTCCGTTATACAGTTCAAAAGTGAAAGTAGGATTTGTTCATACTTGACTCATGTCTAGTCATAATGCTGATTTCAATATATGATACTTCGTAGCAAAAGTTAAGGATGGAAAAAATTCATTGTTGCAATTTGCTTTTTTCTTCCTTTAAATGTGTTTGTTGTTTCCCTCTGCTTTCTGCTTGTGTCGTATAAATAAACACTTTTAAGATAAAGAGTTTTCGTTAACTCCATAGCAAAATTGACGGAAGAACGTGTCATAAATCAGTAAAGCTCAATTAACAGGGTATCGGGCTCGTAATCTAAAGGTTGTGAGTTCTAAACGTGAAAAGCGTGTACTTTGGAAGGGAATTGAGGTCACATGTCCTTGGCATTATATATGCAGAGCAAACAATGTGCTCAAAGTGGATTAACAACCAAAAAACCAACTGAAGATAAATATATTTTACTTGTCAGGGATGTCTTTTTCAGTTTCTGGTTATATATTTGTCACTGGTACAATTTTTAATTATTCGTATTTCGAGTTCCAATTTAACATAGGTTTTGTTTTAAACATGCTCATGGCGGATGTGATTTATTTCACGTTCCTATTTCGACTATTCTCACTATTATTACTTGCGGTTCAGTGCTCACGAATGGTGACCCTGTCTAATTTGTGAGGATTCGTTCATCTCTTAGTTTGGTGACAGCTATATTTAGGAATTCTTGGTATTGATTTCAAGGTAATTATAGATGTTTATAATATGGGCGTTATGATGTAGTTCTCATTGTGTATTTCAGCGACAGTGCACAGTGAGAAATTAGTCACTGATGTTAATCCGGAAGAGAATCTGTGACCCACGGCACGCTACTTTGTTTACAGTCTATACGCGAAGAAAAAATAGCAGATAATCTATGACAATAATTTTCACTTGTGTTTAGCTTTGAATTTATGTGAGGTTAATATATGGCATATAAGGCTTTGGACACAGTGGAATGCTGAGTAGTAAAAAGGAAAAGAAAAGACTAAATAGGAAAAACTTTGTGATCGGCGTCCATATGTGGAAACGTGCTACGGCAGACCAGCACAATAGTTTTTATATGGTGTAAACTGAAATTATATTTCGAAAAATGTAAAATTGACGTGCACTTAAATTTAGAAAGATAAACCGTTCCAAATTAAGATAAACACGTGAATAGCAGAACCTGGGACAGAGACAAGGAAATCATAGTCGTAAGTAACATTTTGATGTAGGAGATTGATACGAACCTGGTGTTTCACCAATATAAAAATTGCTTCGCTTTCTCTCAAGACTGATCTGCCAATTGGTGGATTTCTCATCTGTATATTGAAAATCCTTAAGGGTAGACTTCTTGTCGTGTCACACATTGTTTCACGTGTAAGTGGGGGGGGGGAGATCCTGTTTAAGTCTCTTAACATGATTATGTATCAAACCATATATTGATATAATAACCATGTTAACAACAAAGTGAGAAGAAAAAGAAAACTTGCATAATATTCTTTATATAGTTTAAAAAAGCTGCACAACTTTGAAAAGGTATTTGAATCCTAACGAGATGGGAGTAGTGGGCTCCAAGTGTGTTTTCCCTCATCGAAATAATTCATTACACAAGCGTAATTACAATTCTAATGTATGCTAGTCATAAACATCGTTGTGTGCTTAGATGAATGTTGCCGATTGAACGAATATTAACTGATGGCGCAGAAATGAAGCCAAAAATCAGACCTCAACGTTTAATATGTTGCGATCTACTGACCAAAGTTACTTCCCTTTAGCCATGCCGTCTGCTTACTGGCTCAACAAGCAAACTAGTGCAAAACAAATCCAGTGGATACATATGCGTACCACTCTTCTCAATCTTATTTTTTTCTTTTTTCTATCTAATAAAATACATTAGAAAGTAACTTTTAACGCAATGAAGTAAAATAATCTCAGTTACTGCGTATCTACGAGGACCACTTGAATTTGCAGTGATTCCTGTGCAATGTTCTTTAAATGTGGATGATGAATGTATAGGTATGTTTCGCTATAGGAAGCAGACCAACAGTTGGGTACCAGATTCTGAGCAACAGATGATGAAAATAATGAGTACTATTTATTATTATTATTATTAGTAGTAGTAGTAGTAGTAGTTCATTACAGAGAGAGAGAGAGAGAGAGAGAGAGAGTTCTTTTTCAACACTTCATACTTCGTGCCAAAATTTGCGGAGGGAAAAGGTTCAATGTTCCAGATAGCTTCTTACTTTCTTTCTTTCTATATATTCTGTCTTTTTCTCCGGTTGGATAAATACAGACTTTTAAGACAAACCGTTTCATAATTGAAGAAACGTATAGTCTGTGATTTAAACTTCTACATACTTTCAACCTGTTTATGTAACAGATTCCGACGTTTTCCGTTATGTTAAAATTATTTATATGCCTTGTACATAGTATATAGTAAATTTTAATTTGTGTAGCTTTTATTGGCATCCTGATTTTGGGACATAAATCTCAAGAAAAGCCGCATGTCGTTATAGTATTTATCTATATGTATTAGAATATAACGTGATCTCACCTCCATAATGGCAATTTGGTGCCAGTTAGAAGTAAAGTCCATGCTTGTTAATTAGTGGGTTTGTGTAGCCAAGAAAATATATTTTTACTAACATAGAATTAAAGTTTATATTGTATCCTTTAGGAAATTAGAAGTCTTTTTGGCCTGCATCAAGACAGCGATTGATGACATGTATAAAGACAACATTGTCTATTTAGCATACGACATTGAAAGTCTTATTTTAACGTATCGATATTTTTGCAGCAATGATATGTTTGTGTTTGTTTTACTTGTGTCTCATCTTAGCTGTTCAATATGGTAACTTCCAGTTTTTACTTAACCTATTTCCGCACAACGCCGCTTGCCTTTCTTTTACTTCAAATCTATTTATATAACTATTAAGTTCAGAACCAGATAGTAGAAGATGGTCATTACTATTAGCTTGAAAGTGTTCATTTTATGAATTTATATTCTAAACTAGAAGTATTCCGACACTGAATGTTTTAAAACAAAGTGTCCACTTATAGTTTAGGGTTGACAGATTTCATTGGCCACGGCGTACCAACCTAAACTTTGTGATGCAGTTTCTACTGCATTAATTAACAACATGAAGTTTAGAAATTTTGGATTCACCTTAGTAGAAAAGAATTGACATGAACACTTTTAGTTTTAATTACACATACCTGCAAGATGAATTTAATTAAAGAAAATCGATGATATTTAAAGAATTATTAAATATCAACTAATGCATAGTTCTGTATTACAGACAATTTTATTTTGGCATCCAAAGAGGACAAATGGTCTGAAAGGAAACAAAGTAGTAGAAATATGGGGGCACTCCGGCACCTTATGTAAATTAACATTACGATGTAGGTTTATATTGGAAACACAATGACGTCTTAAAGGAATTCTTATATTAAAATATATATACGTGTAGTACTAATTTTTTTAATTTTTTTTTTGAACGGACCTTTACGGATACTATGAAATGTCCAGTACATTCGATTAAACTGGCAGAGACTAAAGAAAAAGATATCCGAAACATTCGAATGAAATGAGGAAGACGAAAAGTAGCGAAAAGTTATTACAAAGTTAGGCAAAACAGAAATAAATCTGCAAATAACGAAACCATGTCGCAGACTAAAAGCAGTACATGTACTTACATTGCAAAAAATTTAGAAGAGACTGAAATAGTCTGGAATTTTAAAAAAAATGGCCAAAAATATAAAATAGTACTACAAATGTGAAACTAGCACTCAATCCGTATTAGTTTCGAGATTTATTTTAACTTTTAATTTCGACCATAGATAACATTTTCCCCATACTTTCTTCAGTTTTTTAAAAAAATTCCGTACACTTACGCTTACGTTTTCTTTGGTATATTCTTATGAAATCAGAACCACGTCCAAACTTAATAACACAACACAGAAGGCCATATTTTCTAAAATAATTCTCTTTTGATTTTCTTCACTGGAATGGGTTCTTTTTCTTCTAATGTTTATTACGCTCGTGCTGCCTTTTTAAATTTCTTTTCATTAATGTATTGCTATGTTTCTGCTTTAGAATGCACATTCTCTTTGTTTTCTTTTTCTTGATACGCTCTGAAGGCACGTGTCACTTATCGTGACATTATTAACAAGTATCGTTAACTTTGCCTTTCGTTAAGGTTCCTTTTCCTTGATCTGTTGACATTACAGAGCGTAGTGCTTTTTTTGCTGACCGATATAACGTGCATTTTGACCTTTATCTGTAGAGTAGTTAGAAGTCTTGCTGAATGCATACTTCCAAGAACTATTTGTAAATCTCTGAAAAGAAATTGGATTTGTTGAAATTTACTGATTGAGAACTGAGTACATGTATTCTCTTCGGTCGAAGGGACACAGAAACATGTAACCCAGTCAAATAACATCTGATTAATCACAAAATGAACCCACTTAACACAGGTGAGTCATGTTTGTTATTAGGGCGAATATGTAATCGACAAGACTGGTGCAGGAACATCCTTTTATCAAAAGATTTCTTAATAATATACGTAATGTAGAAATATAAGTTTGATGTATCGCTTGTAATAAAATGTTTGTAACTTGTAAACACTCTGTTAAATCCAAACTTTAAACTAAATATATTGGTAGCACTTCTAGTTTTTAAAGCTTAATGAGCCTTTAGGTTGAGACAATTATACTAATAATATATATACGAAATATATAGTCCTTTGAAATTTATATGCAAAAATCCTAATTTAAGTACGTAAGTAATGTATTTGAATTATGGACCGCTAATTGGTTTAAAATATGAGACTTTAACATTCAGAATATGTTTTGAATTTGTGTCTCTTTGGCTTCTAAAGTAAAATGCAATGACCATAGGTTTAACACAATGGATATCTAAGTCCTCTTACGTTAAATAGGACGTTGAAAATGTCCATATGTTTAACATTATTGGATTGTATCCACTCTAACTAGACATTTAATGTTAATGCTAAACTTACTATCCAAATCATCCAAAGACAGTTATCTATAGTCAGCACCAACACCATATCATCAATACTCCCTTTTTGGAATGACCATCGTCCACTTGTTGCTATTCAACGCATATTTCTACTATCCAAACCCCGTATTATACCATCACCGGCCGAAAATTAACACTCAGCAATGTACATGGTTTCCAGTGACCGTTAAATAATTATTTGCTAATACACACTTTACCATCAACACGCCGTTTTGTCAAGTCTTACTTTTTAATTTTCATTTCAAATGTTTGAGCTGATGATGTCGCTCTAAAGGTAACTGTTTTGTGTGAAACCAAAAGTGAAGAGAGGGAGAGAGAGAGAGAGAGAGAGAGCAGAGAGAGAGTAACATTTTCTGTTTGAGATTAAAAATGGCTAAACATAAGGATCATAGTCTTCTATAAACGTTAAACAGTATGGAGAGAAAGGAAACTACATACCCAAAATAGAATGTTGCTACATGTTAAGAAAAGAATTTCTGTTTTTCAGTAAAGCTGTGAATTTCGATTGTGTTTATACACACTGTATCCACAAACATACTTATGCTTAAGTTGACAATCTTTTGCAGACCCCTTTATAATTGAACACAACTAAAAAACTGATGTTAGAATTCAAGCAAGAATGTTCTTCCTCTTTATATACATCACCGCGATTTTATGTCGCAATATTCTCTACCTGGTATACGTCACATTACATCCACACTTGATGTATGTCGCAATACTTGAATCATCCAATCGGAAAATTACTCCAAACTTTAGACTGTAGTATACAACCTTCAGAAGGTCATAATCATGGCCCAGTATAGAACTCAAACTAAAGGAAACAACATATCTATAGATCATTATGGTAAAACAGAATATACACTCAGAGACACAAATTAGCTAATATGCTATTTATAAATGATCATTCCAATCCAAAATTATGGACAACAATTAAACACTCGAAAAATAAAAACAGTTATATGGTTTTGTTTCTGAAAAACACACTATGGTGTTTCTATGTCAAATTACCGTACTCCACATAGTTGGATAGAGAGCTCACTGGGAAGTTGCTTTGGCAGAAATAAATTATACACTCAAGTCAAGAATGTGGTTGTGGTCCAAATCACTTCTATCCTCAAAATTTTTAGCGAAGAATTTCAATAAAACTTGGAGAAAAAAGTACGATCCCTAGTTTAAAATCTATATGACGCGAATTCATACACGATATTGTTTTAATACTCAGCACCTCGTGGATTTAATTTCAGCCATTTTCAAAGATCATTTGGGGCAGGGGACTGGTGAAAACTTCCCAAAATGACTGATCGAATACAATGTCATTTCGCTTCGTTTTTTCTACGTCAATAAGCTGTTTGTCAGATTTTCTCCATGTCTGTTTACTATTCTGTGTGGAAACATTGAACAAAGGGTCAAATTTGATGTTGTTTTACTCTAATGTCGTTGAGTAAAACATCGTGAGAAACACAGCTGTTACTTTGATGATAGTCATTCTTTAAAATGTGAATTCTTCCATAGCTGCTTACTACGTAGGAGGAAACATGCATCTCGGTGAAAGAGAACGTTTACATCGTCATTAGTGTAAATATTAGTACCAAAAGAGTTCTTGGACAAAAATATTATATTTTCTAAAGAAAAAGCTGCGGTGTAACAGATGAATCCTGTGCATCAAGGAGTTCCTCAACAATGAGAACATGGTTCAGGTGGCAAGACAAAAACGGCTTTTCATACAGGAAACAGCCATTTTAAACACCCATGGTATCTTGAGTATTCCTTTAAGCTTTAATGCCAGGAAAACTTTATCCGGAACGTAATCACCGACGAGAAAAGACTAAAGAAAACTTTGATGAAAACAGAACACAATATGGTGATTCAAAGTAACAATTACTCTCTTAGGCGCCAAAACCGACCTAAAAATTCCCTTCCCACTTCTTAGAAAGCTATAATTGTCTCTTGTATCTCACAGAAAGGTACAGACAGAAAACCCTTCCAATATCATTTACACGACCAGAAAAAAGGAAACAAAGATCTTAGCATTTTTAATACTACCTGGAACAAAAAGAAAAATGAGGCACCGAGACTCTTGTGAATGTTCTAAGTCAATTCACATGACATGCCTCCAACGATAATTACGATTCAAGAATATGCTCAGATAAAATCTCATCCTGTGAAATCTTTGATCATTTAATGATCGCTCGTATTGGAAACCAATTAAAAGACCGAATATGAATAATAGTTTCCTCCACCTAAAAGTCAAAGTTCTCAAAGTGGGCAACATCAATTCATGCGTCAATGCTAGAACATATGCCGTCAACATTTTCATGTATAACGTATACAACGTGTTCAGTTAAAACGATGTACATCTTAAACACAAAATAGTCATCAGCACCATGAATGCTTACCCTCTCCAAGCCCACCTGGAAAATCTCTTACGGAAAAGAGACAACTATCAAGATCCTCACATTACTGGATTTAACGATCGTCAAAAGAAACTCAAACAAGGACCTTGTTTAGATATTATGGTTTACATTTGGATTTGTGCTTGCAAGACAGGCGTATTTGCAAGACAGGTGTATTTGCAAGACAGGTGTATGTTGAAAGATGTGAATTGATGATGTGAGTGTATTCTGGATCGAACGGAATTTGCATTGAGAAAAAAAATAGGAAACTGTGCGATATTATCTCTATTAAATTCAAAATTACTCCCAGTATGCCACGTGAAGCAAAGTCACATGTGTGGTGGTTTGTACAAGAGAAAGTCATACGTTTACATGCTGATCATTGACCTTTAGTACAAGAGATACTGCGGTATTTCTATTTCCGTCAAATAGTACAAACGTTTTCAGCCATACTTACACGGGAAACATTGAAAATGCATGAAAAAATGTTCAACATTTGATTTATACATTTAAACAATTAATTGATTTTCAAATATGCATGTAGACATCACATGATCTAGCAGAGCTTAGAACCCAGATACAGTGTGAAATACGAGACACAAGACTAATTTCAAATATGCCGTAAAGTTGCAAAGAAGAGCAGTTAAAAATTGAAATTTCAAGATTTGAATAATATCGAGACATGACTGTATTGAACGCGGAGAGGAATGCAAGTTATTTGAAGAAGTGAAGTGAGCTATTTATTGGGAATGAATTATAACTAATATATAACATATAAGAATAGATAACCATATCCTTTAATCTACATTATATCCCGTTAATTTATTCAGTAATTCTGAGGTATACAACACAAAGAATAATCTATGTCGAATAAATGCATAAGGATGATGCGTTAAAATTTGTTGAAATAAATATCAATATTTTAAAGTTCAACACGATTACGAAGGAAATTCAGAATTAAATAGTGTGCATCTATCTATAACATGACATGACAAAATGGAACTACACTAGATACACAAATGCACCTTACAATCTGACAACGAATTCATAGCTATGAGCGATTTCTCAGGTTTATCCTTTGATGACGTCACTAGTATTAAACAATCAATGAAAATGCTATGTTTGTTATCATAAATAGTTCAATGTATTTTGCAGGCGGCTACACTTTATTTGACGGTAGTATTTGTGCATTTTCTATTGAATTGAAAAATGAACAAATGAAAATGGTATTTGACATTATTAGATTCAAGATAGGATTCAATAACAAAACTTATATGGATATCTTTTATATTCAGCTGGTCCACGTTCTTCTTTTAAACGTTTTAACGTGCGTTAAACATTATCAGATCACCGTTTAACTGCTATTCGTTAGGGGCTTGCTTCATAATAATGTCAAAAATTAAACACATGGATACACGGCTCTGCTGAAAATTAACGCCAAATGTATAAACATATGGATACACAGCTCTGCTGCATATTAACGCCACATATATAAACATGGATACACGGCCCTGCTGCATATTAACGCCACATATATATACACACGGATCAACGGATCGGCTGCATAGTTACGCCACATATATAAACACATGAATGCACGGTCCTGCTGCATATTGACGCCACATGCATAAACACATGGATACACAGCCCTGCTGCATATTAACGCCACATATATAAACACATGGATCAACGGATCGCCTGCATAGTTACGTTACAAATATAAATATATGGATCAAATGTCATACAATGTAATAACGTCACATCTATAAACAGACGTAGGTTATAACCGCCCACATATATGAACGCAAGGATCAACGGCCCTGCTGCTTAATAACGTCACATATATGAATGCAAGGATCAACGGCCCTGCTGCTTAATAACGTCACATATATGAACGCAAGGATCAACGGCCCTGCTGCTTAATAACGTCACAGATATAGACGCATGGGTCAAGACCGACATCGGGAGTCTCTTACAACAAAATGAGTGTGACTTTTCAATTCATGTCCAGACAATTTCTTCATCAATATCTTGAGATGCCTGATATTAATCATGTTCATCACATATGACTCCTGCAGATGAATGAAATTTTGATAAGAGTTGTCGTAAATTAGTATGGGTTTTGTCTCTTTAAAATCGGACTTACCCAATATGTTATAACTGTATACAAAGTAATTAGCATCGTTATCTGACATATTTGCATAATTAATTAGTCATAAGACAAATTTTCAATGAGCTGGGAAGATAATGAACATCTTTACCTGGGCTAATCATAAGCTGAATTTCAATATTTCGAGTGTTTTGGGTGGATATATGGCAATGTTTTCTATACCCCATTGATATCATGTCATATATTTAATAGTATCAGAAGTACAAACTGATTCATAAGACCCCTTTTGAAACTTTGGGCACTTCTAACGATATTTTATTATATTATTGTTTAGCCCTTCGA
This sequence comes from Sinohyriopsis cumingii, assembly GCA_028554795.2. NCBI lineage: Eukaryota > Metazoa > Mollusca > Bivalvia > Unionida > Unionidae > Sinohyriopsis > Sinohyriopsis cumingii. The sequence goes on along the minus strand of CM068831.1, from coordinate 75,117,235 downwards.
TTGAATCATAATGTAAAAATGGCTTTACCCAGGGCCGGCGCCAGACCCGGCCAGATTATCTGGCGCCCTAGGCAAGGTTAGATTATGGCGCCCCCCCCCCCGGAAAATATCAATTTCAAAATTTATGAACAATAATATTTTTTTAAAATGCGCCTCCCCCCCCCGCCCCCCCCCCCCCCGAAATCAGCGCCCTAGGCGGCTGCCTAGTTTGCCTATATGGTAGCGCCGGCCCTGGCTTTACCCCCTTTCACCAACCACAATTGAATCCCATCATGCAACATGCTTAATGGCTTTTGTTCGTGAGTGAGGTTCTAGTGACAAAAGTCTGTTACATGATATACAGTGTACATACAGAATGGTAATCTGATGCATATAGAGTACAAAGCACGGATGCGAGTTTCATATAATATCCACGGATCTCGTTGAACAAAATCTGCTTTGTGAGTTCGCCGTTTCGCTGTATGCCAAAATGGAGACCGTAACGATGAATGATAATAATTCGAATGCATTCAGATAATGTGATTATCCATATTCTCAGTCAACAAGAAACTGCAAATCACAAAACATTTGTGTTAAACTAGCAAACAGATATATGTGGATGTCCTGTGAACATCTCGACTATTCCATATAGTTCTAGATCTCTCGTACGCTTCCATTATATCTATTTGGCGATAGGATTCAAGGTTTGGTCTGCACGAAGAGATGTATTATAACATCTGAAGCTGTTTGTCGAGTTTCACTATGTCATTTTGATGTGGTACCGCATCTAAAGCAGTACATCGAATTTTGCTATGGCATTTTGAAGATGTCAATCGAGTTTCACTATGACATTTGTAGCTACGCGTCGAAGTTCGATCAGCCATCTTAATGTTGCAGAACATAAAAGTTCGGAATCAAGAAGCACTATGACGTGTTGATGAAGTACACCATATGAATCTGTACATCAAATTCCACTACGACATTGAAGCTGTATGTTGAGTATCACTATGGGATTTCGATGTAACAGTAGCTCTGAGACTGCGCATGCGCATCGAGTGCAACTGTGATAACATGTACAACACAGAGAGTAAGACTAAGATGTTTGGAAGAATACATAACACTACACGACAGCTGGTATTACTGTTTTCTAAATCAAATTACAAAGTTAAATTAAATTCATGGTGATTTATATGGGGTTTTTCATCTCTCCTATATCAAAACTAAATGTTAAAATTATTTATATATGTAACAAAACCGAGTTATATGCTTACCAAGCAAAATATAAATGTTTTATAATATATATATATATATATATATATATATATATATATATATATATATATATATATATATATATATATATATATATATAATCCGAAACATTTATTTTACACCCGTGAAATCTCTTGGGGTGACTGAATCGACTTTCAGTCTCTTAAATCATTATGACGCTTTGAAAAACAAAGTCACTGATTACATTTCAGGTCATTGTGTTAGCATGATTCTTATGATGCGCGCTTTGATCAATTTATGACCGTAAACCTCTTATCAACGTGTCAAATAATTGTTGATAAGCTGACACAACATGGCGTCTGCAATGGATTCTTCCCACCGAAATTCGGTCATCTGCCTCACCATTTATTTGTGTACCATTTTTTCCATATGGATTTGGCTTACCGTTTCACAATACCAACAGGCACAGGATATTCAAGATAAATACAGTAGCACACGGGCAAAGCTGTCAGTATTAGCATCAAGATGTCCAGCTCTAAAGGTGGGATAATTCTTTTAGTGTTCGTCTCAAGCTATTTATATATGTATGTGTTCAAAATGTCTTCATATTGATGTAGACAAGAACGGTTGGATAATCTATAAATTAAATTAGTCAGTATATATATATATATATATATATATATATATATATATATATATATATATATATATATACACATATCTTCTGTGTGTTTATGTAATCCAGACACTGACCCTGTAATTAAGTGTCTTTGTTGTGACAGTCAAGTATCGCGGTTCCTTAAAAAATCTCACCGTTACAGTCTTTTGTTGCTCTTATTTTCAGCATGATAGCCTGTCGGAGGTTGGCGTAAAGCAAATTCCGAAAATTAGACGGGATGTTAGCCCAGGCCTGGCTACCATGGTGATGGATCTTCTTAAAGTACAGGTATATGTAAAGATATAACTTCCATCTATGATGCTGTTCTACCATTTGTTGAACTAAAACTGTACTGATATTCATAACTATTGGCTGTCAAACTAAAAATAAAGGAATTTTGGAGAAAAGTAGGTAGTGTATATAAACCGCGTCGAAAGGATGTATCGAGCCGGCACATTAATTTAGTTCTTGGACAGTTCATCAGGCACATTTCTAAAGGTAACATTAGCAACCCTCATCAATATTAGCTTTGACAAGTGTTCACACACACACACACACACACATATATATATATATATATATATATATATATATATATATATATATATATATATCTATACATATATCTATATATATATCTATATATATCTATCTATCTATCTATCTATCTATCTATATATATATATATATATATATATATATATATATATATATATATATATATATATATATATATATATATATATATATATATATATATATATATATGATAATGTAATCAAAATCAGCCGGTTGTATTAGATTCTACAATTAGATCTTAGAGGAAACTGTATTTTGTTTATGATTGGCATTGGTATCATAGACATTCACTCTATGCTCCTACTCTTTGCTGCTTTTTCTTTGACTGAAATTGCTTTTGACCAGTAAATCAGAACTATATATGAAATCTATATAAATTTAAATATCTACATTGTGCTAGTAGTGAATGGGGCCACCATAGGGACAATGGGACTTACCATTAAAAACACCCCTGGGCCACTATAGGGACTATGTAAATTTAACATGGGCAATATTGTCATACCACTATAGGGAGAATGGAATTTAACATGGGAATAGATTTTGGGCTTGTCTAGGGACAAGGGGAATTTAACATGGGAGAAAAAAAAACTACTTTAGGGACAAGGGGAATTGAACATGGGAGAAAAAAACTACTTTAGGGATAAGGGGAATTGAACATGGGAGAAAAAAATAGCAATTCTAGGGACAAGGGGAATTGAACATGGGAATAGAGTTTGGGTCTGTTGAGCGACATGGGAAAATGGAACAGGGTCGGGACCCTATTTTAATATGGTTCCGACCTGATGGGTCTATGGAAATGGAACATACTAAAATTGAAACAGGGAGGGGTCTCTATTTTTTTAAAAAAATAAAAAAATAAAAAAATGGGGTAGGCAATTGAAAGTCTATCTCTTTTCGAGAGATTGGAGTGGTCCTGAAAAGGGCCTTTGGGTTTCTTCTAACTCTTCCACTTCTTTCACCAAGTTCTCACTTTTTCCATTATTCCTTTCTTCTTCCTCTTTTCAGTTTCTGTTATCCAGTCAGGATGACCCATCGCTCTGAATTTCTGTTGGATCTTCATCCAGTTGTTATTCAATCTTTCAAACTCTAATTTCTTCTTCTTATTCTCTTCTTCCTTTCTCTCTTTGCTCCATTTTTCTTTTATCTTCATCACTTCTACTTTCATTACCTCTCTAATTAGTTCTTCTGCTTTTATCAACTGGTTATAACCCCACTTTACGTACCACCAGTCAGTCCAATAAAAGCTATTTTCTTGGAAGCTTCTGACTTCTATGACATGATCCAAGGCTTCCTTTAAAGTACCTACTCTCACGTAAGGTTGGTCAATGAATCCTCTGATTCTTTCTACTTCTTCCTCAATCATTCCCCCATTAGATCTTTTGCTACTCCAAGACTCTTCGCATTGTTCAGGCTACCTTCAAATCTTCCTTCCTTATTCAGTCTTTCTACTACATAAGTCCAATCCATGATCCAAAAATAGCTATGTCTCAAATCGTTAAATACTTTTGTCACCTCCATCTTTGTTTATTCCTTAGAATGGTGCGAACGACCAACACTGTGGGTTCTTATAGTTAAAGCGCGGACGTGAAGGAAAACATCCCCAAGATACAAAATTTATATTACCTAGATCATTACTTAAAACGCGCGGACGTGAAGGAAAACATCCGCTACTTTTCTCATCCACATACGCGAAGCAGCAATAAACAAACCCCAAATCTACTATCCACACACGCAAAGCATTAAAATTTAACCCAAGTCTACTATCCACACAAACCAACTTAAGCTCTTTCAAAACCCAATAATCTACTATCCACACAAACTTACGTTAGCGCTTACAAACACAAACGCATACACTCACACTAGGAAAAAAAGAGTCAGTGTTTATATTCACACTACTCTACATACAAACACTGGCAAATGGATTGTTATTTCTTTTCTAAAGGTTTGGGTAGCCCTGAAAAGGGCTGTTTGTTTTGAACTCCAGGGCACCTGGTTAATGATGGCACCTTCCAGGCCTGGCACCACACACACATATTCTACTCCAGTCTCTTTTTACTTTTTTTGTTGGGAGTGCAGAGGCGGGATGAGTGGCTTCAGAATCCTAATCTTCTGTCTCTGGATTCTGAAATTTCCTCTCTCCTTTTCCTCCTCTTCTTTTTTTCTTCTTTCCTCCTTTTTCATCCTTCCCTCTTCGACGATGGCCTCCGCGGCCAGTTCATTTAGTATGCGCCTGGCATATTCCAGGTGCATCTGGAGTTCAAGAAGTTTGCTTATTCTGGTGTTCATTGTCTTGTTAACGAATGAACAGGGAAGCTAGACTGCCAAGCGATTTTCAATTTATACTAAAAGCGCGGACGTGAAGGAAAACATCCCCAAAACAAAATTTATCTTACCTAGATCATAACCAAACAACGCGCGGACCTAAAAGAAACACTCACTCACTTTTTTACTATCTATTACTATTTTAAAAATTTTCATTAAAAATAATATACTATCCACATACGTGAAGCAGCAATAAACAAACCCAAAATCTATTATTCACACACGCAAAGCATTAAAATGAAACCCAAATCTACTATTCACACAAACCAACTTAAGCGCCTACAAAACCCAATAATCTACTATCCACACAAACGTACTTGAGCGCTTACAATCACAAACACATACAATCACACCAGAAAAGAGTGAGTGTTTATATTCACACTACTCTACATACACACATTGGAAAATCTATTGTTATTTCTTTTCTAGAGATTGGGGTAGCCCTGAAAAGGGCTGTTTTTTTTGTGTGCGAAGTTGAAGCTAGGACGATCTTTTAGTTTCTAAGAATGCGACGTCCTCTGACGATAGACTTTCTGATGATAGGTCTTATTCTTTGGAAAGAGAAGAAGAACTCTTTGGTGTCGATAAGACAGTCGACAAAGCCTCTGTCAGGTTCAGGTTGCTGCTGCTGCTGTTGTTGTTGCTGTTACTGCTCTCTCTGCTGTTTCTGAAGTCTGTACTTCTCTGTCCATTCTTCTTTCTCCCTGTTCGCTTCTTCTCTGAAGAGCTCTTCTATCATGTCTTCAGTGACTTTTAGCATTCTTACATTCTCTGTCTCTTCAGGCTTCGGTATCAAACTGTGTCTGACCCTATGCAAATTCACGTAGGCTTCGTTTAGCTTAGCTAGTTTGGAGCACATCTTCGTAGGAGGATGAGTCGACAATGGATGGTTAGACTGGAAACTATTCCGGTTTTTAAACTTAAAGCGCGGACATGAAGGAAAACATCCCTCCACGATTTTCGAGCCGTTGCGTTCAATGAGTGTCATGAGAGGGATAGTAAGAAGTCAAAGAGCATGAATCAAAATTATTATAGCCAAACAAAAGACAAAGGCATTTTTTTCTTCAAAACATTTTTTTATTCAAAAATCACTTAACACTAACAAACAACTCTAACATTTTTAACAATAATCCAACAATAAAACATCAAACATTTTTTAAATAACACTTTATTTTGGACAAGGCTGACAACGTTGTGAATGAAATTGTGATTTCCACTGTTGGAAGTCATTAGGGCATTGATGGACACTACGTTTCCTAGCTTGAGACAAAATATAAGCATAATGGTCACAAAACCATTGATTTACTTTCACATCGTTTCTAGAAGAAGAACGAGGATCAAAATGAGTCACTAAATGTTCTAAGGAATAGCCCAGGCTGCGATGATGCAGAAAATACACACAATATTGTTCACGCACCAAGGAATCTGTGCCTTGTAATTTCACATTATTGAATCGTGTGGTCTGAGCATTTCTTCTCATAAAGTCAATGATATCGTCTTCCAAAGGAGGCAGTCCATAGGAATCGAAATATTCCACACATCCTTCTTGAGGAAAGTAGACGGCTACCCAGTGGGTTTCTGGGAGATGACTGTCGTCCGTGTTGATCACATAAGCTTGATGGTCTTGAGGTTTGCGATGAGGCAGTTCATCTTTAGCACAGACGACAGGATTCCAAGAAGCCGTGTACGAACTGTGGTTCAAAAGATAATAAAGTTCCCAGGTATCCATTTGTATGTTTTTCTTCTTCTTCACAGGTAATGATAAGTGATCAATTCGATCCTGACTTTTTGCTTGAAAATGTCTGACAAGTAAAAGGCGTTTAGCTCCGACTTCTTATTCTGGTCAAAGAGAGATTCGATGCGACGGCACTCCAGAGACGTTAATGGAGGAGAAGAATGTTTATCTAAGCCTTTATACCACTCGTTCAACACGAATTCTGTCTCGATGAGACCCCAAGCTTTGTTCAGATATTCGTCCAATTTTTCTTCTTGACTCAACATCAGACATTTGTCGTGTTGAATTTGACTGGGATGATCGTTGTGATATCCTTAGCACTCTTCCTTGATCAATTCTTTCATTATATCTGCCAGGACTGTAGCAAAACAGGAGACTAAATGGGCTTCTTGTTCTGGCCATCTTGACTTCATCATGATAACTTCTTCGTCTTTGTCTTGGGATTCTTCTTCCACGGTCTCCTCACATTCCATGTCCAAAGTTTCTCCACTTGGTAAAGAGGGATAACAGTCCTCCATAGCTTCTAATAATCTAGAATGACTTCTCTTAAACTGTTGATTTCTAAGGTATTGTCAAATTCTGCATACAGGAGGACGTTCACTGTGTCAGGTAGAGGATTAGTAAACTGAAGTTTCACACGAATCTGGCCGGATTTTACAGGGTGGAAATGTCTCTCGTCGCTGCCTTGGTCTGGAGTGAAATCAAACGCCCACAAACCGTAGCCTCCTTCGTAATCCTCGTACGATATGCCGTGACTGGTGTTGGTTTCTAACTGTCCGGTGGCTTCGTACAGGGACAAGTACGACCTCAAGTAATTCCTGTCACCAAACTTAGGCTCAAACGGTCGGGTACACAGTGTCTTACCATCGCGACTGACTTCGATCTTGGACACATTGTAATGATGAAACTCGAAAGGATTTTCATGGTAGGCCCCCTTTGAAGGTTGAATTCTTGACGATACCAAGGATTAAACGTTTGGGTAACTGTCCTTGGAACACATGATCTTCGATCATGGATCGCTGTCCAGCAGGAATGGTGAACGTTTTCACTTCCACTCTTCGTATCGGATACTTGGCGGTCGTTCTGCTCAACGTTTGAATGACGTCGTTTCCCACTTTAGGTAACACTTCCACACGACGCACGTAGAGTCTGGCTTCTTCGATTTTGGTTTTGTAAGTGGAACCATCAGCAGCCATCAAATGGAAAGCGGCACTGCTGCGATTCAGTCTCAAGCGGTTATCCACCCCATTCAGCAAATACTTTTCTTGTAACCACATGTCTAGATGCAAGCGATCCATCAGTTCTAAACTACGACTTAGATGAATTTTCGTTCGTCGTTCTACAAATCCCGTTGTATTTTGAGCATCCCCAGCAACTGTAATGCTGTTGAACTTAGTCGCTTTGTCAGGTTTCCATACCACGGAAGCATCCAGATGAGTGTTCTTGGCTTCTTTTCCGTACGTCAAGAGATTTTCCTGGAACGCTTGGTAAGGGGAAGTAACCATGCTGCTGCTGACCAGTTTGCTATTCAAATACAGGTCCACCTCGCTAAACAAGGAATGCATGAAATTATTGACGGGAGCTACTAATTGTCTATGTTAGCCTTGGGTGGTTTGATCACTTTCACTTTCAAGTACAAGTAACTGCTATTCAGATCGATGTAATCTTCGGGCTGTCCTTTGATTTCAAACTCGATGGGAGCGGAATCCGTCAAAGAGGAGACGGGATGAAATTCCGCCCACTGGGATTCTTGCATGGTCATCATGGTGGGGGGCATGGCGAACAGATCCAGTTCCGACTTGGAACAGGCGCAAGACTCTCGGTGCATCATTTTTTTTTCTGTTTCTCAATAATCGAAAACGTCTAAGTCTCGAACGGTTCTTCTTTTCTTTGCCTTTCTAGCTTTAGACGTGTGAAGTCTGGTGAAAGCGTGTTTTCTTCGTCGTCTCTTTGTACCTTGTCCTTGCTGAATGCCTGACTCGGTAGCGTGCAGAGCATTTATAGGTGTGTCTCGTCGGCCAAAAGGTCTTTACCCGTTTGCAACAAGACATTTTTGCCTGCCCTTAAGAAAGCTTCTTTGGGATTTTGTTTGTCGATGATGATATTTTGGAGAAATTCTTTGCCTTGCGTCAGTGCCGGATCTTTCAAGGTGTGCAATCCGCGTGTCACCATCGGTTTCAACACCGGAGCCACCGAACGAAAAGCCGAATTTAGCATATCTCCTAAACCGTGTCCTCGCTGTCGAGCAACCCCTCGGTACACTGGATACATGACTTACGAGTCGTGAGAGAACCGTTTTCGAAAATGGAGTTTCACCGTGACTTTTCCTTTGGTGAATGGAATATTTTGTCCCAGATCTCCTTCTATAGCAATGTTGACCGTGTCAAAATACGACTTGCTCACAAGGAAATAGTGAGGATGTACAAATTCGCGGTGGACGTGGTAAGTGTTTCCACCTTCCTCGTCAGCGGCCTTGGCAGAATCCACTTTGAAAGGAACGACACGCAGTAATGGCACAGAGGTGTGTCCCACCACGTTATACTCCACCACATCGGAGTACACAAACATCAAATTCAGTCCTTGGTTCAGTTCTACCGGGGTAGGAAAAAACTTGGCAAAAGTATCGTTGCCGGAAATGACTGGTAATTCGTGTTTTTGTTCTACTATCTTCCTCAACTCCATGTCCCCGCCCAACATGGCAAACAATTCAGGACAAAATAAAAAAGACATGATTTTACCCCCCTCAGGAAATTTCATCAGGAAGCGACGAGCTGTTTTGTGGTACTCCAGAGTGACACTTTTTTTGACACTTTCCAAAGCTTTCTGAAACACGACATTAAACCTGGAGGCTATGGTGCTCACCAAATGTTGACCACTAAAATAATAGCCTGGGGGAATGAACAACTGATAGGTGGTTCACTTTTGATTTTTTGTGCCAGGGATTTTGATGTTATATTTGCCATGGGTATCCAAGTACTGTTGCAATGGCTCGTCATGAACTTCCACCGTAATAAAATTTTGATTGGGAAGGACATTGAGGACTTGGGTCGGGTGAATGATTTCTACTAAAGCCACTTCCCAATGGGCTTCGTGATCTAATGGGATGGCCTGAGGTAATTTGGCCGTGTAACAGCACAACGTGTTCTTGGGAAACACCTCCACAGAACTGTCACTGGGTTAGGTTAAGTAAAATTGGTTGTTAGTGTGACTCATAATTCCAGAGTTATGTGGCTGTCCGAGGGGTTATTGGACGTCAGAGGAGTGTCTCCGCCCAAAATAGGGTTGTTGTTGTTGTTGTTGGAGTGGTGACTGACACTGGCACTGGACACAAGGTTCCCCTTGTTCCCGTTGGAAGAGAATTTCAGGGAGGGATTGGGAAGCATGTAACCGATGCAACTGCTTAATAAAATGGTCCACAATTGTTTGTCTCCTTGTTGCAAACTCAAATTGGCAATGGCTGCCCCGATGACACAATACACCACGAAGATTTGGCAGAAAAAGACGATTTGCGTTTTAGGCACACGTTCTCCACACCACACCCACAAGGGTTGTTTCTGTAAATCTTGCAGAGAAGAACTGGGTGAAGGAGTGGTCGACGTAGCTGCGTCTGTGTGAAAGGGCATGAAGGTCACTTCTTTTTATAGTCGATGAATTGCGAAGCGTCGATCCAGGAATCAACACTGGGTGGATATCCTTTCCAACGTACTTTGACTTCTTTGACGCGTCGTCGTCTTCTTTTTTGGTGACACGTTGTAACTCGGGCAAATTAAACGTTCCTTTGAGCACTTCTCCGTTCATGTCTTCTAATATATAGACGGCAGGATGACGGCCATGCACTCGTCCAGTGACACGAAACAATTCGGTAGTCCAGTTAGGTAAGTAACCTTTGTCGAAAGTGCGTTTGGTTTTGCCAATGCGCACCCAATCTCCTACGGTCAACACTCCACTTTTCTTGGGGACAGCCCTCGTCGGGGACGTACCAAACAGGCGCTCAAACACCAACACTTCGTTCTCGGGAGTCACTTCTTGCGGGGCACGTCCAATGCTTCGATGGCAAGATTGGTTGTACGCTTGCACCAGGTGCGGTAAGATGTCGATGTACTTCAGAGTGTGGTGATGCGTAAAATACTTCCACATGCGTTCTTTCAAAGTGCGTTGAAAACGTTCCACGATGCTGTCTTTGGTTTCAGGATTCTCGGTGGTAAAAAAATGAATGTCACGTTTCTTTAATTCTTTTTAGAAAGCTTGGTTCAGAAATTCGGTGCCTTTGTCCGTTTGCCATCGAAGAGGGTGACGACCGCTTTTGTTTCAACACTCGTTGCAGGGCTCGCACTAACTCACTGCTCGATTTGGAAGTCAAGGCACGACCCAGGCAAATTTGGAAAAGACGTCGATGACACAAAACAAATATTTGTAGCCGCGATTGTAGCTGGCCAAATGAGAGACATCGGCTAAATCGGATCGATGCCTTCCACTCGTGTGCGACTTCTGGAAGACTTGCGTCGAATGGGTTTGTGTAAAGTGTAAGTAGCTTGTTCTTGTAACCATCGTTGCACTTGAGGTAAACGGAGACCTTTCAGTCGCGTTTTGGCAGCACGATACAATTTTTGAACTCCTGCATAACCTGCAGGATGGGATGGATCGTAGTAAATACTGGCTAACACTTTTTCCATTTTTTGTTTGTTTGTTAATAAGACACCCACTCCTGGAGGATGCTACTCTTTTTCTCTTGGGGTATTTTCTTGGATTGCAATGCTTTGCGTGTGCGACCAGCAATAGGTGTCGTAGAGGAAGATGTCTGAGCGGGGGATATCGGTTCTTGTTTCACTTCTGTCTTCACTTCTGTCTTCACTTTCTTTTTCTCTTGTGATGAAGAAGGGGTGGTCATCATCTTTTTCATCCATCCAATTCTGGAGGTAGGTGGTGTTGTTAACTTGCGTACTTTTTCTGGTGGAGTTTCAAACTCTTCTTCTTCTTCTCCTTTTTCTGTCTTGGTCACTGGTAGTGGTGATGGTGCTGGACATTTCATCAAGGTCTTAAAATCTTTCAGAGTGGGAAGAGCTGTTTCGTCTGAGGCTTTCTGGTGAAAGAGTTGCAGTCGTTGCAAGAGTTGACCGTAATTTTGCGATTTTTCTGTTTCGGACAAATCTTGGCGATCCATTAAGGACTGCAATTCGTGTTGTAACTGGGACATCTCGCTCAAATTGGGATTGGGAGGTAAATGCGGGGTACGTTGTTCTTGCCAACGATGGTATTCCATCCATCGTTTGTAAGGCACTAAAGCTAGTTTTCGTCCTTCCATGGGATGTCAGGGGTCAATTCTGAGATCTTGGGACTTCAGAGGGCCTTTTTATCTTGCTCCCATCAGTCCCCCCAAGATGGTTCCCAAGACTCCTTTCAGTAATGGGCCTAACAAGGGGGGTAAAATGCCTCCACGTTGGACCAACATCTTCTTCTTTTGTCCGATGGGAATTTTCTTTTGAACCATTTGGCGAAGAACGTGACGATGTTTGCCTAAGCATTGTTTCTGGTGTTTGGACAAAGGGATCGTGCCTTTCAAGACGTTCAAACAACATTCGCACACGGTATCGATGACCTCTTTGGAGGCTGATTGAATGAGTTTTTTTCGTAGGGGTGGAGAAGCTTTGGACAGGACAGATAACATGTCCCCATGTTTGACTAAACGAGGAGGCAGTCCTTTCCTTTTCTTTCCTTGGGGTTGTTTAGACGAGGGATGTTTTCTGGAGGGTGACATCTTCAGGAGCACCAAAACACTGATACTCGGTCACACATCTTTTTTATACTGGAACGCGTCGCCACTGATTGTCTTTACGTCGTATTGACTTCAGAACAGGCATGACACGTCATGCAGGGGTACGTAACGGACTAAATCGAGCCAGTTCTTGCTTGGACAAATCCAGTAAACTTTGTAACATTCCCGATCTTTCTTGAACTTTGATTTTGGGAGAAGGTACTTTGTAAGCAGCAGCCACTGCCACTAAATTGGAGGGTCCTGCCACTGGAGAAGTTCTTGGAGTCATCAGCGGAGAAGTTCTTGGTGTGATCAACGTCTCCAAGTACTCTTCAGTTCTTGGTGTCATCATTGGAGAAGTGAATGAAGCTGAGGCTACCGGAGACGCAGTCACCGCCGTTGCATGTCGTGGTTTGCGAGTGTAAGGTTGCGTCATGGCCGAAGTGCCTCTCTTGCGGCTTGTTTTTTGTGGACTTTTCTTTTTCTGGGGACTTTTTCTCTTCTTCTTTTTCTGGGGACTTTTCTTTTTCCGGGGTGGTGTCTGGTAAGAGGAGGGTCCCGCCACTGGAGAAGTTCTTGAAGACACAGGTCTCCTTGGGGACCTGGTCTTGACAGCGTGGCTCTTTTTCTTCTTCTTGGAGCTTCGTTTGACTTTTTTCTTGGGGAGAACTTTGGGGGCATTAGGATCCCATCTTAAGAGAGAGCGAATGATGACCCCTTCTAGAGTACCGCTCCCTCCAGGTTTCAAAATGATTTGTTTTTTGGTTTGAGTGTCGATGCGGGGATCGGCCAGTTGGGTCAAAGCGACTTTGTTTCGATCAAAATAGCGTTTGGTTTGACGAGGAATCTGAATGATCCCTTGCAGTAATTGACGTGCCGTCACCGTGAACCATCGTGAGACTTCTTTGAGACTGGCGTCTAAGACACGAACTCGTATTTGTGGATTTTTTTCTCGACTGATGCCATACAAGGCACGAATCAATTTGACGGGGAGATGTGATTGAAGGGACGTCATGTTGACGCTGTGTGAGACAGACGAAGTGTTTGAGGTTTTTATAGATTTTTTTTGTTGAGTGAAATTAAGTCGAGGACGGAGACGTGTACAGGACAGGCCCTCCGTCTTTGCCCCAGTGGTGAAACAATTGGGTACGAAATCGCAAGTCATCGGGGGTTGTAGGTTTGAAATCGACGAGTAAATAAGCGTGCGGAGTTTGAGTGGCATCATCGTACGCCTGAGTCAGCCAAGGTGTTCCTAACTGTTTGGCTAAGACTTGCAGTTGCGATTTATCTCGAGGGCTTTTAAACAAGACCACGTAATGTGCATTGAGACTGATGGTGCGATGGGCTTTGCTTTGTTCAAACAAATTTTGGGTGATGTAAACGACACTGGCATTACGATGATGCCCTTTGCGCGTGAACCACAGTTTAATTTTTTCTTCGTCTTCTCCTAACATGTCGTCAAAAATGACACAATGGGTGTGACGGGAGTCAGAGTCGATGCCGTCGTCTTCTTGAGGAACGCCTTCCACAAACACGATGGAATCGCCTTGACTTTCTCGCAAGAGGCTGTACGCCGATTGCCACTCTTTGTAACACCACACGATGCGCTGAGGTGGTCGATCGATCAAATGATGTTTATGTTCGATCAAACGTTCGACGAATTCGGTTTTGCCTGAACCGCTAGGTCCAGCAATGAGCATGTTAAAGGGATGGCGAAGATACAAAGCCTCCCAACTGGCACGATCTAAGTATTCGTCGATGACTTTGACAGTGGAGGAAGAGGGGGCAGAGACAGCAGAGGCAGCCATAGTGTTAGGAATGTCACTTGTGACACGAAACCAGACAAGACAAGAGTTTATATACTTTTTCAGAACACGTTTATTGAATGTTTTAAACATGAACACGAAAGACAAAAATACATAAAAGCCAAAGGCTTAAGTACAACCATAAAAGGCACATGAAAACCATTAACGTGGAATAAACACAAGTGTCTGTACAACATGTTTTGGGTAATGTTCTGACCAGTTCTATAGGGGGTAAGGTCACGCAAGTGTCCTCCCAAAAAGGTCTTTCAGGCATGTCCACGACAGTCCTGTCCTGGGTGACGGGTTCTTCTTCTGGTACCGTCACCAACACAGGTTGAAAAGTAACTTTTTTACTTGAACAACTCTCGTGCATACTGGGCCACTTCTTGGGTCCAAGCTTCAAAACCCCCTTTTTTCCAGGCACGGACATCTGTCCAATGGGGGTGTAAGTCACAAGTTGCACACACATCGTCATACACGTCTTGGGTAGCTAAAAGTTGACGAATCTTTTTTTCCCGTAGAGGTCGAGAAGTATCCACATGAAAACGCAAGGCTTTGAGCAAAATGAGTGTCTCATGAACATTTAAAGGCACCACTTTCATGTTGAATGGGGTGGTAAATACTGTTCGTAAAGAGTCCACAAGGAATCGGCTGGTAAACGAAATCCCAAAAAACAAGTCACTAAGACACACACTATGCGTCGTCCCAAATTGAACGGATACAGTTCTTGTAATAATTGATGGCAATGATCCACGGTTTGAATATGGTCATTGAGTTCCTTCCACGGAATCTGTTCAATCACTTGTGACATAAGCCGTGGCATGGATTCCTGATTTTGAAGTCTCTTTATTTCGAAAGCAATAAAGGTACTTTCTAACTAGACATCTTCGTTCTCCAGTGGGGAATCTAAATCTTGCATACTGTAACCTACACTTCAGAGTTTGTTTAGATGTTTCCTCATCCGCTAAGCAGATTCCACGTAAAATATGTTAGTAATCCTTTAACTTGTCTTCCTCAATGCGTTGCTCTAGGTGAATCTCGAAGTAACCAAAATTACAAACATTTCGTTCATTCACTAACTCAAAGTGTTGAACAAGGTCTGACCACTGAAACTATTTCTGACGAATCAGTTCTTTTATACCATTCAGGTACCAGTGGTTAAACATCTGGTGACGTAACGGATGCAACTGTTCTTTACGTTTGACTTGAATTTTGACCAGCTCTTGGTAGGTGCGTTCTCTCAACTCCACAGGCAAAGCACGAATGTTCTCTTGTAAAGTATCCATGAACAGGTCATACTAAATCCTCTTTCTGACACAAGAAATGTACTGTTTGCACAGACATGGTTTTACTTCAGTGTCGAATTTAAATCGTTTAGTCATTAATTTACACATTACAATTCGTTCAGAAGTTTCCTCTTTCACTAAGTTGACATTCCGTAAAAGATGTTGGTAATTCGTTAACTCTTCCTCTGGAATTCGATGCAGTAAGTTTACAATGTAGTAAATAGAATCATCAATAGCAAACCAATCATTTTTAAAACTAGGGGGTCGTTGATCAATGTCTGTCCAATGGAACACTTTCAACTGAATCAGTCCTTGTATAGCATTCAGGTACCAGTGGTTCAAACACCGGTGACGTAACGGATGCAATTGTTCTTTACGTTTGACTTGTATTTTGACCAGCTCTCGGTAAATGCGTTCTCTCAACTCCACAGGCAAAGCACAAATGTTCTCTTGAAAAGTATCCATGAATAGGTCAGTCAGTACAATTCACAATCTTCTTCTAGAGCAAAAGTAATCCACATAGTGAGTAATTTCTGACCACTGTCATTCAGGGTAACGTTCAAGAATGTCACTGAACTCTTTTGATGTAAACGGTTTAGAGTAATATAATAGGATGAATGCACCCTTGACCCAGAGAAATCTAACACATTGATTGACTTTTTTCACTTTCCTCTTGTGAATTTCTCGGCACAAAAGTTCTACAGTTACCCATTGAGATTTCACTCTGGCAAGTCCCTGCCAAACTTCCTTGTAAATTTTCTCTTGCAGTTCTATAGGTAATGATTCAATATCGTTTTTGAAATGGAGTTTAAATACTGTTCTCGGTGATGTCCAACATTTGACTCCTAGCTAATCTGGTTTCTTCTTCTTCAACGACATGGTAAGTTACTTCAATGTCTCGGTCCCACTAAGGGTAAGTAATGACAATTCGGTGACCAACGAGCATGTTCTACGTAGGCCGAATCTTGCGGTTCCCAGTGATGAAGTGAGACACCGCAACTGAAGCACTTGACTTTATCCCCTTCGCCCAAGTAGAAAAATCCGGCTCTGGCTAATTCTTCAGGGGTCGGTCCTCCCAGATGCTTAGGTCATTTTCCTTTGAACGATTGAAGACGATTTTCAAAGTCGCAGTATTCCGACAAGCGCACAGGAAACGAATATTCTTCTTTCACAGGTTCGTTTCGATGAGGGTTGGGTGACATGGACAGGAGTTTGCTCAGGGCTGGATGACATCCGTAGGGGGGTAGACGTGAAGGTGGACATTCACCTTTAAAACGAAACCCAGTAAAGTGTCCAAGAGGACGAGCGGCATCGCTTTCGCATCCCTCAGGTTTGACACGCACAGCATCACTTTCCATGATGGGGTAGTGAGAACAAAGTTCCCATGATGCTTTACGGCATCGCTAAGGTCACAGCGTATAGCATCGTTCCCATCGCAAGGCTCACAATCGCATTCCACTTCAGAAGCCCCAAACTTGAATTGTGCCTTCCTGAACTTGTTTTTTGTTTCTCTGAAAGTATTCATCTTGTTCGCTTGGTCTTGGTAGTCACAATGAACTATCGATCTTGCCTAGGGTTCCTTTTTATATACAGACCAATACCGACGTGTCCATACGGTAAGGTGAAATGATTGGGAAGTCGCACTCGCTTCTGGTAGATGATATGATAGACTTTTTCCAAAGGTCGACTGACGATGTGGTGAGTGGGTAAACGTACAATCTTGTTCGGCTGGTAGGTGGTCACTTTAAAGTGTTCATCCTCTCTAGACTGCAAGGCTTCTTTCAATACCCCAAAGTTGACCACTCGACTGGTGCGATAATTCAGAATCAATCCTTACACTTTACACTTCGTGTGCACTTCTCCTTGTTTGTCCCGGTATTCGTAGCCGTAATTTTTTGGACCACCACTCACGAAACTTAGAATCTTGTCGTCGGGGTGCTCGTCTGTCCAGGCTCCTAAACGGTCTCCTTCGATGTCAGGGTGCTGTTGACCTCGGGTGATCGATGTAAATGCAACTCTTCATGTCAAAGTACAGGACACGTTCCCCTAACAGTTCTAAAGCTTCGTACAATTTTAAGCGAGCATGAGCTGTCACGTAAGCCGCAATGATGACATTTCCAAAGGGGTCATCTTCTACAAAGTCCAGATCTTCTTCGAAAATGACCAAGATCAAATTCTCGCGAACGACGTCCACCTGTTTGATGAATTTGGTTTTGTCGTGAATCATCTGGAAGTAGCGGGAAGGTTCCGTCAAATATACCGTCTTGGGTAAACACGGTCGTTGTGCCATTTTACCCCACAAGCAATTTAACATCACTTTGGCAAACGATCGCCTGCCTTCGTTTTTCTCGATGTGATCTAAAGTAATGCCTTCTTGTGCCCAGTATTTCTCTTTGAATTGTATTTGGTCTTCGGGAGTGTGACACCTGGACGGATAACCACTGGCTTCTTGCTTCAGTTTCAAAAAGGCATCCACGTAGTCTGCGAAATACCTTTCTGCGTGGGGTCACCCTTGTGGTATTGTTGTGTCTTGGGAAAGTTGCAAATTTCGTACACTTCTAACAGTTGGTATCCCATGTCCAAAGCTTTGAACAATTCTACGCTGACCCAGGTTCCCGTCAAGGCCCGTTCTTCCTGGGTGTGCTGACAAGGTTGGTCTTGGTTGCACGTTTCGGCACAAGTACAGCACAAAGGAAACATCAGTTTGCCTTGACAATGGTGAGGTAACACGGGATGGTAAAAGTCCTTGGGAGGCAAAACTTTGCACTTGATCAAACCTTCGTATTGTCGAATGTTTTTCAGGTCGATGTGTTCGGTGAACAATTGCGGGTGCCCTGCAAGAAAGCGACAATATTTGCACACGTAGGGATACAGCGAACACACGTGCAAGTATCTGATTTCTTCTCCTTTCTCTTCGTCAACTTGGTACAGCAAACAGGTGGCATTGGTCCTTCCTCCGTACAAACTATCCCTCGGGTTCAGGGGGTCCATGAACTGGTAACTTTCCACGAGGCGTTAAAACTCGGGATCGGTTTCAAACGGTGATCGTACTCGTGTTCCCACATTTCCACCACTTGGTATCCTTGCTGTTCTAACTTTAGGCGTCGCTGACAAGTGGCCTGGTACAAGTCTTGCATGGTTCGTTGTAAAAACTGATTTTTAGTGCCACGATCAGGGTAACAGACGAGACATCCGTTAAATAAGCAACCGTTAAACTCGTACACGATCTTGGGGTTTTCTAAGTCCCAGCCATCGACCGAATGCGTTCCAATGGTCTTTTCGCCCCCCCCCCCCCCCGTTGCGGACATGCTGAATCCACTTGTCTTCCTTGTCGCACAAGTAATGTAACCAACGTAGGGCTTTGACCGAGTATTGACGTTTGACATAATTGGTAATTTGAGGACTGATGACAGCCACGGTGTTTTCAGGCATGAATCTTTGCCGGTACACTAAGGAACACGCTTTGGCAATGGTACAAGCTTCTTTCAAAGGATCGACCCCTCCGTGTTCCATGAACAGTTCTCGAAATTTTCCATAGCATCGACGTAAAATGTCCACGTCGGAACGACAATACTTTAGCATTTCTTCCTGAAAGTCGAAAGGGTCAGAGGCGTGAGCCTGGTACCAAGCGTAGAAAGCTTCTCGTTGTTCGGTACGCATGTTGTCGGGGTCGTAATAGTGAGCCTCAGACAAATGGGGTAGAACGGCGTGTTGATTGGCTTCCGTATTGAAAAAGTGTGGAAAGTACCCTTTAGCCATTTCTGTCATTCCAAACGTTTTAGGCATTCGACTCAAAGGCATGGCCAAATAGCTCATCGAATCTTTAAACTGTACTTGTCCCACTTGCATGAAAATGATTTTGGCTCCCTTCAAAGTGACTTTAGGACGTTCGGTGCCATGTTCCGTATAGTATCTCAAAAGAAACTGTCCATCGTATCCGGAGAAATTGTGAGCCATCACTGTGGCCTGGCGATGACAATCTCCGTAACGTTCGATGTCCTCTTTGCTCCACGTCTTGTCGATGGGGTCTAAGACCCATTGTGCGAAATCGGCTAGCGTGTTCGGTCCTCGAAAGATTTTTTCACGCCCTCCAGGAATCTTGCTGCAGTGAGGGCAATGACTGAAAATAGGTTCTTGAATGCACTCTTCGCACGCTCGATGAGCCACGCAGAAATTAGGAATGTGAATGCCAGTCTCTTGCATGCATTCGAAATCGAAAAAGATGAAATTGCCTTTCTTCTTTTGACCGTCTTCTTTCTCTGGTTGGGATTGGTATTTTTGCACGTAGCATTGGTGTTCCAAGTCCACGATGTGGTGACAAATGTGACATTTTTTCTTTCCTGAACATACGTGTGCCTTGGTACTATTGGTACGTATGCCTTGTCCACACGTAGGGCACAATCTCAGGAGTTGACAAGCACATTTCTTCTGTGAACCTTGCATCTTCAAATGTTGTTGGTAACAGGCAGGGCTGACAAACGTGCGCAGATAAGTTGAACAATGCACTGGTTCTTGTCCTTCGCTCAGACAGGGTGGAGAGGCAAACATCCTGAGTATTTCGATCCACAATGCTTGTGTTGCTCTAAATTGTTATAACCATAGTCACATTTCTCACAATAATATCTGTATCCCAGGAATCCAGTGATACTGATAATGATATCAAAATGGTGATCGTGATGATAGACGTGAATGTATTTTCCATCTTTAAAGTCTTGGCCTCGAAACAACAGAGGCCCGCGTACTTCTTGAGGGTACACTTTCAAGGTGAGGCGTGGAGCTAGGATATCTTGCAATTTTTGCATTTCAGGAATGCCACAGGGTTTGTCTTTGGGCAAGTCGGCTTGTTGCAACAGGAGTTCTGCTTCGTTTCGTTGTTTGGCTCGGTCAGATTTTCGAATGTTCTCCCAGGCTCTTTTCCATTCTGTCGTGTCGTTTTTGCTGGCATAGGTTCGTCCCACCACGATGGCACGGGCTAAACACATCTGGTCCTGAGGGTTGTTAATTCGGACGAGGCTCTTTTTGGTGGTGCGAAGGTCGTTCACCAATAAGACCTTTTTGCGGCCAGTCCCTTGAGGAGGAGAGACGTGGGTCATGTCCAGTGTGGCTTTTCCATCGGTGATGTCAAACTGGTCATTGGATTGTTGCACGTGTTGAATCTTGTCCATGACTTTGGAAGCGGTCAATTCTGCAGGGCTCCTAAACTCGATCCAAACAGGGATTTCAAACCGTCGTGTTGTATGGAAAGTCTCAAGCGATCGCCTTCTTTGGGTTGACATTGTCGCTTGAGTGTGGCAAGCAAAGAATCCCACATGTCGGTGATGAACCCTTCTGCGTTCTCTAACGGTACGTCGGACTTGAAATCTTTAAACTTCACCGTGTATTTGTAAGCCGTGGTTCTAAATTTTCTAGATGGACGCTTTTCCGTCTCTCGAATGTCATAGTACTTTTCAGGGTTGACTAAGGGCGGTGAACTTTGTTTAGAGGGTTCCGATTCTGTTTCACTCATGTCCTCTTCAAAATCACTGGCATGAATTTGTGCTAAGACTTCAGCCCTGGTACGAGGCGATAGATCACGTTTCTGCCTCTTACTTTCTTCTTCTTTCTTCTTGAATGAATTGGATCGTTTCATCTTGATAGCAAAACGTCAAATGACTAAAGTTTAAACACCATGGACTAATTTATAGTCATGGCAGACCAGCGTATATAAAAGGGTGTGTGTCTTGTCCTTTCACTATTCATTTCAGTCACAAAGCGAGCACAACGATGGAAGAGACTACACAAATCGAACGTTTCATCAGGGCTTTGCGAGGGGTCATTAGAAAATTCTCTTCAGACCAGCCGACAGACTACTCTCCTTCCTTGCGAGATTAAAGTCAAGATACTTGCTATATCGGTCAGAAGAAAGGGCATTGGTCTTCAGAGTGTCCAGACCGTCAAAAAAGAAAAAAAGGGGTTAGAAAAGACAAAAGTCAAGATACCTGTTATTATTGTCAAGAAAAAGTACATTGGTCTCCAGATTGCCCAAAAAAGAAACAAGAGGAGTCAGAAGAAGAGAGGGATTCTTCAGAGGAAGAAGAGGAAGAAGAAGAGGAGGAAGAAAGCAGACAGGTGAAGAAAAAGAAACAGGAGAAGAAAAGAAGAAGGGAAGAAAGTGAGGGGGAAGAGGAGGAAAAGACTGTAACGGTGAAGAAATTCAAAAAACAGATACTAAACAATGAGACAGAAGGAGTCTATGAACTTTTTAAAGTGCTTTGTTGTGAATTATGAATTGGATTGTAAATATTTATAAAAGAATAAATTAGGTGTAAAAAGGTAAGTGTCTTTGGGTTTTGATTTTAAAATAAGAACGTACACTCACACATTCATGCACACGTACTATAGGGGTAAAACGTTTTTTTTTTTTAGTTATTGGCAATTGAAAGTCTATCTCTTTTCGAGAGACGTGGGTGGCCCTGAAAAGGGCCTTTTTTGGTGTAGGGGTGAGTTTAAGCAATCAACTTTAACTGTCGTAAGCCTTTGCCACGGCCAAGGCCTACTTCTGGACTGCGTACTGTTGATGATGATGATTTGGTTGAAATCACTAAGGGTGGCACGGCAGGCTTAGTCACAGGGTTGGAGTGTTTAGCTCGGGAAGGTCGTAGTTTCTTCGGTGGTAATAAAGAAGTCTGATACATTTGTTTCAGACTTCTTAACTCCGCTAAAATGTCTAACAGTACCGTGACCGTTTGATTTTCACACCCTTGTTTCTTTGCTGCTGCTTCTTCTTGTTGTTGTTTTTTTCTTACCTCTTCTTCTTGCTGTTGTTGCTGTAGGAGAAAAGCTTGTTCCACTTCCTTTTGCTGTTGTATAAATTTCTCCAATTCTTCTTTCTGTCTCTGTCTAAAATTTTCCACGTGCGGTAATGAAGGAGACGAAGGTTCCGGAACAAATTCTTGCGAGGTAAGAAAATCCACAAAGTCCCAATTCACCTCTTCTGAAAGTAAGTCCGGGTTCCCTTGGGTGGTCTCCACTGCTGGGGCACCCCAATTTATCGTTTTCTGAGTTTCCGTCATGTTGAAAAAACTGTCACATGGATTGACTGCACACAGGCGCTAGCGAATCTATATAGACCACGTGACGTCACAGACTGCTCTCTTCCGATTGGACGTGGGCTGACTGAATTTTGTAACGCGTGTTTTGGATTGGTCAATGAACTCAATCCGTTTCAATCCTTCCTCTAGCTATAAATAAGCGCAGTTCACTGCATTGATTCACCTGTTCTCGGCGCCTCAACATGTGGACCGACGTTCAATCTTCTACGCTTGTGTCTTCGATGATGTTCAGGACGGACATACCGATGTATGTCCGATCCAAGTGGACAGTTGTCTATAGGACCGACACCAGCCTGTGGATACGTAGGATTTACGTGGAAAGGCAAGGATGCCTCAAAAGAGTTTTAGTATATGGACCTACCATTAGACGAAGCCTAAGACGAAGAAGATGTTGCAGATGCCCTTTATGCTAAGGGCATATTAACATAAACCCAAAGGCCCTTTTCAGGGCCACTCCAATGTCTCGAAAAGAGATAGACTTTCAATTGCCTACCCCATTTTTTATTTTTTTATTTTTAAAAAAAAAATAGAGACCCCTCCCTGTTTCAATTTTCGTATGTTCCATTTCCATAGACCCATCAGGTCGGAACCATATTAAAATAGGGTCTCGACCCTGTTCCATTTCCCCTAGTCGCTCAACAGACCCAAACTCTATTCCCATGTTCAATTCCCCTTGTCCCTAGAATTGCTATTTTTATTCTCCCATGTTCAATTCCCCTTATCCCTAAAGTAGTTTTTTTTTCTCCCATGTTAAATTCCCCTTGTCCCTAGACAAGCCCAAAATCTATTCCCATGTTAAATTCCATTGTCCCTATAGTGGTATGACAATATTGCCCATGTTAAATTTACATAGTCCCTATAGTGGCCCAGGGGTGTTTTTAATGGTAAGTCCCATTGTCCCTATGGTGGCCCCATTCACTACTTGTGCTTGAAAGTAAGTAGTGATACAAAGTGCTACTTAGTTTACAAAAAATTAAGCATTATGTACATGAATGCAATACAATGAGGAACATAAAATGGGAAGATAACCAGTGAATTCAATATTTTCCTTATTTCCTAATCATTGCTGATAATTCTTCCCAATAAACATGTCTTATTCCTAAAAACAGGAACATATCTTTGAGACCTATTGTACCAACCATTCCAATATATGTGTACCAGGTAAGACAAGGTTTGTAGTTTTTCAGATTTTTGTAACAAATGATCTTTAGGAACTGGTTGCTAAAATGGATCATATATTAACTATGTAATTCTGTAAGAAATTATCCATTTGGATACTTTATTGATTTGCATTGTAAACTGATTTTGTTTACCACAGATTCGACTTTACCTTTCATGAGTGGATATATATAGGGACTTGTTATTCACAGAGTAAGAGATAGTTTTCTTGACCTACACACACATGCTTTTCTTCCAACGAAATATTTAGCTTATTAAGTTGATTTTGATCTATCAATTTTATCTTAGCACAGTAGGCACATTGAACTCAGTATTGAAAACTCCCTAGATTACCTGTATTACTTAGTATAATAATGTCTTCGAATTACAAAGAATGTAATAATTTCAATAGGTGTTGTTGTCTAGATCGTATTTTTGTGTAGTTTGTGTATTCCTATACACTCCAAAACAATATATATATTATAGTGAAAATGTATATATCTATGTTGTCACTCTTTTTACATTATGTATTAATTACGTTATTCTTTGAAACTGAACATTGTTTTGACAAGCGCATTTGTGTAAATACAGGCCCAACTGGCGACGTTGGAGATAAAGGAACAACCGGTAAGTCGTATATCGAATGTACATTCTGAACATTTCGGTTCGTTTCCTTGAAAATAAAGCTCTTGACTGATGAGAGCACAAAAGGAAGTTTTGCCGTCTTCAAAAGGAAATATGGTCATTTAACTCTACAAGAACAGTTAATAAAATACTAGATTTAAAGATATGCTCTTACTTCTGCGCAAGGAGCAGACCTTTAATTGCCATGTCAATATGAACCTTAATTAAAGGAGCACCTGCCAAAAACAAACAATAAAATCATGCTCCAGTCTTTAAGAATTAAAGTGCGTATCATTCGGTTAAGTGCTGATGTATTTCCTTTGTTGTTTGTGAAAGTAATGGAAATCATTATGCTCAGATCTTAGTTTTGCGATATGCTACAGTCAAATGGTCGTATTTGGAAATACAACTTTGGTTGTCTGCTTTACAAGTCTACGGAATTTCCAATAGAATATACGGATCACGACAATTGATCTATTCTGGACATTTATGATAATATATGCTACTATGCATATTAACAGAGTGTAATTGAATAATAAATTTTCATAATGTTGAGTTTTCATTTCTTGTTCACGCTTTTTAGACATAGGTCTTATAGAGAAAGGAAGATAAAAGTATTAAACTAACTAAATGTAAATTAAAATGTTTTGTCAGATTACAGATACATATCTTTTTTCTCAAACAGGGGGAAACTCTTTCAGGAATGTAATGTAATGCGATCAATACGAAAAATGAAAAATGACCACAAATGTTACATTATCTAGATTATTGTTGTACTTTACGGAACATTACATGTCTTTCAAGTGTGGAGAAATGATTCTCCTAATAAATTGCCATATCTATATTTTTCAATTGCAATGTGTACATGTTTGTAACTGTATTCATCATAGGATTAACAGGTGAAAAAGGAGAGAGCGGCGAAAAGGGGTTGATAGGATTACCAGGGGAGAAAGGAAGTGATAGCCCAGATGGATTTATTGGAAATCCAGGTACTATTCGTCGTAAATTTAGTCTAACGTACTTTTGCAATATTTTTTATTTACACTTCTGGAACTTTGCACCATCGAGTCATTATTTTGCTAACGTGCCTTTAAAATCTCAGTATATACGTAGCAATTAAACTCGTCAGGATAGATGATTTAAGTGATATTTGTCCCGTTAGGTTTTTGAACTTCAATGAAAACTATAATTTTCGAAAATAATACATCAGCTTTTTGTGCGAAAAGATGCTTTTTTGTACAAAAGAAACCCCCAAATATTTTTCAGTTGATCCTTTGTTCTTTCTGCAATCACCAAAAACATTTTTATATGGATCAAATAAACTAACTCATTGGAAACTATTTTTTGTTATCTTCCGGTTTTATAAAATACTATTCAGCATGAAATAGTAACGGCTATGACAGCGTTGTATGGAATTTAGTGAAAACGTTGCAGTTATAAAACGAAATGTTGGTAACTAGCACTTGCGCGTATATTGAGGCTATATTCTTATTCGAACACAGTATAATTACAGCTTCAGTCAAAATATTTTCTGTAATTAGTTCTACAACTATCTCAAACTATCGTATGCGCCCACTTGCTGAATTCATTTTCTTGCAGTCTGACATGATATAGTATTACTTTATTATTCATAACATCAGATAAATGTCATACACACGATACGATAAAATCAATCGTAAACTGTTTAATACACAGGCCAAACAGGAGATAAAGGTGACACTGGTTTGCCCGGAATATCGGGACAAAAGGGCGAGAAAGGCTATCAAGGAATCACGGGACTGAAAGGTGACCACGGGGACATTGGACTACATGGTGACAAGGGCAGTGATGGAATCAAGGGTGAAAAGGGGGTTATGGGTTCAGCAGGAATTCAGACGCAGGGACGAAAGGGAGAGAAAGGAGTGCTAGGTATTTTTGTTCCGATAAGGGAGGGAAATAATAAGGAAATTTTCGATCAAAAATTATTTAACAGTAGTAGATAGGATCAGTATCTACATGTAATGTCAACGATATGTTCGAAATTAATTTGCATATTTGAGCTGGACACATTTGTATCATCTGACTTAATTAAGAGTCAGATGTTTTCCCGTCGGAATAATGAATTGTTTACACTTAAAGTCGTAGGCAGGATCAATGGCTGTATCCAATGTGCTCCATTTAGCTTGGACACTTTCTGTTCCGGAAATGAAATTATCATTTTAAACTATGCGTGAACAAAAAGATAAAAAGCAGCAACACATGTCTGCAGCTACCTAATATTCAGGTAAAACTTCCATTATTTAAAATGATTTTATTTGATTTATACTCATAGTAGGTTCTAAATAGACTTAGTGGGTTTTCGAATAGCAACAACATGAGGGCGAACGTTGAAAATTACATATGTGCAAACTGGTCCGACAAAAAACAGTGGCTGTACTCAGGACATTGTGGCAGGTGATATTATGTTCCATAACCTCAGCACATGTCAAGAACGTTCCATTGCATCTTATATAGTATAACATTTGAAATGTATCTTGGCTCACTGAATGATATCGAAACAGGTAGAGCCACTAGTTTAGATAATCAAATATTTAGTCTTTACCTGTTGAAAGGAATGCAGAGTTGAAGATGTACGTTATAGACAGGGACTGATAACCGATTTCAACTTGTGAGACGAATATATAAATTAAAAAAAAAACAATACTACTTCGTTTTCTCTCAAAGGAAATGGCTTGCGCAATCTGGAGCAGTTAGCGAGTGACTTTAAGGACACTCGTAGGTTCACATTGAATATTCTCTACTCTCAAGAAAATTGTCAGAATAGTTTAACATTCAGCCCCTCTAATTGAAATGGAGAACTTCGACATAATATAGATCTGAGAGTCACCGATAAAGGATTGTGTCTTGAGGACCTTTAATTCCCGGTGAGCGTATGTTGATGAATCTGTCAGATAACATTTCGTGTTAGCATTATCGTTGTCATTTTCGTTAGTATTATCATTGGTGAATATTTGACTAATCAGGAAGGACAATAGAAAATGGCCTGCTAGATGTGCCTTTTAGATATACTTATTGATAAGTAGATCAGACTCAGTTTTAAGCATAATTAAGGGAAGTAACAAATACTGATAGGCACAAAGAATATATTATAAAATGTATACAGTTGGAAACTTGAACAAGAAGATCCAGTTTCATATTTTTATCCCCCTTAAGGCAAAAATTAATCCGCTTTACATTACATAAAATAAATGCATAAATCAAAAGCACATATGTCAGATAGCTTCTTTGTTTTATGAATGACCCTCTATAAATAATAGTTCTTATTTTACCTTTCTTGCTGTCTGCAGGACCAGCCGGTGCTGCTGGACCAAAAGGAGAAAGAGGCATTGTGGGTCCATCCGGAATACAACTGCCATCTGATTGCCTCTGTATTCGTACGTTCTCTCTTTATTGTACAATTCAGAGTAATACGAGATATACATTCATACAAACAATTTTTTTTGTAGTGTTAGAAGCATTTAGCTATTACTACATTCGACTTATTTCTAAGACTTCTTGAAGTTGCCATATGTAGATTCCTTCACAATGTTCACCGTAATATTTCAATTGAGAAACCTGTTCTCTTAATATCGGGTTTGTTACACCACTTAACCCCCTCCCAAAGGAAAAAGGGAGCGAAAAGCAAAACAATTCTCACGTAACAACAGACTCTATAAAAGTGTCCATTCCATAAGTTGTTAATTAATATAATTAAAGAAGGAACATTTTTTAGATAGTTGATAATGTATTTCTTGCGTCACGCACCACCACCCGCCTCCATATACATTTAATATCATGATGTATAACTATATGGAACTCTTGCTTTGAGTAAATATACTCTCCGATGTTTTAAATACTAACTTATATACTTACATGATTGGTTTTATCTGTTTGCTTTAAGCGCCACGATCACGAAGAGCAGAGGTCAAAAGAGCGACGCGTAAGTTGACTCTCTGACTGAACTATCATGAAGTTATCTATTATATATATATATATATATATATATATATATATATATATATATATATATATATATATATATATCGTCTTTGAAATTTATGAAATTAAAACCAGCTATTTGGAAATTATATCTCATTGAAAATCGGTGGTTTACTTTAGGTCACTTTTGTCATGGAAACTATTAATAATCTGCTATAGCTGCTTAGCAATGAAATAATGCACGCAAATACAACGTGAAACATTTGCCCATGATTTGTTTAATATTAATTGTGAGTAAATCTTGGAATCGAAAACTGTCTTGAAAAATAAAGTATACCGAAAGTTTTCACCTTCCAGGAAAGATAGGTTTTAAACCCGTATGTTAAAATTATGGCTACGATGTATGTTACACAATGCTTGCTTGATTGAAGTATAATAATTTAGAAATATTTAAAACACACGGTGACTAAGAAAAATTGAAATGTAAAAGCAAAGGTCGGCAAACGTTAAAGTTGGCGCCAAGATTTTGCAACAGTTAATACCATTCATTTAAAAAAAAGGGGGTCAAGATAATGATATATTTTAATGTGTTATTATAATAATAAATATATATAAAACATGTGTAGTAGGGAAACGAGTGAAGAAACAGCGAATAAGAAGAGAAAGAAGTGCAAATATAAGAAGGATTGAGGTTGTATATATATATATATATATATATATATATATATATATATATATATATATATATATATATATATATATATATATATATATATATATTAGAGTCCTGTTTTGTGTGTAATGGTGGTCCAGACAGCTGCTGGTTTTCGTATACTCTTCAGACCTGTAAAGACCCGAATAGTTTCTGCATCAATGAGATTTACAACGAAGAAAATGGAACGAAAATAATTAATAGAAGGTAAGAATAATAAAGAAAACTGCGTTCAATAGTTTTTCGAAAAATCTTGTGAGATGGTAAGGAATTGTTATTTCACTTCCTTATAATCTGCCTCTAAACTTCAAAAGCTGTCTAGAACTCCCGCCTTTCTCAACGAAAGCAAAGGAATATGATACATTATATAATGAACTGATGCTGATAAGGAATTACATAAGGTTTCATTTCGTAGCATCTGATGGTACTGATGTGTACAGAAACAACCATATCGTCAGTGTCGTCTTCATCGCTTTAATCATCATTATAATCGTCTTATTAATAGTAGTAGTAATGGTATAACGAAAATGGCTCATTAAAATGTATACTTTCAGATGCGGGACTTACGATGAGTGCGTAAAGGACTGGTGGTATACATATTCAGGCGATGACAGATGCACAAACCTTTCTTCAACAAAGGTTTATAATTCAAGCTTTGTTTGCAAATATTGCTGCACAACTGATAAATGCAATCTCCTGCCAGTCCCTCCAAGATACAGTCTCTTTGTGAATGCCATTTAACGTATCTACCCAAACTCTACTGTTGCAGATTGGCGCACGCGTGTAATACAGTTCCTCTGTCTTACATTTTACTCTTGATCAAAACATTTTGACTACAGAAAACCAGTCTAGAAATTCTTTTTTTTTCAAACGACAGAAAAAGTGATGGTCGGTTAAATTCGAGGCACAAACAATATTTCGCAGGATTTTGTGATATTCGGTGATAAATAAAATTAACCACTACTTTGATGGTCCTGTGCATTTTTAGTTTTGTCTGATTTATTTACTACAAAACAGTCTGAATGAGGAATTTAGAAGTAAACATCAATAATATAAAATCTAAGACACAATAACAGAACCAGGATGAGGGTGAACGTCCGATCAACTTCTTAAACAGCTTGTTTCTAGAACATTGTATGTTGGCGATAAGGTTAGGAATTTCACAGTGAAAACCTAATATACTAAAGTCTGATACAAGTAAGGAACCAGTAATAATGATATTCAAACATTATCCAGAAATACATTTTAATACAAATAATGCTATCATACAGATTAGAAAATTGTTAATTCGTACTCTACCGAGACTTGAATCCAGGTCTTAAGAATTAAAAATTCTCTAACCTGTATGATAGTATTATTTGTATAAAAATATTAATTCTGCCTGCTATTATCAAGCATTATTATATAGAAATCCAGGGATAACACTTTCCGTTATGTCTGTTTATATTTATAATTCTCTATAATTAATTATATATACCTTAATTTATTTCATAGGAATCAGGAATGAATGTACAGATACACGAGAATTAATTATTAGGTCGTCATGCGAGTGTGTCTGCTACACACAAGTGCATAAAACACCGACTGAGTAACATCATTTTTAGGTGATGTGTGCATAGTCGTGAGGGAATATGGGCTCGTGTGTGCACGCAAGGCGATG
The DNA here is from genome assembly GCA_028554795.2 of Sinohyriopsis cumingii. Classification (NCBI taxonomy): domain Eukaryota; kingdom Metazoa; phylum Mollusca; class Bivalvia; order Unionida; family Unionidae; genus Sinohyriopsis; species Sinohyriopsis cumingii. The sequence continues at coordinate 75,086,684 of CM068831.1, read as the reverse complement.
GGTGCCGTCTTCCCGCGGACCTGGGTTCGAATCTCCTTAGAGTACGAAGAAAAAATTATCTAACCTGTATGATAGTATTATTTGTATTAATATATATCACGGAGAAATGATAACATACAACACAGATTAAATTTACATATTAAGATGTACATCCGAAGTAAAGCCAAGCTGTGTACGCTCAAATCTATATCAATGAAGAAGTATTCTTTAATCCCCCACTCCCAACCAAAATAACCCTTCACTATCCCAAAAATCAAAACAACTAAAACAAACAAGAAATAATTGGATATTTACTTTAAACGCCTACTATGATATACACATCTTTGTTTATAACAGGGATTATTAGCAAGAATGGTTAGGAAAACCCCCTTTTTCTCTAAATTCTGAACACTGAGGAAAAAAAAAACCGCGAAACTTGGAGCAGTGTGAAAATAAAACAGGTTTACATATAATAGGTTATCATCCAAGAGTTGATATTATCACATACTGTGTGTGTGTGTGTGTGTGTGTGTGTTGTTGTTGTTGTTGTTGTAGTTGTTGAGGGTTTAACGCCATTTTTCAGCATACGATAGGCTATACATGGCGGCCAGTATTAATGGTGGAGGAAGAACCCGGAAAATCCCCGGAAAGAACCACCGACCCTCGAGAAGCTACTGGCAAGCTTTCTCACATACCCACATAGGCCGAATCCGAGACTAGAACCCACGCAGACATAGGTGAGATGGCAGTGATCCGTAACGAAGAGCGCTTTAGACCACTCGGCCACTCAGGGCCTCTCTCTCTCTCTCTCTCTCTGTATGATTTGGATTTTTAACGTAGTTTTTAAACAAATTCAGTCATATCGCGACGATGTATGTATTTTGTCAGCTTATAGTGATGTTTAGCTCTGGGGCATCATGCGGCAGTCCTATACCATGATGTCCCACCCAGTTGCATTAACCTGACACCGAGCCGACCAGTACTACCACAAACCTCTTAATGTTGAGCGCCTAGCGAGGCAGCTGTTAGTACCATTTTTATAAATATTTGGTATGACTCTGCCGATGTTCTAACCCGCGACCTCCCGCATTCGAAGCGAACGCTCTAACCACTCGGTCAATGGAGTAGTGGTTATCATATACTATTATACAAAAGAGATGGATTAACTGAGATGGCGAAAAGTAGCAATAACTTCTGTCCAGGTATCCCCGGTCTTGGGCCTCTTTCAATGGACACTTGAAACGCTTTTCCCACTTTTATTCGAAGAAACAAAGGATGTGGTTTCATCATACATACAGGTTTATGCGTCCATGATGACATCGTTGCTTGTGTGTATAAAGAGATCATAGCTATGTGCAAGGTATATTCTAAAGAGAATTATTTATATCATATAATCAAAAGTATTCGTCGTGAAGTACTAACACAATTTACTTTAGAAAGTAAGGTACGTGATTACAGCGACCTTTGTTTTATGGCCGCTAACATAAATGAATGCCCACACAAAGGATCGTGCCAACTCATGCAACAGTGATTCGGAAATTATGGAACAATAATATTATATATGTATCACTTTGATCTATTTATACGTTCTGCTTATGGTGAATTCAAAAGTGGACAGACCCATCAAATGTCATGACTGTACATAAAACATTATATTTGATCACTTGAATTTGAAATGTAGGTCACCGTGATCAACGCTTGCTGGTACTGGCTAGTACGCTCCAAGGTGACTGTACCACTAAGCAAAACACCTGATTCATACAAACAGGACTAAATGCAAGACATTTATGTAATCATTGGAATACGAAAATTGGGTAAATGAATATATGACAATGACTAAATGAAAGGTACCATTTGTAGCGTGAAATGTATGTAATCATGGCTTGATTTCGGTTGGTGCACTAAGTGCTCTTAATGAATAATGATCACATTAAGTTTCATGACTATGCATACCACAATGTTAGAGAAACTAAGTGAAATCTAAAAGATGAAGCGTTGACTCCTGTGCAGACAACGGTGTTGGAAATTCATATATATGTCTCGATTACTTTGCTCAGATCCACTAACTCGTGTGCCGAGAATACTATTGGAAATTGATACATATGTATCGCCTGGATTTGGAAGATGCGAGAAATGTGTTCTGTGTCAACATTACTATTACAAAATATCTCATAAAGATTTCCTTTACGGAGCTGAATCCTTTTCATTTTTCTCGGATGTCATGTCTGATCAAATTACAGTTATAGGCATAATAAGATGAACCCTATGAGAAATGTGTATCCAGTAATTTAATTTCTGGTAATGTTGTTCCGCAGAATATAATATATTATCGATGGGTGGAGAAGCCACTGCCATTGAAACCTGAACTAAAGCACACCAATCCCAATAACAATAGAGAACTTAAAAACAGATGAGCTTCTTTTAATGCCGGTTACAATTAAAAAACCTCCAGTCTTAAATAAGCGCTGAAAACATCGCCTTATTTAGCAATAGAATGAATCGATCCCGGCAGAGTTTGACCACCATATCACACACACACACACACAAACACACACACACACACACACGCAGGCATGCATACAAACATACATGCATACATACATACCAGTATATATAGATATATGCTGAATCGTTGATAGACCACAATATATATAAAGTTTCATTAAAGGGAAACGAAGCTTGCCAATTTTCAATGTAATGCAAAATTTATACAACGAGTGGTATGTCAAAGATACAGCGTATATACTATATATATATATATATATATATATATATATATATATATATATATATATATATATATATATATATATACACATATATACTTGCAGTTCATATTCAGTTAAGAAACTGCAGGCAACTGTGTATTGGCGGAATGAACATAATGAATTAATGCTGCACAGCTCGTTCCAATGTGTCTGTTACAAAATGTAGTTCTTCATCGTTTTCGTGTTATTGTAATCTCCTTTGTAAATGATAAGTAGCTTCTTTTATTTTCTGAACTTATTTTTTCATTCATATTGATTACAAATATTAGACCCACATGATTTAAGCATGAAAGTTGGCTTAATTGAAGAAAGTAGACCACTACAAAGACATTATGGTTAAGTACTTGAACAGTGAACGTGTAGCATGGTGAAGCAAGTGGGAAATATAACGTAAGAAAAATGAGAAACCAGAAAGAGGTAAGTCAAATATTCAAATGTATTACAGCTGATCTAAGTCATTATTATGATTCATTTAACATTAATTTCAAACGTATAACTGTTTATTTCCTACATTGCTATCTTTCCCCTTTCAGTTTGGTTAGTGTGACTCTATTTTGCCATCATTTATAGGTCGAAAGACATCATTGCATGACACAGGCGAACATCCGCCACTCTCGTTTTTTCACGGATTTTCTCTGGAATCCTTCAAAAACGACGATGGTCCAGAGAGAGAGAGAGAGAGAGAGAGAGAGAGAGAGAGAGAGAGAACTTACGGTTTCCAGAATTAAATCCAAAAAATAATCCAAGAATAAAATTTTTGAAGTCCTAATGTTTAAATTTTCTAATGATTTCAATTTTGAATCCCGAAGAAAAATCCAAAATGGAAGGCGATGACATGATGCAGCCTGTACTGTGTTGAAGTCTACAGTTCCTTGCAGTAACACAATAATTAATCCCCCGGTCTTGGAAATCCAAATAAAGTTTTCAAGAAATGTCCGTGTTCAAGAATTCTGTATGAATATAATGATATTTCCAGAGAAACGAATTAATCTTTTAGAGTCCGAATAATCTGAAGAAAAATTAACATATAACTAAAAAACTCAAAAATTCATTGCTGGTCTCAACATAAGAAAACAAAAACATAAAGTGATTAAAAGCCCGGACTCAGATCTCTCTCTCTCTCTCTCTCTCTCTCTCTCTCTCTCTCTCTCTCTCTCTAAACATCACTATTAATACTAAATATTTTGCAATTTTGGAAATGCCCAACTGCGAAATAGAGGATCACGTGATCATGTTTACATGTAAAAACCACATAGTTGCTTTATCTCCATGATAAGAACCAATCACTTTACTCCGAGAAAAGGTTTAATTGACCCTCAATCAAGTCCAGGAACTAAGTCGAAAAGAGAAACAAGTCTTTCTATTATTAAGTATTTATGGAAAGATTCAGCTCAAACTAAAATTTCTGGAAAATATCAAAATCCTAGTAAACAAAATTACATTATTTTAACACGCAAAGAAAACAAAAAGATTCCCAAATCCACAAACAATCAAATCATGTCAAACAGAAATTAAATGAAATATACGTAACAGAGAGAGAGAGAGAGAGAGAGAGAGAGAGAGAGAGAGAGAGAGAGAGAGAGAGAGAGAGAAAGAGAGAAGAAGAAGAAGAAGATGGATATGGGATTAATAGTCCATCCCCTAGTTCCTTTTTCGACGAGTCTGCTGCTTTGCTCAGGGAGAGAAAGGCGGGTTGGGGAATAGAATGATATTCTAATATTAAATAGCTTATTTTCATACAATTAGTAATATTTTTTTCTTTTAATAAGAGGAAAGAAATTAGGACAAATAAAATATTAATTAGATTACAGTATGAGTCTTCCTCCTTATTCTCTGTAACTCCACAGGCGTTCCAGTATTTTCTCCCTGATGCATAAGAGAGAGAGAGAGAGAGAGAGAGAGAGAGAGAGTCATGCACAAATGATTTATATGGAATTGTGCCCCATGTTTAAATGATTTAAAATAAAGGGATTATCAATATTTGATCATTGTTTTATTACATCGCTAATGACTTTTTTAGTGCAAATTCATCAAACATTTGGAAACTGTAGTATTGCAAACTAATGTACATTGAGCGAGTAACGCTGTAAATCCCGCTCAGATACATTCCTAGTACGGAAGAGATTGGTTATTTTCAAGAGCGGCCAGTAACTGGCTAGAAGATGAACTCTATTCAGGATATTCATGGATAAAGATCATGAAATAGTTTTCAGGTTTGTTAATTCATAGTATTAAACAAATATTTTCTAAAGAATGACACGGTGAAGAATAATTATTCAAATACATTTTGTTTATTTACAATTTCTTATTAAAACTTTGCTGAATCAATGTAAACCTTACACAATGGATGAAAATATATATTTTGTGAGAAACGTCCAATAATTCTTTAATAACTTTGAAAAATATGAAATGCAATAACCATTTCATGTATTTGTTAATACTTGTACTTTCTGTGACCGTTGGCGTAAAACAGCATCCAAAGGAAAGATTTTTTTCCAAAAATAGTGTAAAGCGGTTGAATGTGGGCAGAACAATTATGTAGGGATAAACAGATTATTTGTAAAAGTGCAGGTCCAGTAGAATCATGAAAATAGCTACAAGATTGAATTATAAACATAATAACCAGGAATACAGAATTAAAATTCATAATGCTATAGCAAACTCAAGTGCCTTTGTAATGTACGACACAATATTTCATTACCCTTGAGTATATTCTTTTGTGAATTTGATGAGCAGTCAGATTTAGCTGGCACATTTATGTAAATTATGATGTCATGCGATATTATCTTTTCATCTAGTGAGAGGTAGCCAACATTATTATCTAGGATTTTACGGTAACATTCTATTTTTGGTCTAGATTTTTGGAAAAATATTCATGAACACAATCTGATAACGCATCTGACAACGTAGTCCCCCCCCCCCCCCCCAAAAAAAAAGGAACAAATGTACGTTTAAAGTCAGCGACCGGTTGTGTCAGAAGGGGTCGTGGTGGATGAGAAAATCGTAATGGCATTCAGAACCAAACTATCGTGCATATGTTACAGGATGAGAAAGAAGTAATGCAATATCGCCTGACGGATGGAGATACTACCTGGCATGCAGAGCTTAGAAGGAATATCTTGCCCAGTTCTTCAAGCCCATGCTAAGCATACGGTACTCTCGTTATCAAAGATTATGCCAGCTTTGTGAAGAAAGCTCAAATCAGGAGGAGGTAACTGTCAATATTATGAAGCTCCCGGGACAGTCGACCGAGACCGACAAGAGTCCAGACCTGACGCATAGTGCAGGATTGAGTTGATATCATGAGGGGTATTTGTTTAAGAGGAGATTTGTCAGGTAGTTAAGGCAATAAGACGGTTTTCAACGTTATACACAAACGTTTGCCACAGATTATACATACTGAGATTTTTATTTCAGAGTTGTCGTATCCATACACAAAAGGATCTGTGTCAAAACGATTATACTCACTAGAACTCCAATGTCTAGTTCAACGTTAGTGTTGTCGTATTCATACAGAGGAATGGATGGTACAGACGCGATCATTGTTGTTGTTGAGTTTAATTATAGTGGCGTGCGCACAACTGTGCATGTGCCACTTTTTTCTGACTGCACCGCAGCCTGCTAGTTGTTCCTGGGGAAGGGGATGGTGCCACCTCCCCCAGGCTTTTATGGATTCAAGGAACCCTGATAGTTTGGCCTCAATCTGTGGGTCCTTAAAGGTCCCTACAGTTGAATGGTTGGCTGTCATTAGTGGGAAGGAGAGCTCTGTAACGGTCCTGCTTGCTTTACATCGCTGGTTTCTTGTTGCATTTGCCTGGTGTTTCTTTTTTTTTTTTCTTCTTCAAAATGTTCTGAAAGAGTGGGGGGATGTTCTATGCTGTTTATAGAGGTTCTTAGTAGATATCATGTATGAAGAGAGATTTTCACGGTTATTATGGTATTACTAGTCGAGGTGTTTAGGGTGTGTTTCCTACGTTATGTTATTTATAAGTTTTTAGATATTACCGCTTTAAGTTATTTATTAATTGATGTTTTTAGAGATTGAATGTTATTTATACTTTATTTAGCAAGAGACCTTAGTCCTAGCCGATTACACGGTTCGTTAAAGACATCTAGAAGCGGAATCCTAGCTGATTACTCGGTTCGTTAAGGACATCTAGGACATCCGATTTTGCGGTTTCCTTAGTTTATGACGCGATCATAATTTATTACTTCTTTATGGATATTTATATTCTCATTTCAAAATTCAGAAAAAGAAATAAGTACCCTGTGTATTTTACAACAGCACTTAACGTTGGTCACATTACAAAATCGTTTAAAGTACGAAGTTTCCATCTATTTCTATAATCACAAGTAGATGTACGGAACTCCTGCTCACGTTGCTTAGGCGATAGGGAGTACGTCTAGGGTTCAGGAGATCAGGGTTCGAGCCCATTTCCTACATTGCACATTGCCCACTATGCCATATTTATATTTTTTTTTTAAACCGACATGTTGGTCACGTGACTGAAATGTTATCATCGTTAGTTAATATGAAGAGTATCTTTGTTCCAGGCACTCGTAGGAGCTTCCTGGTTCAAAGTTCAACCCCGTAGTCTAAATTCGGGAGAGTGTATTCTGATAAGACCGAACTAGATTCCATATGGCATTTCACATAAAAGACACGAACACAGTCAGGACAGAGAAAGGACAACCACTCACGTCTCAAGGACCGACACGAAAAATGAGAGGTAAACAAGTAATACGATTGTATGATTTTTTAAAACAATATAAACAATGAAATTTTAATATAGAAATGAGATTAATTATAAAATTGTTGAAGTCATAAGCGCATAGGAAAATTGAATTTTGTAGTGGAAGGGAAGATAAGTGTTTGATAATATAATTTCTGGATTTTCAGTTTTCAGTATGGTTTAACATTTATAGCAGATTGGGGTCGAGTCCATCATGTATCGCATATGATTAAAGATACAATATATTCAGATGTGTATCTAATATTTGATCATGCCTATATCCTTTTTCTAATTATTATTATTATTATTATTATTATTATTATTATTATTATTATTATTTGTAGTAGTAGTAGTAATAGTAATAGTAATGTGGCCGCTTTTTTGTCTTTTTACACTGAAAATGTAAACATTTTGCTGGAACAGTCGGTTCAACCAGCCACTCTAAATCTTTCCATTATTATTATTATTATTATTATTATTATTATTTGCAAGTTGTGGCAGAGCGTATGCAAAATGGAAATTTTTCTCTCAATTCTCAAGAAAGAAATTTAAAGAAGAAAAGAAAGTAACTACTCCTTGAAAGAAACGCTGACGAGATTCCAAACAAGTTGAATTATTCAACAGAAGACATATGCTTGCTTTATATTTAATACGAATACGATTTGCTTATGATAATCCAATGAATGTTCTATTATCTCCAACAGAAGCAAACGAAAGGCGAAAATTAACAATAGTCTCTCTCTCTCTCTCTCTCTCTCTCTCTCCCCCGCCCCCCCCCCCCCGCTGGCTCGCTTACATGTACATACATATTTTAAGTGCCTACCACACTTATAACATGGCATCAGTTTAGTCAAATTATTAAGAATCTCTTGGAACGTTTACTACCCCATACAGTGATCCCATTCATGAGTGCTCTCAAAACTCACTTATTTCGACTGCAAGAACAAACTTAAAGACCTAATAGGGGCCCAGAGTGGCCGAGTGGTCTAAAGCGCTCTCCGTTACGGATCACTGACATCTCACCTCTGTCTGCGTGGGTTCGAGTCTCGGAATCGGCCAATGTGGGTATGTGAGAAAGCTTGCCAGTAGCTTCTCGTGGGTCGGTGTTTCTTTCTGGTTTTTTTTTTCCGGGTTCTTCCTTCACCATTAATACTGGCCGCCATGTATTGCCTATCGTGTGCTGAAAAATGGCGTTAGTAGTATATGGGGTAACCCTAGCGTCAAGTGGACTTACCATGCAAAAACAGTCGATTCACTCTGGCGTCAATGGGAATTTAACATGGGAAATTTTAACATGGATGGAACTGTAGAGCGTCAAGGGGAATTGAACATGGAAATTGAACAGGACCGGTACTTTAACGTCAATGGGACTTTAACGTTAAAATATGGGGTTTGCACTTTGTCGTAAATGGAAATTGAACATGGGAATGTCACCTGGATGTCAATGGGAATTGAACTTTGGGTGACGTCATGAGGTTTATAGGGTCAAAACATTTTATAGGGATTTTAATGTATTTGTAAGGACAAAGGGTAGATAGAGACAAACATACAAATACACATTTAAACACACAGAAAAGACGACAGAAATGTTCTAAAACAAACCTCACAGAGAGAATAATGGCTCAAAAAAGAAAAGTCTATTGTATGGGTTCAAAACATTTATTCAAGTATATACATGGGCTCTCTGGCCTGTGCTTTGGTCTAAGCACTATCCATTTAATACATAAACATTTCTACATCAAACAAACCTATTTACTAGTTATTTAGTTCTTGGCTCTAGTAAACCTGTTTACATTTAATGTTCATTTATAAGAAAAAGCTAACACAAAACAAGTAACATGCAATCAAATAGGACAAAGTTCATGTTTCTCTCTCTCTATTTGTCTCACACGTTGTTAAAAATCTGGTCAGCTAGCACTTGTGTCCCAGCGTAGATATTTCCCATCACTTAATCCGTTTCATTCATAAAACGGCTGTTATACCCATCGTGCTAGGTACACTTATCAGTAAGCAGATCAAGTGCAGTCATCGTCTTCTTCCCATGGAGGTACAATGTATACCATATGAATGGTTACTTTTCCTTCGTTGATGTCAAATTTTCCTCTCATCGACTGCACGTCTTCAATAGCCCTAACAAGTTTGGACGAAGTTATTTCTGCAGGTGTGCTAAATCCGAGACATACAGGTGAGTTCAAACTGTCGCGATACATAGATAGGCTCAAACGACCTCGATCTTTGACTTGGCAATGACATTTGAGTTCCTCTAACAGTGAGTCAAGTAGGTCCGTAATGAAACCTGCTACTTCCTCGGCTGAAATGTCAGACGCGAAGTCTCTAAATTTCACCGTGTAGGTGTAAGTTGTCGTTCTAAATTTTCTTGAGGTCACTGTCTGAGTCATTTGGATGCTAAAATACTCCTGTAGGTCTACTGGATCCTTTCCCTTCTTGGACGCACTTTGCTGTGACGGTATGGTAGTGAAAGAGGTCAGTGATGTTTGTTCCTTCTCTTTTTTCATCTGCCTAGAGTGATTCATCTTTCTCGTTGCTTGTCCTCGCAATGAAGTGTCGTTCTTGGAAGTCGTCCCTTTTTATACTGGGTGATATCAGTATGTCCATAAGGTAAAGTTTTGTGGTCTGGAAGTTTCACTAGCTGCACGTAGTTTGTCATGGTGTTAGTACATAAATAACTAAGATGTGTTACTGCATTGGTGATGTGATAGTGAGGCAAAGAATCACACCCGAGTTTCTCGTTGGACTTGAGTCTTACGCTCTATACTTGCTGTTTGAAGGGATTCATTTTTTCTCAATTGGTCTTAGTAGTGACAATGAACTGTTGGTCTTGGACGTTGTCCTTTTTTATATGCTGACCAATATTGATGTTACCGTACGGCAAAGTAAAGTGGTTGGGAAGTCGCACTCGCTTCTGGTACACGATTTGATAGACTTTTTCCAAGGGTCGACTGACGATGTGGTGAGTGGGTAAACGTACAATCTTGTTCGGCTGGTAGGTGGTCACTTTAAAGTTTGCATCCTCTCTAGACTGCAATACTTCTTTCAATACGCCAAAGTTGACCACACGACTGGTACGATAATTCAGAGTCAATCCTTTCACTTTACACTCTGTGTGCACTTCTCCTTGTGGGTCCCGGTATTCGTAGCCGTAATTTTTAGGACCGCCACTCGCGAAACTTAGAATCTTGTCGTCAGGATGTTCGTCTGTCCAGGCTCCTAAACGGTCTCCTTCGATGTTAGGGTGTTGCTGACCCGGTCGATCGATGTAGATGCAACTGTCCGTGTCAAAGTACAGGACGCGATCCCCTAACAGTTCTAAAGCTTCGTACAATTTTAAGCGAGCATGAGCTGTCACGTAAGCCGCAATGATGACATTTCCAAAAGGGTCGTCTTGTACAAAGTCCAGATCTTCTTCGTAATTGACCAAGATTAAATTCTCTCGAACGACGTCCACGTGTTTCATGTATTTGGTTTTGTCGTGAATCATCTGGAAGTAGCGGGAAGGTTCTGTCAAATATTCCGTCTTGGGTAAACACGGTCGTTGTGCCATTTTACCCCACAAGCAATTTAACATCACTTTAGCAAACGATCGCCTGCCTTCGTTTTTCTCGATGTGGTCTAAAGTGATGCCTTCTTGTTCCCGGTATGTCTCTTTGAATTTTATTTGGTCTTCGGGAGTGTGACACCAGGAAGGATAGCCGCTGGCTTCTTGCTTCAGTTTCAAAAAGGCATCCACGTAGTGTGCGAAAATGCCTTTCTGAGTAGGGTCACCCTTGTGGTATTATTGTGTCTTGGGAAAGTGGCAAATTTCGTACACTTCTAACAGTTGGTATCCCATGTCCATAGCTTTGAACAATTCCACGCTGACCCAGGTTCCCGTCAAGGCCCGTTCTTCCTGGGTGTGCTGACAAGGCTGATCTTGTTTGCACGTTTCGGCACAAGTACGGCACAAGGGAAACATCAGTTTGCCTTGACAATGGTGAGGTAAGACGGGATGGTATAGGTTCGTGGGAGGCAAAACTTTGCACTTGATCAAGCCTTCGTATTGTCGAATGTTGACCAGGTCGATGTGTTCCGTCAGCAATCGCGGGTGCCCTGTAGGAAAGTGACAATATTTGCACACGTAGGGATACAGCGAACACACATCCAAGTATTTGATTTCTTCTCCTTTCTCTTCGTCGGCTTGGTACAGCAAACAGGTGGCATTGGTCCTTCCTCCGTACAAACTATCCCTCGGGTTCAAGGGGTCATTCAGCTTGTAACTTTCCACGACACGTTTAAACTCGGGATCGATTTTCAAACGGTGATCGTATTCGTGTTCCCACATTTCCACCACTTGGTATCCTTGCTGTTCTAACTTCAAGCGTCCCTGACAAGTGTCCTGCTACAGGTCTTCCATGGTCCGTTGTAAAAACTGATTTTTAGTGTCACGGTCAGGGTAGCAGACGGGACATCCGTGAGATAAGCAACCGTTAAACTCATACACGATCTTGGGGTTTTTTAAGTCGCAGCCATCGACCGAATACGTTCCGATGGTCCTTTCGCCTCCTCCGTTGCGGGCATGCTGAATCCATTTGCCTTCCTTGTCGCACAAGTAATGTAACCAGCGTAGGGCTTTGACCGAGTATTGACGCTTGACATAGTTGGTCGTTTGAGGACTGATGACAGCCACGGTCTTTTGAGGCATGAATCGTTGGCGGTACACTAAGGAACACGCTTTGGCAATGGTGCAAGCTTCTTTCAAAGGATCGACCCCTCCGTGTTCCATGAACAGTTCTCGAAATTTTCCACAGCAACGTCGTAAAATGTCCACGTCGGAACGACAATACTTTAACATTTCTTCCTGAAAGTCGAAGGGGTCAGAGGCATGAGCCTGGTACCAAGCGTAGAAATCTTCTCGTTGTTCGGTACGCATGTTGTCGGGGTCGTAATAGTGAGCCTCAGGCAAATGGGGTAGAACGGCATGTTGATTGGCTTCCGTATTGAAAAAGTGTGGAAAGTACCCTTTAGCCATTTCTGTCATTCCAAACGTTTTAGGCATTCGACTCAAAGGCATGGCCAAGTAACTCATCGAATCTTTAAACTGCACTTGTCCCACTTGCATGAAAATGATTTTGGCTCCGTTCAAAGTGACTTTAGGACGTTCGGTGCCATGTTCCGTATAGTACCTCAAAAGAAACTGTCCATCGTATCCGGAGAAATTGTGAGCCATCACTGTGGCATGGCGATGACAATCTCGGTAACGTTCGATGTCCTCTTTGCTCCATGTCTTGTCGATGGGGTCTAAGACCCATTTGGCAAAATCGTCTAGCGTCTTTGGTCCTCGAAAGATTTTTTCACGCCCTCCAGGAATTTTGCTGCAGTGAGAGCAATAACTGAAGATAGGTTCTTGAATACACTTCTCGCACGCTCGATGAGCCACGAAGAAATTAGGAATGTGAATGTCAGTCTCTTGCATGCATTCGAAATCGAAAAAGATGAAATTGCCTTTCTTCTTGTGACCGTCCTCTTTCTCTGGTGGGGGTTGGTATTTTTGCACGTAACATTGGTGTTCCAAGCCCACGATGTGGTGACAAATGTGACATTTTTTCTTTCCTGAACATACGTGTGCCTTGACACTATTGGTACGTATGCCTTGTCCACACGCGGGGCACAATCTCAGCAGTTGACAAGCGCATTTCTTCTGTGAACCTTGCGTCTTCAAATGTTGTTGGTAACAGGTAGGGCTGACAAACGTGCGCAGACAAGTTGAACAAGGCACTGGTTCTTCGCTCAGACAGGGTTGAGAGGCCAAACATCCTGAGCATTTCCATCCACAATGTTTGTGTTGCTCTCGATTATTATAACCATAGTCACATTTCTCACAATAATAAACATATCCCAGGAATCCAGTGATACTGGTAATGGTATCGAAATGTTCATCGTGATGATAAAGGTGAATGTATTTTCCGTCCTTAAAATGTTGGCCTCGAAACAACAGAGGCCCGCGCATTTCTTGAGGGTGCACTTTCAAGGTGTAGCGTGCAGCTAGGGCATCTTGCAATTTTTGCATCTCAGGAATGCCACAGGGTGTGTCTTTGGACAGTCCGGCTTGTTGTAACAGGAGTTCTGCTTCATTTCGTTGTTTGGCTCGGTCGGATTGTTGAATAGTTTTCCAGGTTCTTTTCCATTCTACCGTGTCGTTCTTGTTGGCATAGGTTCGTCCCACCACGATGGCACGGGCTAAACACATCTGGTCATGAGGGTTGTTAATTCGGACGAGACTTGTTTTGGTGTTGCGAAGGTCGTCCACCAATAAGACCTTTTTGCGTCCTGTCCCTTGAGGAAGAGAGACGTGAGCCATTTTCAGTGTGGCTTTACCATCGGTGATGTCAAACTTGTCATTGGATTGTTGCACCTGTTGTATCTTGTCCATGACTTTGGAAGGGGTCAGGTCTGCGGGTCTGCTAAACTCGATCCAAACATGGGATTTCAAGCTGTCGTGTTGTATGGATAGTGTCAAGCGATCGTCTTCTTTGGGTTGACATTGTCGCTTGAGTGTGGTGAGCAAAGAATCCCACATCTCGGTGATGAACCCTTCTGCTTTCTCCAACGGTACGTCGGACTTGAAATCTTTAAACTTCACCGTGTAGGTGTAAGCCGTGGTTCTAAATTTTCTAGAGGAGCGCTTTTCCGTCTCTCGAATGTGATAGTACTTTTCAGGATTGACTGGTGAACTTTGGTTTGGAGTAGACTCTCTCTGTCTGGTCGCAGACGTGGAAGGTGTTGGTTCAGGTTCGCTCATGTCTTCTATTTGAGCGAACACTTCTTTTCGTGTGTGAGGCGATACGTCACTTCGCTGCCTCTTACGTTCTTCTTCTCTCTCACTGAAATCGTGCGATCGTTTCATCTCGATTGCTGATTCAGAAATGATTTAACCAAGTTCATTCTTTCCATATATACCCTCTCTACCTCTCGTTGTGACAATGACTTGGTATATTTCACAAGGCAAGTGAAAGCCAAGCATATAGGAACCCAACGACAGCGTTGCGTCTTAAACACCTCATGCATCTTGACGACCCTTCGATTCAAACCCTACCACGAAAGAAAATAGTTGCAAGAAAAATAAAACAGACAGTTGGTGTCTTCAAGAGAGCTAGAGACGGCACTGTGTCGCTGGGACACGTACGTACGTACTCCAGAAAACTACGCTACTCGACAACGTGAGTGTGCTTGTCAAAATGTTTGAATAAGATTAAAAATGTTTGTCAGTTTCAAAACGCGAACCAGTACTGTGTCCGTTCAATATTTGATGTGGCAAGAAGAAATGGTACAATACGCAACAAAGGGTTTGTACGTTTACACTCCAATCTGTCTGTACTGCAATGGTAACAGCGCTCTTGCGTTGGCATTATTTTGCCACACTACCTTTTAAATAAAACAATGCATCACTCATCATAAACGATTTCATTGGCTATACATATTTTCTTACCGCTTTCGCTTCGAATTGACTTCAGTACCTTTTCGCACAGCGACAAGATCGGACGTGTTTTTTTATTCTGCGTCTGGTCGCTACACTACTTGCCCTGAATTTACAACCAAACAATGTGTTACACATTGTAATTGACTTCATTGGCTAACCGATATTTTACACTTCTGTCTCTGTTGATGTGAGTGTGCTTGTCAAAATGTTTGAGTAAGATTAAAAATGTTTGTTAGTTTCAAAACGCGAACCAGTACTGTGGCCGTTTAATATTTGATGTGGCAAGAAGAAATGGTACAATACGCAGCAAAGGGTTTGTATGTTTACACTCCAATCTGTCTGTACTACAATGGTAACAGCGCTCTTGCGTTGGCATCATTTTGCCACACTACCTTAAAAAAAACCCCAATGCATCACTCATCATAAACGATTTCATTGGCTAAACTTATTTTCTTACCGCTTTCGCTTCGAATTGACTTCATTACCTTTTGGCACAGCGACAAGATCGGACGTGTTTTTTTTTATTCTGCGGCTGGTCGCTACACTACTGTCAACAAGCCCTGAATTTACAACCAAACAATGTGTTACACATTGTAAGTGACTTCATTGGCTAACCGATATTTTACAATTCTGTCTCTATTGATGTGAGTGTGCTTGTCGAAATGTTTGAGTAAGATTAAAAATGTTTGTCAGTTTCAAAACGCGAACCAGTACTGTGGCCATTTAATATTTGACGTGGCAAGAAGAAATGGTACAATACGCAACAAAGGGTTTGTACGTTTACACTCCAATCTGTCTGCACTGCAATGGTAATAGCACACTTGCGTTGGTATTATTTTGCCCCACTACCTTTAATAAAACCCCAATGCATCACTCATCATAAACGATTTCATTGGCTATACTTATTTTCTTACCGCTTTCGCTTCGAATTGACTTCAGTACCTTTTCGCACAGCGACAAGATCGGACGTGTTTTTTTTATTCTGCGTCTGGTCGCTACTCTACTTGCCCTGAATTTACAATCAAACAATGTGTTACACATTGTAAGTGACTTCATTGGTCAGTCGATATTTTCCACCGCCTTAGCTTCAAATTGGTTTCACTTGTTATTCGCACCGTGAGATGATCAGACACGTTTTTCTGTACCTGACCATTAGTCACTTCACAAACAATAAAACTAAAACACAAATGATCACGCCATGAGCGGCTCATGGAAATTATGTTAGTCATGTTACGAAATATAGCACGACTTGTTTGGATGTACTTTTCTGTGGTCACTCTTTAATTACATGCGTCTTCAGTTCACTCTTGTGATATTTTTTGTAAAGGGTGTATTTTTTCTATGGATGTGATTGTGTTATGTTCTATATGTTCTTTTATGTTTTCAGTGATTTTACTTTATATCTATATTTTAATTTAGATGTATAGACTATGTAGTCTGAAATAAAGAATTCTTATCTTATCTTATGTAAATGGAATGAGTGTTTCTTTGAAACTTTCATAAGGAAAATGTGCCATAGAAACAAACGTACGTGTCGTCATATTTTTAAAGTAGGAATACATGATCTCTCTCTCTCTCCCTCTCTCTCTCTCTCATTGTAGTTTTGATTTATACCCTAATGGAATATGTTCCCGTTTGAAGATACCTCTCCAAAATTGTGATCAGTAGTCACCATAATTACGTGAACTGTTCGTCATGTCATTTTTTTCAAAAGTTTACACTCTAAAAAATTGTAGAACGACTTTTTTTCTTCCATCAGTAAATCTTTGTATGAAATAAAAGCTTGAGTTTGCACAATTCTGGTATCGTAACTTTATCCGGTTTTGGAACTGCAATATGTCACGCATTTTTTTCTTTTAACGTTAGATTTACAGTTTTTCAGAAAAAAGACACTCACACGGCTTTTTTAAGAATGAAACAAATGACATTGCACTGTATAACCCTGCCTATGGTTAACTCTGAATTCTAAAGTCAAAACATGGGTTCAGGAAAAAATGTAACACTGTTCGTCCTATCCTCAGTGTAAACTGAGAGAATATAGGACGAACATTGTTACATTTTTTCCTGAACCCATGTTTTGACTTTAGAATTCAGAGTTAACCATAGGCAGGGTTATACAGTGCAATGTCATTTGTTTCATTCTTAAAAAAGCCGTGTGATTGTCTTTTTTCTGAAAAACTGTAAATCTAACGTTAAAAGAAAAAAATTGCGTGACATATTGCAGTTCCAAAACCGGATAAAGTTACGATACCAGAATTGTGCAAACTCAAGCTTTTATTTCATACAAAGATTTACTGATGGAAGAAAAAAAGTCGTTCTACAATTTTTTAGAGTGTAAACTTTTGAAAAAAATGACATGACGAACAGTTCACGTAATTATGGTGACTACTGATCACAATTTTGGAGAGGTATCTTCAAACGGGAACATATTCCATTAGGGTATAAATCAAAACTACAATGAGAGAGAGAGAGAGGGAGAGAGAGAGAGATCATGTATTCCTACTTTAAAAATATGACGACACGTACGTTTGTTTCTATGGCACATTTTCCTTATGAAAGTTTCAAAGAAACACTCATTCCATTTACATAAGATAAGATAAGAATTCTTTATTTCAGACTACATAGTCTATACATCTAAATTAAAATATAGATATAAAGTAAAATCACTGAAAACATAAAAGAACATATATAACATAACACAATCACATCCATAGAAAAAATACACCCTTTACAAAAAATATCACAAGAGTGAACTGAAGACGCATGTAATTAAAGAGTGACCACAGAAAAGTACATCCAAACAAGTCGTGCTATATTTCGTAACATGACTAACATAATTTCCATGAGCCGCTCATGGCGTGATCATTTGTGTTTTAGTTTTATTGTTTGTGAAGTGACTAATGGTCAGGTACAGAAAAACGTGTCTGATCATCTCACGGTGCGAATAACAAGTGAAACCAATTTGAAGCTAAGGCAGTGGAAAATATCGACTGACCAATGAAGTCACTTACAATGTGTAACACATTGTTTGATTGTAAATTCAGGGCAAGTAGAGTAGCGACCAGCCGCAGAATAAAAAAAACACGTCCGATCTTGTCGCTGTGCGAAAAGGTACTGAAGTCAATTCGAAGCGAAAGCGGTAAGAAAATAAGTATAGCCAATGAAATCGTTTATGATGAGTGATGCATTGGGGTTTTATTAAAGGTAGTGGGGCAAAATAATACCAACGCAAGTGTGCTATTACCATTGCAGTGCAGACAGATTGGAGTGTAAACGTACAAAGCCTTTGTTGCGTATTGTACCATTTCTTCTTGCCACGTCAAATATTAAACGGCCACAGTACTGGTTCGCGTTTTGAAACTGACAAACATTTTTAATCTTACTCAAACATTTCGACAAGCACACTCACATCAATAGAGACAGAATTGTAAAATATCGGTTAGCCAATGAAGTCACTTACAATGTGTAACACATTGTTTGGTTGTAAATTCAGGGCTTGTTGACAGTAGTGTAGCGACCAGCCGCAGAATAAAAAAAAACACGTCCGATCTTGTCGCTGTGCAAAAAGGTACTGAAGTCAATTCGAAGCGAAAGCGGTAAGAAAATAAGTTTAGCCAATGAAATCGTTTATGATGAGTGATGCATTGGGGTTTTTTTTTAAGGTAGTGTGGCAAAATAATGCCAACGCAAGAGCGCTGTTACCATTGCAGTACAGACAGATTGGAGTGTAAACATACAAACCCTTTGTTGCGTATTGTACCATTTCTTCTTGCCACATCAAATATTAAACGGTCACAGTACTGGTTTGCGTTTTGAAACTAACAAACATTTTTAATCTTACTCAAACATTTTGACAAGCACACTCACATCAACAGAGACAGAGGTGTAAAATATCGGTTAGCCAATGAAGTCAATTACAATGTGTAACACATTGTTTGGTTGTAAATTCAGGGCAAGTAGTGTAGCGACCAGACGCAGAATAAAAAAACACGTCCGATCTTGTCGCTGTGCGAAAAGGTACTGAAGTCAATTCGAAGCGAAAGCGGTAAGAAAATATGTATAGCCAATGAAATCGTTTATGATGAGTGATGCATTGTTTTATTTAAAAGGTAGTGTGGCAAAATAATGCCAACGCAAGAGCGCTGTTACCATTGCAGTACAGACAGATTGGAGTGTAAACGTACAAACCCTTTGTTGCGTATTGTACCATTTCTTCTTGCCACATCAAATATTGAACGGACACAGTACTGGTTCGCGTTTTGAAACTGACAAACATTTTTAATCTTATTCAAACATTTTGACAAGCACACTCACGTTGTCGAGTAGCGTAGTTTTCTGGAGTACGTACGTACGTGTCCCAGCGACACAGTGCCGTCTCTAGCTCTCTTGAAGACACCAACTGTCTGTTTTATTTTTCTTGCAACTATTTTCTTTCGTGGTAGGGTTTGAATCGAAGGGTCGTCAAGATGCATGAGGTGTTTAAGACGCAACGCTGTCGTTGGGTTCCTATATGCTTGGCTTTCACTTGCCTTGTGAAATATACCAAGTCATTGTCACAACGAGAGGTAGAGAGGGTATATATGGAAAGAATGAACTTGGTTAAATCATTTCTGAATCAGCAATCGAGATGAAACGATCGCACGATTTCAGTGAGAGAGAAGAAGAACGTAAGAGGCAGCGAAGTGACGTATCGCCTCACACACGAAAAAAAGTGTTCGCTCAAATAGAAGACATGAGCGAACCTGAACCAACACCTTCCACGTCTGCGACCAGACAGAGAGAGTCCACTCCAAACCAAAGTTCACCAGTCAATCCTGAAAAGTACTATCACATTCGAGAGACGGAAAAGCGCTCCTCTAGAAAATTTAGAACCACGGCTTACACCTACACGGTGAAGTTTAAAGATTTCAAGTCCGACGTACCGTTGGAGAAAGCAGAAGGGTTCATCACCGAGATGTGGGATTCTTTGCTCACCACACTCAAGCGACAATGTCAACCCAAAGAAGACGATCGCTTGACACTATCCATACAACACGACAGCTTGAAATCCCATGTTTGGATCGAGTTTAGCAGACCCGCAGACCTGACCCCTTCCAAAGTCATGGACAAGATACAACAGGTGCAACAATCCAATGACAAGTTTGACATCACCGATGGTAAAGCCACACTGAAAATGGCTCACGTCTCTCTTCCTCAAGGGACAGGACGCAAAAAGGTCTTATTGGTGGACGACCTTCGCAACACCAAAACAAGTCTCGTCCGAATTAACAACCCTCATGACCAGATGTGTTTAGCCCGTGCCATCGTGGTGGGACGAACCTATGCCAACAAGAACGACACGGTAGAATGGAAAAGAACCTGGAAAACTATTCAACAATCCGACCGAGCCAAACAACGAAATGAAGCAGAACTCCTGTTACAACAAGCCGGACTGTCCAAAGACACACCCTGTGACATTCCTGAGATGCAAAATTGCAAGATGCCCTAGCTCCACGTTACACCTTGAAAGTGCACCCTCAAGAAATGCGCGGGCCTCTGTTGTTTCAAGGCCAACATTTTAAGGACGGAAAATACATTCACCTTTATCATCACGATGAACATTTCGATACCATTACCAGTATCACTGGATTCCTGGGATATGTTTATTATTGTGAGAAATGTGACTATGGTTATAATAATCGAGAGCAACACAAACATTGTGGATGGAAATGCTCAGGATGTTTGGCCTCTCAACCCTGTCTGAGCGAAGAACCAGTGCCTTGTTCAACTTGTCTGCGCACGTTTGTCAGCCCTACCTGTTACCAACAACATTTGAAGACGCAAGGTTCACAGAAGAAATGCGCTTGTCAACTGCTGAGATTGTGCCCCGCGTGTGGACAAGGCATACGTACCAATAGTGTCAAGGCACACGTATGTTCAGGAAAGAAAAAATGTCACATTTGTCACCACATCGTGGACTTGGAACACCAATGTTACGTGCAAAAATACCAACCCCCCACCAGAGAAAGAGGACGGTCACAAGAAGAAAGGCAATTTCATCTTTTTCGATTTCGAATGCATGCAAGAGACTGACATTCACATTCCTAATTTCTGCGTGGCTCATCGAGCGTGCGAGAAGTGTATTCAAGAACCTATCTTCAGTTATTGCTCTCACTGCAGCAAAATTCCTGGAGGGCGTGAAAAAATCTTTCGAGGACCAAAGACGCTAGACGATTTTGCCAAATGGGTCTTAGACCCCATCGACAAGACATGGAGCAAAGAGGACATCGAACGTTACCGAGATTGTCATCGCCATGCCACAGTGATGGCTCACAATTTCTCCGGATACGATGGACAGTTTCTTTTGAGGTACTATACGGAACATGGCACCGAACGTCCTAAAGTCACTTTGAACGGAGCCAAAATCATTTTCATGCAAGTGGGACAAGTGCAGTTTAAAGATTCGATGAGTTACTTGGCCATGCCTTTGAGTCGAATGCCTAAAACGTTTGGAATGACAGAAATGGCTAAAGGGTACTTTCCACACTTTTTCAATACGGAAGCCAATCAACATGCCGTTCTACCCCATTTGCCTGAGGCTCACTATTACGACCCCGACAACATGCGTACCGAACAACGAGAAGATTTCTACGCTTGGTACCAGGCTCATGCCTCTGACCCCTTCGACTTTCAGGAAGAAATGTTAAAGTATTGTCGTTCCGACGTGGACATTTTACGACGTTGCTGTGGAAAATTTCGAGAACTGTTCATGGAACACGGAGGGGTCGATCCTTTGAAAGAAGCTTGCACCATTGCCAAAGCGTGTTCCTTAGTGTACCGCCAACGATTCATGCCTCAAAAGACCGTGGCTGTCATCAGTCCTCAAACGACCAACTATGTCAAGCGTCAATACTCGGTCAAAGCCCTACGCTGGTTACATTACTTGTGCGACAAGGAAGGCAAATGGATTCAGCATGCCCGCAACGGAGGAGGCGAAAGGACCATCGGAACGTATTCGGTCGATGGCTGCGACTTAAAAAACCCCAAGATCGTGTATGAGTTTAACGGTTGCTTATCTCACGGATGTCCCGTCTGCTACCCTGACCGTGACACTAAAAATCAGTTTTTACAACGGACCATGGAAGACTTGTCAGCGACGCTTGAAGTTAGAACAGCAAGGATACCAAGTGGTGGAAATGTGGGAACACGAATACGATCACCGTTTGAAAATCGATCCCGAGTTTACACGTGTCGTGGAAAGTTACAGGCTGATGGACCCCCTGAACCCGAGGGATAGTTTGTACGGAGGAAGGACCAATGCCACCTGTTTGCTGTACCAAGCCGACGAAGAGAAAGGAGAAGAAATCAAATACTTGGATGTGTGTTCGCTGTATCCCTACGTGTGCAAATATTGTCACTTTCCTACAGGGCACCCGCGATTGCTGACGGAACACATCGACCTGGTCAACATTCGACAATACGAAGGCTTGATCAAGTGCAAAGTTTTGCCTCCCACGAACCTATACCATCCCGTCTTACCTCACCATTGTCAAGGCAAACTGATGTTTCCCTTGTGCCGTACTTGTGCCGAAACGTGCAAACAAGATCAGCCTTGTCAGCACACCCAGGAAGAACGGGCCTTGACGGGAACCTGGGTCAGCGTAGAATTGTTCAAAGCTATGGACATGGGATACCAACTGTTAGAAGTGTACGAAATTTGCCACTTTCCCAAGACACAACAATACCACAAGGGTGACCCTACTCAGAAAGGCATTTTCGTAGAGTACGTGGATGCCTTTTTGAAACTGAAGCAAGAAGCCAGCGGCTATCCTTCCTGGTGTCACACTCCCGAAGACCAAATAAAATTCAAAGAGACATACCGGGAACAAGAAGGCATCACTTTAGACCACATCGAGAAAAACGAAGGCAGGCGATCGTTTGCTAAAGTGATGTTAAATTGCTTGTGGGGTAAAATGGCACAACGACCGTGTTTACCCAAGACGGAATATTTGACAGAACCTTCCCGCTACTTCCAGATGATTCACGACAAAACCAAATACATGAAACACGTGGACGTCGTTCGAGAGAATTTAATCTTGGTCAATTACGAAGAAGATCTGGACTTTGTACAAGACGACCCTTTTGGAAATGTCATCATTGCGGCTTACGTGACAGCTCATGCTCGCTTAAATTGTACGAAGCTTTAGAACTGTTAGGGGATCGCGTCCTGTACTTTGACACGGACAGTTGCATCTACATTGATCGACCGGGTCAGCAACACCCTAACATCGAAGGAGACCGTTTAGGAGCCTGGACAGACGAACATCCTGACGACAAGATTCTAAGTTTCGCGAGTGGCGGTCCTAAAAATTACGGCTACGAATACCGGGACCCACAAGGAGAAGTGCACACAGAGTGTATAGTGAATGGATTGACTCTGAATTATCGTACCAGTCGTGTGGTCAACTTTTGCGTATTGAAAGAAGTATTGCAGTATGGAGAGGATGCAAACTTTAAAGTGACCACCTACCAGCCGAACAAGATTGTACGTTTACCCACTCACCACATCGTCAGTCGACCCTTGGAAAAAGTCTATCAAATCGTGTACCAGAAGCGAGTGCGACTTCCCAACCCCTTTACTTTGCCGTACGGTCACATCAATATTGGTCAGCATATAAAAAAGGACAACGTCCAAGACCAACAGTTCATTGTCACTACTAAGACCAATTGAGAAAAAATGAATCCCTTCAAACAGCAAGTATAGAGCGTAAGACTCAAGTCCAACGAGAAACTCGGGTGTGATTCTTTGCCTCACTATCACATCACCAATGCAGTAACACATCTTAGTTATTTATGTACTAACGCCATGACAAACTACGTGCAGCTAGTGAAACTTCCAGACCACAAAACTTTACCTTATGGACATACTGATATCACCCAGTATAAAAAGGGACGACTTCCAAGAACGACACTTCATTGCGAGGACAAGCAACGAGAAAGATGAATCACTCTAGGCAGATGAAAAAAGAGAAGGAACAAACATCACTGACCTCTTTCACTACCATACCGTCACAGCAAAGCGCGTCCAAGAAGGGAAAGGATTCAGTAGACCTACAGGAGTATTTTAGCATCCAAATGACTCAGACAGTGACCTCAAGAAAATTTAGAACGACAACTTACACCTACACGGTGAAATTTAGAGACTTCGCGTCTGACATTTCAGCCGAGGAAGTAGCAGGTTTCATTACGGACCTACTTGACTCACTGTTAGAGGAACTCAAATGTCATTGCCAAGTCAAAGATCGAGGTCGTTTGAGCCTATCTATGTATCGCGACAGTTTGAACTCACCTGTATGTCTCGGATTTAGCACACCTGCAGAAATAACTTCGTCCAAACTTTTTAGGGCTATTGAAGACGTGCAGTCGATGAGAGGAAAATTTGACATCAACGAAGGAAAAGTAACCATTCATATGGTATACATTGTACCTACATGGGAAGAAGACGATGACTGCACTTGATCTGCTTACTGATAAGTGTACCTAGCACGATGGATATAACAGCCGATTTATGAATGAAACGGATTAAGTGATGGGAAATATCTACGCTGGGACACAAGTGCTAGCTGACCAGATTTTTAACAACGTGTGAGACGAATAGAGAGAGAGAAACATGAACTTTGTCCTATTTGATTGCATGTTACTTGTTTTGTGTTAGCTTTTTCTTATAAATGAACATTAAATGTAAACAGGTTTAGCAGCAGGGGGGGGGGGTGATTCGGACAATATTCCGACAAATTTTCGATTAAAGCCTCAAAACAACAAATAGAGCCTTCCTTCGAAATCTCGCTTTTTAAACAAGGAAAAAATAAAGTCTCCGTTTGGCAAATGGAGACTTATCGTTTTTTGCTCGAAAATGTCATATTTCGCGACAACATCTCGTTGGTGCTTTCCAGTGGTAATCATCGGGCGTTCCGCGTCGATGTCATCACCCCCCCTGCTGCTTGGATTTGTATGAATCCATATGACATTGACTCCATCAATAAAGGAACTGATTGACATTTCCTTCATCGGTCTGACATTTAACCATGTATGACATTTACCAGCATCGATGGAATTAATAATGACATTTTCTTTATTGGTGGAGAAACTGTCCTGGTTCCTATGAATAATTATTATGACACTTTCTCCATGTGTGGCGGGTTAGTTTTGTAAAATATTTTCTTCATTGATGGAGAAACTGTCATGGTTGTTATATAATAATTATTATGACACTTTCTCCATGTGTGGCGGGTTAGTTTTGTAAAATATTTTCTTCATTGATGGAGAAACTGTCATGGTTGTTATATAATAATTATTATGACACTTTCTCCATGTGTGGCGGGTTAGTTTTGTAAAATATTTTCTTCATTGATGGAGAAACTGTCATGGTTGTTATATAATAATTATTATGACACTTTCTCCATGTGTGGCGGGTTAGTTTTGTAAAACAACATCAATGAAGGAACTGTCCTAGTTGTTATAATAATAATTATGACACTTCCGTCATGGGTTATTATTGTTGTTGTTGTTGTTGCAAAATAAAAAATTTTTTTATTAAATAATGCCCCATCGGCGGATTTTGACCGACGAGGATACCAATGAAATAATAAGACTCCGTGGGAAAACACCAATATCGGAAATAGCAGATCGATACAAAATCAGTTACCAGCGCATTTACAAGATATGGAAAAATGAACCCGACAATGATATCAGAATGATTGACCTCAGCATCGACGATGAAATAAACCAGATTGTTGATACACCCGGTGATGCGAATTCATCCATGGACGCCATCGTGGATAAACAGACCATTCAGGACTTGCAATGGCGGCTGAATAACCTGATCAACGAGAATAAATCATTGCAACGACAACTTAAACACGTGTCAAGCACGGCCGATTATAATCGAGTACAACGGCGTTATGATTATTTGCAACAGCGTTATGATGATTTACAACAGCGACACGATGATATGCAACGGCGTCACGATGATGTGCAACGGCGACACGATGATGCGCAACGGTGACACGATGATATGCGACGCATCATTGGTGGGCTTCAGCATGAACTCGGGGTTGTTCGGAAGGAATTGAATGAAGCGCAACACGATAATGCGCTACTGATTCAGCGAATCACCGAAATGACCGCAGTCTTCCCCCATGATTTTATCATGGATGACTCTGTCCATGACAGAGTCATGGAGCCGGAAATAATCAGAAAAAAGAATAAACCCCCCTCGGACAGACCTCGTGAGGATAAATCTCGTGAGGATAAACCTCGTGAGGACAAATCTCGTGAGAATAAATTTACGATCAACGAAATTCCCGGTGTGATATCTCGCAGCGATATTAGGTTTGTGAACCGCATGGACAGGGCGCTTCAAGATAGCGACTAGGCCTTTCGTTCGGTAATTACCCATACTGTGTCAAATCGTTTGACGTCATGGTTTGGAAACATTTTTTCATATTCTCGTTGGCAGTATTTATTGCGGAGAGATAACCGAGCTTTCGCTGAACGGCTTTCGAATACCATACAATCGTATTTATCCCCGTTGGGGAATTTTTGAACTGCATGATACTTTCCGTTTTTAAATTTTACACTGATCGGCGTTTTCGGGCAGGATTTTTTATACTCGCTGATGACGCTGTCGAATTTCACCGGGTGATATTCCAACAGCGACATTATAATTAAAGCCGTTATTTAATTAAATATTAAAATGATATCAGAATAGTATGGGGCTTGGATCGCGTCTTGTTCCTCATGATGGAATAAATTGGATTGATCGCAGTAATAATGATTTACCGCCTTATGTTCCACCACGGCAATTTCGATATGATAAAACCCGAAAAACAACACCCGATTACTGGAAAATAAATACTATCTGTTTGAATATTTCAAAGAGAAAAATTATCGAGTTTGATTCGGCGCCAGAGACCGCTAGGTACTTTGGTATTCATCAAGTCTACTATGATGACCTTCCCTATTATCTCGTTGATAGAATCGGAGACATTTGGATCATACTTCGCGGGAATATTCCCGACGAAAAATGCGCTTGGTTTGACAACCTCGAAACGTTATTCGATAACGCCGTTAATGATCTTCCGTTGCGTTGCCGCAACGAGGTAGCGCGAATGCTTCGACGGTCGCCGTTGAAACCATCGTGATAGCGTCATGACCTTGTCATGACAGAGTCATGGGTGGGGAAACTGTCCTAGTTGTTATAAATAATAATTATGACACTTTCCCCATGATTTTATCATGGATGACTCTGTCATGACTCTGTCATGGACCGGGAAAACCATCCATTAACCGACCACACATGAAATCGTAACATTGTAGTGTGTTCGTCCGTCGCGGTAACATCCTTTCCAGCGAATCCAACATCATCGATGGTCTCGTTGATCCACGCCGGATCATTTACAAAATCAGATTCTGGCCAGTCGGGATAATACAATGTGTAATTCGATCGATCAGCGTGTTTAGTGTCATCGGATATTAATTGCCCGCCGAATCCCTTGTATATCGATTTGATTTTTTCAATGATATTTTTTAGCGTTAATTTACCCCTTCGAAACCTCGTGTCCGGAAATATATCGCCGAAATGTTTCAACAGCGCGTTGTACTTGTCAAGTCGGTCTGGTTGCGCTAGCATTTCTGAGACGCTATTGATTAATCCAGCACGACTCACAGGAACACTCTTTACATCAAGTCGATCCGGAACCACATCGGGGAGACTCAACGCGCCAAGAACGTTTCTGACAATTTCGAGTTGTTGCCGGGGGTTGATTTTATCAGACCGACACGGCGTCGTTGCTACGGCGTTACCGTTATTATACTTGTCGACGAGAACGCGCTGATATCGTTGCAGCCGCGAAACATTTTTATTCAGATGCTCTATCCGGTATTTATCTAGTTTTCTTACGTCGGTCTGGAACGTGTAATTGAGATACGTCAACGCCTTTTCGTATGGCTGCAGCCGTTGTTCGGGGTCGTATTGGTAGTATTTATCGGTGATTTCATCACCACCGGTAATTTCATCACCAGCAATTTCATCGTCGGTGATTTCATCGCCAGCAATTTTATTGCCGACAGTGATTTCATCGCCACCGGTGTTGTCACCGGCGATTTTATTTCCCGCTGCAGCAATTCTCTCTCCGACGGAGGATTTTAAAAAATCATCTACGCGTGGATCACTATCGAGCACAGCGTCGCTGACTCGTTTCCGCTGCTGTTGTTTTTTTTTCTTCCATATTTCGTATTCATCTGGTAATTCCCATTCAACTGAATAACCGGTTCGTTTCATCATTTCAACGAGTCTGCACGTGAAATAACGTTTTGAATTGTTCTCGTCGATAATCGCGCTAATAAACATGTATCCGTAACCGGTATGTACATCACAGCGGTTGGGCGTTCTAAACAGCAACTCCGTCGACGATAAATTCCTTTCATGTGATTCGATCGCGGAAATAATATCATCGCGGGTCAGTGGAAGCTCTGTGCGACTCCGTTTTGTTGCTGAATAATGAATTTCAGAAATATTTCGGAAACGATGGATGGCTTGTTTGGTCGCCTCTACAGAATTTAATTCCTCGGAAAACACCGTCATGTACTTGAATCGCGGGTCCACAATGGATATCCCGGCCTCGATGGTGCAATTGTAGATCACCACGTCGATGTTTTCAAACGCCGCAGTGGTATCAGCGAAATCTCGTTGTTTTTCGGCCGGGTCAGTGTCCGCATGATAGTACTTTACTCGGTATCCTAAGTGCTGTAACAATCTAGCGAGTTTCTCCACGGAATAATTTCCGCGTTGTTTATTGTGCGTGAATACAACTGCACGATTTCCTCGTCGTAACGTGTCTAACAGTTTACTGTAGTTGTCTCGGTGAGATTGTTCCACAATACATTTTTTACCATGATCGGGCCGATATTCGTTGGTGATGAATTTCATGTCCGGGCGATTCAAGTATTTCCTGAATAATTCCAAGTCGTCATTGTTAGCGTCCGCGTCAAGTACAATTACCCGCGCCGCGGATGAGATCAGCCATGTTAGTGTTCCCCAAATCTGTTTACCGCGTCTTGATGAGACTATCTGTCGAAGAATTCCGTGCCACTCATCCAGCAATAGAACATCGGGAATTCCCCCGACCCGTACAATTGCTTCTACTTGTGAAATGACTTTACGAGGTTTTTTAACGTTGAATACAATATCTCCATGGATACTCTCGTACGATTCGAGATTGTAGTCGATGGCGGTCTTTCTGGTAAAGGTCTTTCTGTACGAGACGCACAACACAGACTGATCATCTCGTATTGATTTCCACGCCGACTCTGACTTGCCGAGTCCACAGTGGGATCCATCCATGTAGTCGTCGTTGAGAATGATTTTGCATCCGCGTCCACCTTCATGAACGGGTGATTCGTGGTAAGTATAATCGGGAGTCCTCTTGGGAAACTCTCCACTGTAGTCGTTGCGGCGATAATTGAAACTCCTTACATACCTTTCGTAGAGGGTTTTATCGTTATCACCGGTGATCTTGTCACCAGCAATTTTATTGCCGATTTCATCACCATCACGCTGTACTATTATTTTTTGCGTGCTTCTGTAACAACCGATCACAAACTGATCAGAGTAAACACGCACAAATGCGTCAATGGCCTTTCCCTCGATGAATCCACCGATCTCATTGTACCCGTGACGTCGCTGACATATGTTGCAAAATGAACCCGCAACTCGCCGTAGCGACACTATGTTGCCGAGTCTATTTGTAGTTCCGGTGATTTGATCGGGTTGTCCGGACAACAACGTGGAGAATTGTCGAATTTGTTCAGCGGTGATTTCATCATCAGTGATTTTATCACCAGCAATTTCATTGCCGATTTCATCACCGATTTCAGGTTTCAGTTGTTCGTAACACTGCTGAATAGAAACCGGACAAGATAGCAGCGTGCTGGTGAATCCAACAGGATAAATCAATCGCTTATCAACGCTATTTGGTCGCGCCGACCTGGTTCCGGACAATTTGATGCTATACAGTCCAGCTTGCGTATCAACATTCCATGTTGGTCTATCCGCGGCTACTTTCTTCAACAGCGATTGATGTTCCTCGAAATCTACCGGGATTGTTCTTAACATGATGTGATAACCGCCGCTGGTTTCAAAACCAAAACATCGTTGACGGAGTCAACTAACTCATGGAAATACGACAACAACTCGGCCAGCGATGGCGTCTTGGAATCCACGTCGATGGTAGGATATCTGCACCGGTGTTTCGGAATGATTTCATTGACCGCGGAATGTCCCCGAAATTCTCTTATGTCCGGATCATCTACGAACACGTGAAATCGCCCCATTTGTTGGATGATTACTCCACGAATTTGATAGTCTGCGACGGTGAGAAGATCAATTGCGGACTTTTTACTGGAAACACTCCAAGATGGACCTAAATGCCTTCGGTAGTATTCTCGTACGTCGTGATACGTTTCCGGGTGTGTAAAAAATTCATCCGGGGATTCTTCGTAGTAAGATGTTCCGCGCCCCAATTCGTCGATGAAGGTGTTATTGGAATAATGATTATCCATTATACTGTATGCTTTTTAATATTTAATTGAATATTTAATAATGGTTAATAATAATGGTTAATCCGGCGCTTGCTGTCAATAAATGCAAATGGCTTCCCCAGGGATCAGGGGTCCCATGCGGAAAAAACTGCTACGGTGAGTTTTGCGGGGTGCATAACAGTAGATCAAAACAGGGGAGTAAGAACGGTCCTCAGCCCTGTCTCAGATGTGGAACGGGCGTCCGAGGAAAGATCCGAATTTGTATCAGCTGTGGAAGCCCCCAGTATCGGTCCGCGGTAGAATACTGCCAACGAAAGAATAAACCGATACCATCCCAGGAAGAATTCTTGAAATCACGATGGGGCGACCCGTCATTGTGCCACCATGACTCTGTCATGTGGTTAAAAAGTCGAACCCATGATAAAATCATGGACTTTATCACGGATGACAGTCAAGTGGGGAAACTGTCATAATTATTATTTATAACAACTAGGACAGTTTCCCCATGACTCTGTCATGGTCCATGACTGTCATGACTGTCACCCATGACTCGTCATCGAGGAAATGTCAATAGTAATTCATCAGCGGAAACTGGTCGGAGTAAAAAAAATATAATTATTGTTCTTGTTAATTCTGACTGTTTTTGGCATTTTTTTGACTGTTTTTGGTCATTTTTTACTGTTTTTTGGTCATTTTTCGACTGTTTTGGTCATTTTTTTACCATTTGTGAGGGAAAAAACCCAAGGAAATCATTTAGAGAAAATCGATGTTTTTTTCTGAAAAATCGAGAAAAAACGACTATAGTTGGCAAAAAAACGACCAAAAATCAAGAAAAAACCAGAAAAAATCAGGAAAAAACCGGATTTTTATCGAGGGCAAAAACCCAAGGAAATTTTGATAAATTCATTTCGGTTTTTAACAGGAATAAATTCCCCATGGTCGACCCACCACCCCGCGATGACGGACTTATTACACCATGAAAATGACTCTATCATCGATGATAAAATCATGGACTCTGTCATGGAAGGAATTGTAATAATAATTATTCTGACATTTCCTTCATGACTGTCATGAGACTGTAGCGTGTTAATGGGTAATGATTTCACAAGTGAATTACCTATCGCGGCGATGAATTACAAAAAAAAATATCGCGGCAATAATTACAATAAATTTTTTTCTCCGCGGTAGAAATATATCAGTTGTTTTTATTGTTATTGTTATAGCAAGGTCACTATTAATAGTAACTACTTAGGGGTCAATAACAATAACAATAAAAACAACTGATATATTTCTACCGCGGAGAAAAAAATTTATTGTAATTATTGCCGCGTTACTTTTTTTTGTAATTCATCGCCGCGATAGGTAATTCACTTGTGAAATCATTACCCATTAACACGCTACAGTCTCATGACAGTCATGAAGGAAATGTCAGAATAATTATTATTACAATTCCTTCCATGACAGAGTCCATGATTTTATCATCGATGATAGAGTCATTTTCATGGTGTAATAAGTCCGTCATCGCGGGGTGGTGGGTCGACCATGGGGAATTTATTCCTGTTAAAAACCGAAATGAATTTATCAAAATTTCCTTGGGTTTTTGCCCTCGATAAAAATCCGGTTTTTTCCTGATTTTTTCTGGTTTTTTCTTGATTTTTGGTCGTTTTTTGCCAACTATAGTCGTTTTTTCTCGATTTTTCAGAAAAAAACATCGATTTTCTCTAAATGATTTCCTTGGGTTTTTTCCCTCACAAATGGTAAAAAAATGACCAAAACAGTCGAAAAATGACCAAAAAAACAGTAAAAAATGACCAAAAACAGTCAAAAAAATGCCAAAAACAGTCAGAATTAACAAGAACAATAATTATATTTTTTTTACTCCGACCAGTTTCCGCTGATGAATTACTATTGACATTTCCTCGATGACGAGTCATGGGTGACAGTCATGACAGTCATGGACCATGACAGAGTCATGGGGAAACTGTCCTAGTTGTTATAAA
The DNA here is from genome assembly GCA_028554795.2 of Sinohyriopsis cumingii. Lineage (NCBI taxonomy): Eukaryota > Metazoa > Mollusca > Bivalvia > Unionida > Unionidae > Sinohyriopsis > Sinohyriopsis cumingii. Next base: position 75,054,151 of record CM068831.1, on the reverse strand, counting down.
TAATAATTATGACAGTTTCCCCACTTGACTGTCATCCGTGATAAAGTCCATGATTTTATCATGGGTTCGACTTTTTAACCACATGACAGAGTCATGGTGGCACAATGACGGGTCGCCCCATCGTGATTTCAAGAATTCTTCCTGGGATGGTATCGGTTTATTCTTTCGTTGGCAGTATTCTACCGCGGACCGATACTGGGGGCTTCCACAGCTGATACAAATTCGGATCTTTCCTCGGACGCCCGTTCCACATCTGAGACAGGGCTGAGGACCGTTCTTACTCCCCTGTTTTGATCTACTGTTATGCACCCCGCAAAACTCACCGTAGCAGTTTTTTCCGCATGGGACCCCTGATCCCTGGGGAAGCCATTTGCATTTATTGACAGCAAGCGCCGGATTAACCATTATTATTAACCATTATTAAATATTCAATTAAATATTAAAAAGCATACAGTATAATGGATAATCATTATTCCAATAACACCTTCATCGACGAATTGGGGCGCGGAACATCTTACTACGAAGAATCCCCGGATGAATTTTTTACACACCCGGAAACGTATCACGACGTACGAGAATACTACCGAAGGCATTTAGGTCCATCTTGGAGTGTTTCCAGTAAAAAGTCCGCAATTGATCTTCTCACCGTCGCAGACTATCAAATTCGTGGAGTAATCATCCAACAAATGGGGCGATTTCACGTGTTCGTAGATGATCCGGACATAAGAGAATTTCGGGGACATTCCGCGGTCAATGAAATCATTCCGAAACACCGGTGCAGATATCCTACCATCGACGTGGATTCCAAGACGCCATCGCTGGCCGATTGTTGTCGTATTTCCATGAGTTAGTTGACTCCGTCAACGATGTTTTGGTTTTTGAAACCAGCGGCGGTTATCACATCATGTTAAGAACAATCCCGGTAGATTTCGAGGAACATCAATCGCTGTTGAAGAAAGTAGCCGCGGATAGACCAACATGGAATGTTGATACGCAAGCTGGACTGTATAGCATCAAATTGTCCGGAACCAGGTCGGCGCGACCAAATAGCGTTGATAAGCGATTGATTTATCCTGTTGGATTCACCAGCACGCTGCTATCTTGTCCGGTTTCTATTCAGCAGTGTTACGAACAACTGAAACCTGAAATCGGTGATGAAATCGGCAATGAAATTGCTGGTGATAAAATCACTGATGATGAAATCACCGCTGAACAAATTCGGACAATTCTCCACGTTGTTGTCCGGACAAACCGATCAAATCACCGGAACTACAAATAGACTCGGCAACATAGTGTCGCTACGGCGAGTTGCGGGTTCATTTTGCAACATATGTCAGCGACGTCACGGGTACAATGAGATCGGTGGATTCATCGAGGGAAAGGCCATTGACGCATTTGTGCGTGTTTACTCTGATCAGTTTGTGATCGGTTGTTACAGAAGCACGCAAAAAATAATAGTACAGCGTGATGGTGATGAAATCGGCAATAAAATTGCTGGTGACAAGATCACCGGTGATAACGATAAAACCCTCTACGAAAGGTATGTAAGGAGTTTCAATTATCGCCGCAACGACTACAGTGGAGAGTTTCCCAAGAGGACTCCCGATTATACTTACCACGAATCACCCGTTCATGAAGGTGGGACGCGGATGCAAATCATTCTCAACGACGACTACATGGATGGATCCCACTGTGGACTCGGCAAGTCAGAGTCGGCGTGGAAATCAATACGAGATGATCAGTCTGTGTTGTGCGTCTCGTACAGAAAGACCTTTACCAGAAAGACCGCCATCGACTACAATCTCGAATCGTACGGAGTATCCATGGAGATATTGTATTCAACGTTAAAAAACCTCGTAAAGTCATTTCACAAGTAGAAGCAATTGTACGGGTCGGGGGAATTCCCGATGTTCTATTGCTGGATGAGTGGCACGGAATTCTTCGACAGATAGTCTCATCAAGACGCGGTAAACAGATTTGGGGAACACTAACATGGCTGATCTCATCCGCGGCGCGGGTAATTGTACTTGACGCGGACGCTAACAATGACGACTTGGAATTATTCAGGAAATACTTGAATCGCCCGGACATGAAATTCATCACCAACGAATATCGGCCCGATCATGGTAAAAAATGTATTGTGGAACAATCTCACCGAGACAACTACAGTAAACTGTTAGACACGTTACGACGAGGAAATCGTGCAGTTGTATTCACGCACAATAAACAACGCGGAAATTATTCCGTGGAGAAACTCGCTAGATTGTTACAGCACTTAGGATACCGAGTAAAGTACTATCATGCGGACACTGACCCGGCGAAAAACAACGAGATTTCGCTGATACCACTGCGGCGTTTGAAAACATCGACGTGGTGATCTACAATTGCACCATCGAGGCCGGGATATCCATTGTGGACCCGCGATTCAAGTACATGACGGTGTTTTCCGAGGAATTAAATTCTGTAGAGGCGACCAAACAAGCCATCCATCGTTTCCGAAATATTTCTGAAATTCATTATTCAGCAACAAAACGGAGTCGCACAGAGCTTCCACTGACCCGCGATGATATTATTTCCGCGATCGAATCACATGAAAGGAATTTATCGTCGACGGAGTTGCTGTTTAGAACGCCCAACCGCTGTGATGTACATACCGGTTACGGATACATGTTTATTAGCGCGATTATCGACGAGAACAATTCAAAACGTTATTTCACGTGCAGACTCGTTGAAATGATGAAACGAACCGGTTATTCAGTTGAATGGGAATTACCAGATGAATACGAAATATGGAAGAAAAAAAAACAACAGCAGCGGAAACGAGTCAGCGACTCTGTGCTCGATAGTGATCCACGCGTAGATGATTTTTTAAAATCCTCCGTCGGAGAGAGAATTGCTGCAGCGGGAAATAAAATCGCCGGTGACAACACCGGTGGCGATGAAATCACTGTCAGGCAATAAAATTGCTGGCGATGAAATCACCGACGATGAAATTGCTGGTGATGAAATTACCGGTGGTGATGAAATCACCGATAAATACTACCAATACGACCCCGAACAACGGCTGCAGCCATACGAAAAGGCGTTGACGTATCTCAATTACACGTTCCAGACCGACGTAAGAAAACTAGATAAATACCGGATAGAGCATCTGAATAAAAATGTTTCGCGGCTGCAACGATATCAGCGCGTTCTCGTCGACAAGTATAATAACGGTAACGCCGTAGCAACGACGCCGTGTCGGTCTGATAAAATCAACCCCCGGCAACAACTCGAAATTGTCAGAAACGTTCTTGGCGCGTTGAGTCTCCCCGATGTGGTTCCGGATCGACTTGATGTAAAGAGTGTTCCTGTGAGTCGTGCTGGATTAATCAATAGCGTCTCAGAAATGCTAGCGCAACCAGACCGACTTGACAAGTACAACGCGCTGTTGAAACATTTCGGCGATATATTTCCGGACACGAGGTTTCGAAGGGGTAAATTAACGCTAAAAAATATCATTGAAAAAATCAAATCGATATACAAGGGATTCGGCGGGCAATTAATATCCGATGACACTAAACACGCTGATCGATCGAATTACACATTGTATTATCCCGACTGGCCAGAATCTGATTTTGTAAATGATCCGGCGTGGATCAACGAGACCATCGATGATGTTGGATTCGCTGGAAAGGATGTTACCGCGACGGACGAACACACTACAATGTTACGATTTCATGTGTGGTCGGTTAATGGATGGTTTTCCCGGTCCATGACAGAGTCATGACAGAGTCATCCATGATAAAATCATGGGGAAAGTGTCATAATTATTATTTATAACAACTAGGACAGTTTCCCCACCCATGACTCTGTCATGACAAGGTCATGACGCTATCACGATGGTTTCAACGGCGACCGTCGAAGCATTCGCGCTACCTCGTTGCGGCAACGCAACGGAAGATCATTAACGGCGTTATCGAATAACGTTTCGAGGTTGTCAAACCAAGCGCATTTTTCGTCGGGAATATTCCCGCGAAGTATGATCCAAATGTCTCCGATTCTATCAACGAGATAATAGGGAAGGTCATCATAGTAGACTTGATGAATACCAAAGTACCTAGCGGTCTCTGGCGCCGAATCAAACTCGATAATTTTTCTCTCTGAAATATTCAAACAGATAGTATTTATTTTCCAGTAATCGGGTGTTGTTTTTCGGGTTTTATCATATCGAAATTGCCGTGGTGGAACATAAGGCGGTAAATCATTATTACTGCGATCAATCCAATTTATTCCATCATGAGGAACAAGACGCGATCCAAGCCCCATACTATTCTGATATCATTTTAATATTTAATTAAATAACGGCTTTAATTATAATGTCGCTGTTGGAATATCACCCGGTGAAATTCGACAACGTCATCAGCGAGTATAAAAAATCCTGCCCGAAAACGCCGATCAGTGTAAAATTTAAAAACGGAAAGTATCATGCAGTTCAAAAATTCCCCAACGGGGATAAATACGATTGTATGGTATTCGAAAGCCGTTCAGCGAAAGCTCGGTTATCTCTCCGCAATAAATACTGCCAACGAGAATATGAAAAAATGTTTCCAAACCATGACGTCAAACGATTTGACACAGTATGGGTAATTACCGAACGAAAGGCCTAGTCGCTATCTTGAAGCGCCCTGTCCATGCGGTTCACAAACCTAATATCGCTGCGAGATATCACACCGGGAATTTCGTTGATCGTAAATTTATTCTCACGAGATTTGTCCTCACGAGGTTTATCCTCACGAGATTTATCCTCACGAGGTCTGTCCGAGGGGGGTTTATTCTTTTTTCTGATTATTTCCGGCTCCATGACTCTGTCATGGACAGAGTCATCCATGATAAAATCATGGGGGAAGACTGCGGTCATTTCGGTGATTCGCTGAATCAGTAGCGCATTATCGTGTTGCGCTTCATTCAATTCCTTCCGAACAACCCCGAGTTCATGCTGAAGCCCACCAATGATGCGTCGCATATCATCGTGTCACCGTTGCGCATCATCGTGTCGCCGTTGCACATCATCGTGACGCCGTTGCATATCATCGTGTCGCTGTTGTAAATCATCATAACGCTGTTGCAAATAATCATAACGCCGTTGTACTCGATTATAATCGGCC